>CM060374.1:37379785-37979785 GCA_030545235.1 Helianthus tuberosus
TAAAAACATCACAAATTTTACATCAATCAATTGAGATCAATTTAGAAAATAAGAAATAATCTCATAGTTTAGCAGATATAGTTTCAGATCTAGAAACCATGAGTGTATTATGCATGAAATCACTTGTTGTGTGAAATTTGTGTGTTATATGACATCTTGGTTGATTTACAGAGTTTTTGAATAACCATTTTGAACATGATTTAATCGATACTCTGTTTTTCAACTAAATACAACCAACCTTAGTATCAATAAATTTTGAGCTGAACTGTTATGTCAAATTGATTGTTAGATCGAATTTGACTGTCCAAGCTCTGATACCAATTGTTAGGATCTGAGGCTCTCATGATTATGTTTGTTTGTATGTTTTGAACAATTAGTGAAACTAAAAACATGTAAAGTGCAGCGGAAATAGATACGAACTTTGTAAACACAATCAATGGAGAAAATAGTTTGATAAACATTTGCTTCTCATAGAGTCAAAAGATTACAAATACAAATCAAAGCAAAAGTTTACAGATATGCTTACAAACTAAACTCCCCCTCAGCCTGATGCCCCAAGGTTGGTTGCACACAAGATGAAAGGATTAGACATGAGGAGAAGAATCCGCTCAGTCAATCAAATGTAACAGTACAGGGTACTGTTACATTTATAGGCAAACCAAACCACTGAGGTATCTCAGCTGACGTCACCATGAAAGCGACGTCTAACAGCCTAACAAACTGTATCTACTGTCCTTACACAAACACTGCTAAACCTAACTACTGATAATACATAACACAGTTAATTCCTCAAACAACTGCTCTCTCTTTGTGTCAGTGCTTTCCTCAAGGTTGATCAGTCCTTGATTTGGCAGTGCTTTACCATCAGTAGATATGATCAGCAGTTGTTGAATACTTCATGGATTTGATCAGCAGTTGAAGGATCAGCAGCAGTTGTATCTGAACAGCGGATAAAGACCATCAGTTGTTATAAATCACTTTCAAGGGGAAAGCTTAATGTAAACTGCTGCTTATTCTGGATCCACTGTTGTGACCTGGTTTTGGCTTTACATTATCTGTTCCTCTGGTAGGGTTCAATCCCAACAATCACCCACACATGATCCATCACTCGTGATACACACCTTGCGGCAGTGTATCACATATTATCACCCATCACTTGCCCACCCCGAGTACCCTTATTGTAACTACAAAAAAAAAAATATATAATAAATAAATAAAAAACACCCTTTACTTTAAGGGTGGGGTGGTCACCACTCATCACACTTCATTACACCATCACACCCAATCGCCATTTTACAGCTTATTCTATCATATTTTACTCTATTACACTTGCAATGGTCATCAAGTTTTATAACTCACTTTTTTTTTTAACCCAATTACATTTTAACATTTCAATGTCATCATCAAACCTACACAGACAACACAAACACGAACCATCACCCATCACTTGTACCCATCACGCTCCCAACCCAGCACCCTAAAAGATAAATATAATGACTAAAATTATCTATGAATGTGTAATAGACATGAGCACCCTAAAGAAAAATATAATGTAATGACTTAAATTATCAATGAATGTGTAATAGACATGTTAAAATCATAAATAATCATTAGAAAAAGGCATGATGTCTTGTCGCCATATTTATTGGGCCGCAAATGTTCGTAAGAACAAGTTAAAAGGCGATGTAGATTGTAGCTTTTACGTAGCGTAAGAATGTAAGACGGAATGAAAAATAAATGTGTTTGTTTAGTGAAGATAATGAAATCACTCGTTATATAAATTATTTCATTCTTTCAAATTCATTTTATCCATCATTTTTTTTTCATTACATTCTCCCTCTCACCCTTCATCACTACCACCATTCCCACAATCCCACCCGCCACCAACCGCTGCCGCCACCACCTATAAATTATTTCATTCTTTCAAATTCATTCCATCCACCTTCTTTTTTTTCATTAAATTCCCCCTCTCACCCTTCATCACCACCATCACTCAGACCCGCCACCACCGACCATCGGTGTCACCGCTAATCACCGCCATCAGTGGCGGATGCAGGATTTTTTTTCCAATGGGGTCCATTTTTTTGGTGTTCAAAATTTTCATAACAAAACGTAAAAAATTTCGGGTCGGTCCTCGTTCGGGTCGGGTCAGAGCGAGGTTTGAACTAGATTTAAAAAAAACAAGATATACAAGGATTGAACCTATGACCTCTTGTTGTTAAAGAGGGAGGTTTACCACTACACCAGTTTTCCTTTTTTTTTTCTATAGTGTCCACCTAATTGTATTTATGGGTCCTTATAAAATTTAATATACCAGATCTACTAATTTATTAAAAAACAATGGGGTCCGGGGACCCCGACCCGTTCAATGTGGGTCCGCCCATGACCGCCACCACCACTGCCGCCACCAGCACCGACTACTGCCACCCACCATCGGCGCTACCCATTGGCACTACCCATCGGCGCCACCGCCGACCACTGCCACCCACCATCGGCGCCACCGCCGACCACTGCCACCTATCGTACTCCGACATCGACCACCGGTGCCTCCACCACCACCACCGGCCGCCACCACCACCCGCCGCCACTACCCTCCGTCATCGACCACCGCCAACCATCGCCTCCACCCACCGCCACCACCGACCACCGCCAACCATTGCCTTATGAAAACGTTTTTTTTTTTACTTTCTATATTTATAACCTAGTGCTAATCCCCATTAACCTAACAAGGCAGAATAAATAATACATAGTGAAATTAAAAACATACTATAATGTGAAATGACCCATACCCGATAATTTTAAACAAATCTGAACCCGAAAATTGTATCATACATATAAACCCGAACATGACTTGAATATTTGCACGTTTACCTGAACACGACTCATCTAACCCGACTTTTTTATTCTAAGTTTTTCTTCTCAAACTAATATATTAAAATTAAAAATATAACTTAAAAACACAAATGTATTACACGGGCAGAATAATTTATACACTTTGAAATGAAAAATAAAAAACATCCTTAATATATATAAAATTGTGAATATTTCTTTATACACAACGTTAGAGATTTAATTTATAATTTTTTCAGATTACAAGTTTTAATAAAGGGTTATTGGATTTTAATAATCATAAGTTTCACTTGTTAGCCGATAATAATCCAAACTTTAAAAATTCTCTCCAACGATCCCACCTTGTAAGAATTTGGCCCCCATTGATCATTATCTAACATAGGTGCACTTAAATCAATTAATAAGTCTGCATGTGCACTTGAATCTATTGAGGAGGTGAAATTCTTATATGTTTGAAAATGATCAATGTGGGCCAAACTTTTACAAGTTGGGATCGTTGGAGAGAATTTTTAAAGTTAGGATTATTATCGGGCAACATATGAAATTTAGGATTATTAAAATCCAATAACCCTTTAATCAATCCGTGTTTAACTCTTGAAAGTGTCACGTATAATTACCCATCACAAGCAATACGGTTCTTAATGTGTTCAACATCAAAAGAAACTTTCAATTTGTCAACAGACTACATATCCCAATTTGTTGCAAATGAGAGTAGGTGCCTATTTACTAACTCACCTGTGATTTAATTGCCATTACAATCTGAATAGCTTCTTGAACCACCCTCACATACCTATAATCAGTGCCTGATCATCATATGCATAACGAAAATGATAACCCTTTTTTAAAATATTTTAGACACCTCTAAATGTTCTAAAATACACTCCGTATACGAAAACCGGCCCCGAAATACCTTATATTAATAAATAACAAATAAAAACAAGAATAACAGTCTGTCGCGGGGCGCGACCGAGCAACAAGTGGTGGAGCCACAGCCCGCCACGTGGCATAACACGCGTCGACACCAGTGATGACTCAGCAACAACTGTCGCCGCCTTTAGGTCTCTGGCGGGGCGCGACAACCCCCCTTAATTCCGTCGCGGGGCGCGAGAGACCCCTGATCAGGCCCTATACATTGGACGATCGAGCATTCATTCCAAATCGTTCACAATTCTAATTTCTCTCTCAATCTCTGATAGATAAAATAATTCCCGGGTATTATACCCCCCTAAATAGCGAAGCTCTGCCTCGTTGTAAGTATCATAACCCCCGGTTACGTATTAGTTACGCTGCCCGATTGATCTAGTGCTCCGTAACGCATGTCAAGGCTCTGTCTGACTCAGTCGTTGGAGTTCTGTCTCGGGGAGGGTATATCTAATGTAAATATGGGTTATTATACTAACACGTGTGCATTGTTTATTTAACTAGATTATAATTAGGAAGTCACAAGAAAATACCTAAAATAGCAATGTGAGAAATCCTTCTTTTTGTAAACCCTTTTTGTGAGTGTTTCCTCTTTTCGCAAATTGTTTTTACAAAACCTCAATTGTTTTAAATTATGATTAACAGTGATTGAGTATTTGTATTCTACAATTATCGTCGGTATGTTGGGGTTTTGTATACAAGATTTGTTACTACACTGTGAGTAGTAACATGACCACAAGTCGGGTTGACAGTACCGTGGGTGGTAATTAAAGTAGAAAAAAAAACAAATGTAATTGCGAGATCGCCCTCAATGCTGTAAAACGATAAAACTTGTTTTGATTAAACTGGGATTCACTCACCAGTATTTCTTGCTGATAAAATGTTTTAAACACGTGTTTCAGGTAACTTAGTGTGAAGCCAATAAAAGCCAGCTGGAGAGCACAGAAGGCTTAGAAAAGTGGTTATAAAAGTTACCTAATTAAAAAGGAGAATTGTTTTCAATAATTAGGGTTATTCCCTATAAGTGTATTATAAATGAAAAATCGAGTTTTGTCCCACTTGTCTATTATAAATGTATTATCAGTAAAACTTGGGTTTTATCCCAATATTCTATTTTAAAGATTTTGGTGTTTAACTCTGATAAAAATATTTCCTAACTACGGTCCTGATGAAAATTTTCGCTGCCAATTAATAAACACCGATACCATCTGACTGGCTCGCGGCTCTCGCTCCCAGGGTGGGGTCGGGGGCCGTGACAGAAGCTGGTATCAGAGCTATGCCACTGGTTTAAGCCCTCTAGGTGTTCTTCCAATATCTAAATCCTAAATATTTGTGTTAGGAAATTAATATCTTATGTGTTATCCTGTGAACATAAAATCTTAATGTTTTTATTATGATTTTTATGTTATTTCACGAATCTTAAATTACCAATATGTGTTACCCATATCTGTATCTTACGGTTATGCTGTATTATATATAAATGATATATATTAATAATATCATGTCTTAGTAAATTTTGTGATATCTTATACATCTATCATATCCATATGCATATGTATATGTAGGAACATAATGCAATATAAATTTTATAATAATAATAATACAATGTTAATATTAATATAAGATAAATGCAATCCAGATATGATACTTTGAAAATATCATAATATAAATATCTAGATAATATGCATTATACCTAAATGATTTTATATCATTTAAATTTTCAGGATATGTGACTCCTAGTTGTATCTTACATTAGGTTAGGCTATAAAAAATAAAAAAGGGATATATCCATAATATAATATTCAATTTTGTGATATATATCATATCCACATATTTATGTAAATATAATTCAAAATAAATTATAATAATATTATGATATTGATACTAATATCTTAATCAAAGATACAAAATAACACCCTTATATATGAGATCACTGAAATATCATAATATAAAATATTATTCAATGAAAGCAGGATATTTTATGATTTATGATATAATCCAAAAGTTTGCTCGATTTAAAGATATGTATTTGTCAAAGTTTTGATAAAACGTATAATTATACTAATTTTGTTAAAATATAATTTTTTAGCATTGTTTAGATACAATAATTAAAATACTTTGTAAATCACTTTATAATTCTTTATCGTATTATTAAATATTAAATATGTAGATTATTTATCAAAATTTGATAAGTTATGTAATATTCATAAATTATACGTATAGTCAATATTGATGATAATTAACATGCTAGAGAAAATTTTAATACATAAACGCTCTCTAAGAAAACCCTTTAATATATACTGTTATTAATCATCATTATTACTAAACTAAAATATTATTAAATTCTGTTTTAAATTGAAACTAATAATAATAATAATATTTTTGGAAGAATAAAATATTCGGCTCTTGAATAAAGTTATGTTAAAAGAGTTTTATAAAACATAATTCTTAATTTAATTTATACAAATAATGAACAAGAATTATTACAGTTCGACGACTCTAAAATTTAAACACATACACGTATACATTGGAAGATATAAAATATTTTATAAAACTGTATCTCTCAAACAGGAATATGTACAGCAAACTAGTATTGTGTAATTAAATGATTTTAATACAAAATATCTAGATATCAACAGGAAATAGCTTAAACTTATTTTTTTTTAAATTATATGTAAGTCAGATATATATATTTTATATATATCTTATATCAATATTACAAATGTGTTTCATCCATAAAGTAAAAATATGTACAAAAACATTTAGTACGGTATAGCTATATGGTTTAATATATATATATATATATATATATCTCAAGAAGAGACAATTTGATAAGTTTAATTCATGTCTTAAACTATATTTAAGTCATATGTATATATATTTTGATATGAGAATGATACTTCATTACTTAAGAATCAAATTTAAAAACGCTAGACTGTGTATTATCTATTATGATTCTTTAATAAATAAATAAGGTAAATTAAGATTTAAGTTCTAAATATGTTATAACAAAAATTGAGTCAACCTGTCAAGATTAAATTGTTCTCAAAGAATTCAGAAGATTTATATCTTTATTAAATTTATTCCTTTTGATGAATTTCCTTTTTATTCCAAAATGTTATGTTCAATAAATTTGATAGAAATTTATTTTGTTAATATAAAGGAATAATCAAAGTTATGGAAATCAACAGGATAACTAATACAATTAGTTATGTAATTGGATTCTTATGAATCGGTATTATATAAATACATATTACAGGAAATTTTAAAACTTTATATTTATATGTATATATATACAAGATACCATTTTCTTGGTAGTATGCATAATAATCAAATATCTTCTGTAGAAGGACAAGCTTTTATATAAAAGAAGAAATAAGCCTACATGTTTACTCAAAATCTATTTTGATACCCAACTTTAATTTAAAAGATACCTTAAGAATATCTGTACTAGCACCACTTCTTAAAAGAATAATAATGGGTTAATGACAGAGCATCTCAGAATTTCATATAAAGCTCTTACCTTTATTTTTGAATACCTATCCAGTTATGAACTCTGGAAAATATAGTTAAATTAAGGCAATATAGAGAAAAACTATTACAAGAAACAGCACCTAATATAATATATACATTTTCCTTATATTTTAATAAGATATATAGTAAAAGAAAATGTTAAAATATCTCTACTATAATAAAGCAAAACTTTTCTATTCTATGTGTCACAAATCTAGCCTGTCCACGTCATACTTTCCTAGGTGTAATTTTGTGAGAATTTTCAATTTTTATGTATTATTTATTGTTTCAAAATGTTGAAATGTTTGGGCGGGACAAATAGGAGTTCAAAATTTTCATTCAAATTTCAAATTGCATTCATTTAACTCACGTCACTCTCTCACCGCAAAGCCCTTTTGTTTCTCTCTTCCCCCTTCTCTCTCCTTCATTCTCTAGAAACCCTAAAATCGATAGCCGCTCATCTCCCCTCCCTTTTGCACACACAAGCCAGTTACTTATAATTGTTTCTATACAAGACGATGATAAGGATGCATCTGAGACAAAAGCTAATGTGGAACCAGCCTCTAAAGCAGAGAAAGGGAGTTGTGATGATGACGTACAGTGAAGACTTTGAAAAAGATGATAGGTTGTAGACGGAAGTGGGGCTTCAACTAAGAGGAAGATGGTGATGGTGATGTTGGTCTGAAGAGGAACGGTGACGGAGAGGGGGGTTGATTTAGGGTTTATCCTACGGTGGTTCAAGGTAACGACGACGGTAGTCTTAGTGGAGGCTAAGATTCTACCAGATCTAAAGCGTCGACGATGACATGATATAGTTTGGGTTCCGGTTTCAGGGTTATGTGTCTTCGATCTGTCCGATTCCAACAGACTCGATAACAGTGGTGATGACAATATCTCTGGTAAGTTATTCGGTCACATTATTTTGTGTATTTTTTTGGCAATAACGACGGTAGTCTTATCGACTCTCATATATTTGATGTCCTAAACAGTTTGTAACATTGGCTGAGTACACAACTTTAGAGGATTTTGTACAAGCTATTACTCTTCCTCTTGCAATGGAGACTTCTTGTGAAGGTCTAGAATGGGCTAGCTTTGGTGTGGTAATATATCCTTATTCCCACCTGGCAGGTACGTATTATAATTCGTAACCACTCCGTGCAAAAAAATGATAATGTTTTGGGTGTTGAGTTTGCAAAGAGTCCAGTTGAGGTACCATTTGTGTGGCATATCCAAGTCAGCACATGGATTCGTCACTGTGAGTCACTATCCCAATTTTTTTTAGTTATATACGATTTATTTAACCTTTAATGTGTCTAACTCTGTTTTTTTTTTGTGTAGTTGTAGCTTGCTTTCACCAGGTTAAATGAGCCAACAATTCAACATCGATGAGAATAAGCAAACCATAGTGATTGACCGACACATTGAGGTAACTTTTCAGTCAATTGGATTCTAAGATTTTAAACTTTAAAGTTTAAGTTTAATATGTATCAGAATCTCAATCATCAGATCATACCCTTCAATGTTTTTTTTTTGTCTTAGTGAAATTTACATATAAAGGTGAGATGATTGTTTCAATTGCAGAAAATTGGCAGCAACATCTGCTGCGTTGTCTCAGCATCCACGAGTATCAGCTTGTATTTCTTCTCCTTTCACATGCATCACAAATGTATAATCCAGTCGTTGAACATAAAACGAGGATCCAACGCGAGCTGGATCCTTTCAAGGTATAGCAAAGTCTATTGTGTTTGGAATAAGTCTTAAAACGTCAGTTTATTTTAATTAGGGGTTGTTCATTTTGGCTTGAGGGTATGTAATTAATAATTTGTGGGTATATTTTGTTCAAGGGCATGCGTTTCATACCTTTACTAAAAAATGAAATTTGTATTTTGTAAGATTGACGAGAGAGAATCCGCGGTCTGAACTATTGATACAACTGAACCGATTCCCTATGAATACAAATAAAATACACCAATTTTATAAATTTTGTAGATTGAAACAATGGAGAATTCTGCAAAGTATGCACTTGGGAACTTAAAGAAATGAATGTCCGGCAAAAGAGTAAATTTCCATCAATTTTTTTTTTTTATTTTTGAAATGTTTTTAGTATATATGTGTTGAGAGCAAAAACATAACCCAGATTTGCCCGTTTTGAGTTAATGATTGGAATTGGCCACCTCTAATTAATTCTGAATAGACCCATTAATAAGTAAACGGTGGAGCAAAAAACATAACCCATGAAGTTCATCAAACCTGGATAGACCCATTAATAAGTAAATGGTGGATGATAATATGAGAATATTAGGAAACAAAGATAGTATTAATTCTGAATTTCGCATCTATCTTATAATCTTGAACACTTGTAGGAGGGTAGCTGAGGTGAAAGCTAACAAGAGAAAGAAGGCTCTTGAGAAACTATGTGAGTCATTCGATGTTGAATCACTTACGCCTCAGGTAACGGTTGATTTCTCTAAAGATGAATTTAAATGATTTAGATTTACTCTTTTTGTTCTCGCAATAACTTACTTTCCATCAAAAAATTTTTGAAGATAATGATGGTGGTTTTTAACAGGAGCTTGTAGATGTCGAACAATGGTGGTTTCCGAGTTACCACCAATGGGTTGTTTACCGATTCAAGTGGTGTCAAGATTCACAAGAACATGCTTGAAGGAACAAAATTTTGATACAAGAATTTATAATGGGAAGCTCATGAAGTTGTTAATGCAAATTCTATCTTCTCCTTTCAGAAGCCGGATTATGTATGCCGATATATACATTCAGATGATGGAGATTTGGTAAAATACAACCTTTTGAGGTCTCATCTAGATGAAGAGCGATGGGTATCTATCGTGTTATTATTTGGTTTTCTAATAGTAAATGAGTAAGTATTTTTCACTTGTACTTTTGTTGGCTGAAACCTTATTTGCCAACATCTTCAAGTTCTTGTATATATTTGTTCAAGATGCAATGCGATGTGTTAGTTTTATTAGTTATTGCTTAGTTTTGGATAGGTTTGGTTTACTTAGGGTTTTGGATAGTGTTGGCGATTTTATGATTGATCTTGATTCTTTCGGTTTTTTGATTTTATGATTTTATAATGTAGAAAGTTTTTAACCTTGATGATATTCAGGTGCTCTCTATATTGACTTTGTTTTTTGTTGTAAAAAAAGTTGTATTTACCTAATTGAGTGAACATGGGTAATTTGTATGGCCTGTTAATCACATCAGTTAATTTATTGTTCTTGGTTAGCTCGAGCTAAATCGAGCCGAGCCGTCTCGAATTTAATTCGAGTCAAGCTCGAGCCTCAAACCTTAGCTCACTTTTAAATTAAAGCTCGAGATGACCGAGCTTGGTTTGAGTTTGAGCCAAGCTCGAGCTAGGCTTGGCTCGACTCAGCTCGCTAACGGTTGATTTTGGTATGTTTAGGTTGCATTTTTTTATCTATGTTTATATTTTTGATTGAATGAACATTTTTGTAAATCTTTTTGATGATTGTTTGTTGGTCATTGCAATTCCTTTTCATGTGTTTGTTGATCATAAAGATGTTAGGTTGATGGGTGTAAAGGCTGCGGGCTTTGGGATAGATAGTGGGAAACATGCAGCCACCTTGACAAAAGTAAAATTGGTGTGTTACATGATGCCAGTTCTATTTGTTACAAGGTGATGATGGACAAATAATTGAGCCTCATTGTATTAATGCAGTGTAAAGACGAATAATCTTGCTACATACTACATTGATTATTTTTTATTTTGATGGAAGTTGGTTAGAGCAACTGGGTTACAAAAGTCAATCATGCATCTGAGGTTAATTGTAATTGCTAATTGAAAATATTTTTGGTTTTTATATTTGAAACAATGAAGCATCGTATATATACTGTTGCTAACTTCAATATATAGGATTAAAGTATTTGTATCACGTTTGTCTTAAAAGTATTTGTGAAGGAAATGTGTGAACATGTCGGTCTGGAGGGTTTAGCAATGGGGTTTCTTGCAAACACTTATTTTGTCCATTTTTATTTTATTTATTTTAATATATTTACAACTACTATATTAATGCAATAATATACTCTCAATAAAGAAGAAAGCGAAGATAAATTAGGAGGCTATATGTGACAAACCGAATAGATTGGCCTGTTTTTTAACCTGTGTAACACAATATATATATATATATATATATATATATAATTTGATTAATATAATCGCACATATCCGATTTTTGTTGAATTCAATGAAAACAATATGAATAATTTGATTAATATAAATTAAATTTTCCTACCCGGGAAATTCCCGGGTTATAACTGTTTTGGTCAAAAATTACCGAAGCAATTAAGTGATCAAATTAGTTAAGTGAGGTAGTGTGCTTAAAATGTGTGTTGAAAATATGCTAATTAAGCTGTTTGCAAAAACAGTTTACAGGATACGGCTCAGGATATTGAGCTGTATCTATGATCAAACAGTGAGCAAAAAAGGTAAAGGGTGACACGAGATATACGAGGAAAGCCCTTGATCAATCTAGATCGCCGACACAAAACCTTGGGAGCTGACAATCGCAGCTGCCTTATTCTTCTATTACTTCAAATGTCAGGATACAGTGCAGGATATGATGCGGATCAACTAATTGTTACAATGTAAATTCGATACAAGTGTAAGTGTGTAGTGATTGTTTGCAAGTAGAGAGAAAGAGTGTGTGAGAGACTGTGTCCCTAATCTGATCCGATAAATCCTTTTTATAGTAAAAGGAAACCAACTAACTATCCTACTATTCTGGCATTCGGCGAATATTCCATATGTGAACGTTGTAGTCCACATCTTTCGGCTTCAACGTCCATAATATAACTGATTTACCCGAGTCTTGAGGAGGAGAAGTCCACCTGACCGTTAGAGACTGGTTACAACAATCTGCACGTGAGTTAATTAGTTACTACCAGGATATCGCATCAGGATGTTACCAATATCCTGATCCGGTATCCTGATCACAACAAAAGAAACATAGTTAGAATATTAGCCAGTATATATGAGCAGAAAATCACGCATAACAATTGTCCCCAAAATATATCTGTTGGTATACCAATTCCAACAGATATATTTTAAATCTTATCCCTCAAATCAATGTTATTAAATTGAAACGACGGTTGAGATAGCATTATGCAACTTTCAACGCGGTTTTCACTCGATGGATATCTATTACGCCCCTATATCTTCTCTCTTTCTGTTTGAAAACCAAATATCATCAACAGAGTCTCCAGGTAATTACTCATTCTTTCTTCATTCCCTGTTAATTTCTTTATTCTACTTCCAATGGCTACTAGAACCTGCTCTCAAACCGGCGAGTCGACGGAGATCTTCGTCCAGCAAAATCTTCTCAAGAACCCCGAAAAGGAGATCTGTGCTTTTGATAATGCAGACATCGCAGCGCTGAGAGCCTCTGGCGCTTTCCCAGATAGCGCGATTATTAGACCATTTGACCGGTCAATTCGATCGGATGTTTCTTCTGCCAATTGGGTCTGTTTTCCGGCATATCCTTTCTCGCTAGGTCTTCGGTATCCTTTTCCTGAATTCATGATGCAGTTTTTCCGAATCACTGGTATTTCCTTTGCCCAAACAATGCCCATGGTTTGGAGGGTACTGATCGTACTTAACCAAATCAAAAACCTTCACTGTCCTGACCTCTGCATCGAGGATATTCCGATCGCCTACCGCCTCTGATCACACGGTTCCAGTCGGTTTTTACTCTTTTCGACTTCCAGTAAACCTCTCATTCTCAAAGCCACCAAGAACGAGGATAGATGGCAACGGAAATTCTTCTTCGTTAAGCGAGATTCCATCTATGAGGGTGCTAGCCTCCCGGTGGAGTGGTTAACCACCGGTAGGGTTTAGGGTTTCAAGAATATCCCCAAATACTTCCAGGCCTATATCCTGTGCTAATATTTTCTTATTTGGCCTTTATGCAGTGAACTTTAAAGAAGTAGCCCCTCCTACTGCAGAATCTGAAAAAAAGAATCAAAGCAATTTACCAGTTACCGGAAGGTGATAGAAGTTTTTCCACACACCTCCCAAGTTCCAGTCAATATTCATCATCTGATATGTCTGGTAAGAGTCATTTTGTAAATAATTGATTAGCGTAATATAATGAAAGAGTAATAAGGATTTAGAACTTCCCCTTTATGCAGCACCAGCCAAAATCCCAGAAGTTTTTGACCTTGAGGAGTTGGACAGTTACTCCGATCATGTCCAGGTCAAGAAGGAGCCCAGTCCCAAGCCTACTGCCTCATCTAAGCCCAGCAGCTCCAAAGCCATCATCATTCCCAAGCCTTCGCCAGCTACTAAGCCCCGGAGCTCAAGTTCTCGCAAAAGGAAAGAGACTGATTCACCTGTGGCTCCCGAGACGTTCCCCTATGTGCATCACGGGTTTATCGAGGCAAGCGGGTTCATGACCTCTTTTCTCAACCAGGTACAGATCCTTATCCCATATCCTGCACATATATGTTAAATCAATATCTTGGTTATTATGCAGGAATACCTGCGTTTTTCGGTGTAGGGCCTTGAACGTCTGGTTCATCTGTACGAAGAATCCCGTGGGCTCAACAAAATGCTCGAATCCAAGTTGAAGAAAGCCGAGGTTACCATTTCCGACCAAGGTATGACCGCCGCTGCTAAATCTCGACATTACGAGGACAAGTTCAAGGCCATGACCCAGGAGCATCAGGCTGCCCTCAAGAAAACCACTCACGAAGCTCAAGCCCATTTCGACGCTGCCCAGGCTCAACATGAGCAGGATATGGCCACTTACCGGGAAGGCCTCAAAAGCTCCGTTGTCATCTCCCTTTTGCAGGCTCGGCTAAAAATGGCTTACGAAGCCAAAACCCTGGGCTTCGAATGCCCTTCTTGGAACGTCGACGCCTGGGAGACGAAGCTAAGGAGTCTTGGAGGTAATCCTGTGGAGCATCCAGTTAATCCTGCAGCTGAGGGGTCTTCAAAAGTGATTGAAAAACTAATTGGCGCTGGTGGTGAGGCTGAGAAGGATGTTCAAGCTAATCATGAAGCGGATGCTGATGAAGATATGATGAATGAAGAAGGTGCTGCCTCTTAAAAATAGCGAAACGGGCAGTGATGGACGTTCATGCCTGAGCCTATTTTTTTAAATTTGATAGTTGTGTTTGTTTGAACAATTTTATTTCTTGTCTTTTGAACAATTTTCTTTTCCTGCACTAAAATATTATGATGACAAAAGGTGGATGGGTCCTGGGTTTCAGGATGAAGCCCTTGGTCATCAACTAGTATAATATGTTTGAAACAATACAACGGTTGGAGGCGGATGGGTCTCGGTTTGAGATGAAACCTTCAACCGTTGTGTAAATATGGTAAGAAACTAATAGTGCTTTTGGTGGATGGATCTCAGTTTGAGATAAAACCAAAAGCACAACTTTTGACAAGTTAATAATATAACCTCCTTTTGACTTATTCGTTGTTGTTTTTGCGTTGCTTAGTTTAGATTTCAACTTTCCAACATTAGTGAAATTATTTCCAATATCTTGACGCAAATAGGGTTTTTATAACTCAAAACAATTCACATAAAGTTTTCAAAGGAAAAAGATAATTTACTTAGAATTTATAAACCTTGTTTTGATAATAGATGTTTGACATGAACACAATTTTGATTTTAAACCCAGGTATCATGTCCCAAATATTCCATCCAAATATCCCGAAACGTATCCTGAAAATATATTTTGAGAATATATTCTGGGAATATATCCTAATCAAGCTATTTAAGCTTTTATGGTTTCTAGAACTCAGATAATTCAAATAAGGAAGGATTATACCAGGAATAGAGCGCAACCCTATTCTCAAACTTCAATCCTCTCACAATTTTTCCAATGAAGATGTCCCCGGTCTGAGATAGTTAGTATACCAGGTCCAAGCTTGATCCTCTTTACACAATTGCCTCAGTAGGAATGTCCCCTGTGCATAATGTCTTTGAACACTTAGAAATTTTATGGGCATAAGTTCCAACTGTTTGAACAATTCTTGTGTTACGGGGGATAAACCCTAAAATGTACTGGAGATAAATCCTTAGTATCCTGGGGATAAACCCATAAGTATTTTGGGGAAAATCCCAAATTTTCATGCGCTACAGGCGGGAGTGTATAAACTCCAAGACTTAGAAAGGTGATAACCTTTAAACCATAGAGAGTATGAAAATACCCTTTCGTGAGAGAGGGTGATCAATCCTCATATACCTTTAGGATCCAGGATATAGCCAACAATAACGAAATTGTCAGCCACTTTTACATGGACTGGTCCCGCTATCTTAAACTATCCCTGGATAACTTGCGCTCCAGGCGGGGTGTTTAAACCCAATTCGAGAGAAAGGTGAATACCTTTAAACCTGTGAAGGGACCAGGATCCCTTAAACGTGAGAGAGGGGGCCAATCCTCTAGTCTTTCGAAGTATCCTGAGTGTATATCCTGGAGCTATATCCCGAAGCATATACTGCAAAACATCCGTAAACTAAGGTGGGTGTTAGCCTGGCTAACACCCCTCCGATGCTTAAGTCAGTATTGGGTTCAAAAGAATAAACAATATTAAATATATTAAAAGAGATAGAACTCATACCATCCTGAGTTAGAAATTAAATTCTAAACTCACTTAAAATAGAGCTTTAGATGTATAGCATTCCAGGATCTCGGTAGCATATCCCCCTCCATATTCTTAAGTCGATATGCTCCTTTTCCTGATTCTGATTCGATTTCATAGGGTCCTTCCCACTTCGGAGCCAACTTTCCATCAGCAGGATTAGTAGTATTCTGAAAAGCCTTTCTCAATACCCAATCTCCAACCTGGAACCTTCTAGTCCTTATATTCTTGTTATATGCTTTGGATATCCTCTGTTGATATGCTGCCATCCTTAGCTTTGCTGCATCTCTTGTCTCATCAATAGTATCCAATTCTTGGCATAGGGCTTCAGGATTCTTCTCAGGATCCTGGAGATTGGATCTTGCCGTAGGTACCACCATTTCTGTTGGGATCACCGCTTCTGCTCCAAACACCAAGGAAAATGGGGTTTGGCCAGTTGCACTTTTCACCGTCGTTCTATCAGCCCATAAAACAAAGGGTAATTCTTCCGCCCATCTTCCTTTCTTAGCTCCTAGTCTCTTTTTCAGGTTGTTGACAATTATCTTGTTCGAGGATTCTGCTTGTCCATTTGCTTGAGGATGCACTGGTGTCGATGTAATCATTTTGATTCCCCAACTTTTACAAAAATATGTAGTTCTTTTACTTATGAACTGAGATCCATTGTCACAAATAATCTCGGCCGGTACTCCAAACCTGGTCAGGATATTCCTTTTTATGAAGGATACTACTTCTTGGTCTCTAACTTGAACAAATGCTTCAGCTTCAACCCATTTAGAAAAATAATCAGTCATTGCCAGCATAAAGACCTTTCCTCCTGGAGCCTTTGACAATTTTCCTACTATATCCATTCCCCACTTCATGAATGGCCAAGGGGAAGCGATAGGATAAAGTGGCTCAGCAGGCTGATGTAGTATATTACTACGTCTTTGACATGCATCACATCTTCGAGTATATTCTACAACATCTTTCCTCATTGTTGGCCAATAGTATCCTGTTCTTAATACCTTTGAAAATAACGACATGCCCCCAGTATGGTTACCACAATCCCCTTCATGTATATCCTGAAGCACTTCTTTGGTTTTGGGATCCTCCAAGCACCTCAGGTATGGTCCTGCAAGAGATTTCTTGTACAAAACATTATTTATGATGGTGAATCGTGATACCTTCATTCTAAAGGCCTTAGGATTTTCAACCTTCGAGATATGTCCTTCCCTGAGATATCTCATGATTGGAGCCGTCCAGGACTTAGGATCCTCCTTGGGATACTCATCATTAGGATCCCGAACACTAACCACTTCCTTATCCTGGGGATCCGTCACAGGATACAGGACATGTAATATCAGTATTTGGGTTCCCTCCGGTATCCTGACTGATGATCCTAGATTTGCTAAGGCATCAGCTTCAGCATTATCCTCTCTCGGTACCTGTTCAAGTGTAAAAACATCAAAATATCCTGCTAATTTTTTTGAGGATTTCGAGATAGTCGATCAATTTCTCACCTTTAACTGCATAGGTCTCATTAAAATGATTAGTAATTAACAAATACTTGCAAACTTTTGATATTCATGCTCTTAGCTAATTCTAATCCTGCAATTAGAGCTTCATATTCTGCTTCAGTATTAGTGGTAGGAAACTCACATCCTGGGGTAATATGTCCCCCTGTGGCGATTTTAGTAGTATACCCAAACATACACCTCTTACATTAGATGCACCGTCAGTATATAATGTCCAAGATTCTAAGTTTTCTCCTGGCTGTGGGACTTCTAGGTCTACTTCATTTTGAATATCACTACTGAATTCAGCCACAAAGTCAGCTAGGGCCTGAGACTTTATGGCATTTCTAGGTTCATATATTAAATCATAGGCACTTAATTTTACTGACCACTTTGCCATCCTGCCTGACATCTCGGGTTTCCTAAGAACATTTTTAACAGGATAGTTGGTTTTAACATGAATCCTATGTGTTTCAAAATAATGTCTAAGTTTCGTTGATGCCATAACTAGGGCTAATATTAATTTCTCTAAATGAGAATATCTAGTTTCAGCATCTAATAAACTTTTACTAACATAATAAACAGGATACTGCTGACCTTCATGATCCTTTACAAGGACAACACTTACTGCATTCCCTAATACTGCAAGAAAGAGTGATAATGGTTCACCATCCTCAGGCTTCATCAATAGAGGCGCAGTTGAAAGATACTGCTTCAAATCCTGCAAGGCTGCTTTATGCTTCTCTCCCCATTTGAATTTCTTATTCTTCTTCTTCTTCTTCTTCTTCTTCTTCTTCTTCAGGATATCATAAAATTCCTTGCGTTTTTCTGAGGATCTTGAGATAAATTTGTTTAATGCTGCTACTCGCCCCGTTAACCTTTGAACATCTTTCATATTTGAAGGTGACTTGATATCCAGGATAGCTTTAATCTGCTCCGGGCTTGCCTCTACCCCCTTTTCGTCACCATGTATCCTAGAAACTTTCTTGCTCCCACTCCAAAATGGCATTTAGCAGGATTTAATTTCATGTTGTACTGATCCAGGATATCAAATGCTCCCTTAATATCCTGGAGGTGATCCTCAGCCTTCTTGGATTTTACTACCATATCATCAATGTACACCTCCATGGTGTCCCCCAGTTTGTCCTTAAAATTCATGTTTACCAATCTCTGGTATGTTGCACCTGCATTTTTCAAACCAAAAGGCATAGCAGTATAACAATAAATACCTGTTGGTGTCATGAAGGCAGTATCCTCCTGATCCGAGGGTTCCATTTGGATCTGTTGGAATCCTGAGGAGGCATCCATGAAGGTTAGCATCTCGTGACCAGTAGTAGCATCCACCATTGAATCGATATGAGGTAGAGGAAACGGGTCTTTTGGACAAGCTTTGTTCAAGTCTGTGTAATCTACACAGACTCTCCATTTCCCGTTTTTCTTTTGCACCACAACTACATTTGCCAGCCATTTAGGAAACTTCACTTCCCTAATCATCTTGCTCTTTAATAATCTTTCAACTTCCTCCTGAATGATAGCGTTCCGTTCTGGAGCAAATTTTCTTCGTTTCTGCTGGACAGGCTTGAAAGGCCTATCAATTCCGAGCTTGTGAGTTATAATATCCTTGGAAATTCCTGTCATATCCTCGTGTTTCAACGCGAATGTTGACATCCTGCATTTCAAAAAGTTAGTCAATTGGTTTTCAATATCCTGAGGGATATTGGTTCCTACGAGCACCGAGATATCCGGATTATCCTGATCCAGGATAACTTTCTTTACATCCTATTCTGAAGCCTCCATGATATCCTGGCCTCGCATCTTTAATTGCTATGCTGCACCAGGCTTTGTTGAGGATTTCATCGAAGAAGAATAACACTCGTTTGCTTCCTGTTGATCACTTTCCACCTTGACAACTCCCCAAGGGGTAGGGATCTTGATGCATTGATGGTAGGTTGATGGAACAGCTTTCATATCATGGATCCAAGGCCTACCTAATATAATATTATAGCAGGATAAAGAGTCCATGACACAAAAGCGCTGCATTGAGTTGACCCCTTCAACATACATGGGCAACTTTATCTCTCCTACGGTATTCCTGGCTTCTCCACTGAAACCAACGAGCACAGTGGACTTTGAAGTAATATCCATCAGGGATACGTTCATCCTCTTCAACGTTTCCAGCTGAATTATGTTGACGGAGCTGCCATTATCCTCTAATATCCTGCGCACAAAATGGTTAGCAACATATAACGTTATTACTAAAGCATCATGATGAGGATACTGGACAGTATCCCTGTCATCGTTATCGAACGTGATCACTTTGTCAGTCGTGAGGGTTGACATCCTGGTTGGCTTATCCCCCCTCTCTGCTTTGGCTTCCTTCGCGTGCCGTTTCGCCGCAAAATATGATGTGCCGCAGATGTCGGATCCTCCTGAAATAAAGTTAATTATTTTGGCATCTGCAGGAGGTGATGCCGCTCGTTCAGGATCCTTTTCAGGATCCTGACTTTATTCTTCTTTCTTCCCAGGAGATCCTTCGGATATCCCTTTCTCAAAAGATACCTTATGTTTTGGTCAAAAATCAGGCTAGGATAATACAACTAAATCTTTGTTGTGAGGAATGATGCTTGAAACAATGAATAAATGTATGAATAACTTGCAAATGTTATGAACAAATGACACAAGGATTTATACGAGGAAAAAGCCCTTGATCTAGAGTTGATCTCCGGCATAAAAAACCTTGGGTGATGGAAACTACCGATCACCAACTAAAATTAAACAAATGGTTGTTACAACTCGGGATGATAACAAGCTTGTTACAAGGATCACTAGTGTGCAAAAGTGCAAAAATGTATGAAATCGCCAAGTAAACTGTTGAGAGCTTATTGAGCACTGTGACGAGAGTGTGTGTTTGCTAAATTAGCTAAGTCTTCTAATTCAAGCTTGTTATCCCCTTTTAAAATTAGAAATAACTAAAACAACTAACTATCCGCAATTCATGCTAGCTTCCCACGATCTCCATAACGTTCACTAAGCCATGCACGTGCGAAATATTGAGAGCATATTCTCCAAGAATATCGGCAAGACCAAGTCTAAGGCGTATACTCCTGCAAAACAAACTCAAACATAGCAAAGACAATCGTTAGTGTAAGGATAATTATGAGGATCCTGAATCCTGATCCTGCAACACCTTCTGAGGATCCTTAATTCAAACAGAATTGAGGATCCGTGATCCTGGCAGTGCTTGAGGATCCGTGATCCTTAGGATTGGAAAATCCTCCCCTAACAATTGCTCCCAAAATATAAGGAGTAAAGTGTAATTTTAACGAGTTATATTTTTGATCTTATCTCCAACTGACTAACGGATATATAGCCGTTTGGATCGAACTAGCCGTTGCTGATCTTACGTCACTGAAGTGACAATCCTTCAGAATCATCATTATAAATAGGTTAGAGATAAGGATCGACAAGCATTTAAATTCGTGCGTTACACCCTTTAAATCCTCATTCGAAGATCAACCAGGTATCTCTCTTTCCTCCTTCTCTTTCCATCTTCTTACTCTGTTCTTCTTCGAAATCTTTGAATCACGATGAAGTTAGGATCATCCCCTGCCAAGGATCACCAGAAAGATAGTCCTTTGAAAAGCCAAGGGTTCATCAAAAGTACTCCGAAGGAACTCTGCAGTTTTACCGATCCAGAAATCGACCGGATTCGCCATTGTTTTCCGGTGAACACTGTCTTCAAGCCCTTTGACCCTTCCACCAAAAGTGATCTTATTTCTAAAACCTGGGTTGCTTTTCCGGCCACTCCATTCCTGATAGGATACTCCTATCCTTTCCCTGCCTTCACTGAATCCTTCTTTTCTCTCACCGGCATGTGCTATGTTCAGGCAATGCCAATGATGTGGAGGGTTTTATACACCTTAGAGAGAATCATTGAGCAGGAAGGTATAGAGTTAGGGATGTCGGAACTTGCTGAACTGTACAACCTTGTGAGCCATGGTTCACACCGCTTTTTATTCAAACACAAACCCGGTGAAGAACACCCAATCCTCAAGACCACCAAAAATGACACCAACTGGAAGAAGCGTTTTTTCTTTGTTAGGAGGGATTCTATCCCGGATGGGAAGGATCTCCCCAGAAAATGGGCCACTCATGGTAGGATAGAGGATCCTTATAGAAGGATCATAGGATAACCCTGTTCCTGTTCCTGTGAGGATAACTGATTTTTTGTTTGTTTGTTTTGTTTTGCAGCTATCTCTGTTTCTCATATTATTCCATCACCTGCAACAAAGGAGAGGATCGCTGCTCTCTGGAATCTTGATGCTGCAGTAAGATCATTTCAAGCAAACTCAAAGGATTCTCAAGAAGTATCCTCCGGCTCAGTCACAATGTCAAGTAAGTATCCAGGTTTGTACATGATTAAATGTTTAAATGAAAATGAAACAAGAATACTTATCTGTTGTTTTGGATTGATAGGCGCTGGAAAATCCTCAAAGTCAGCCACCCACTTCAGTGTTACCGATCTTAGTGCTGTTGCTCCCAGGTCTGGGAAGAAGAAGTCTACTGCTTGCCCTAGCGTTCCAGTCCCAAAGCCTACCACCTCCAAGGGCAAATGAGGAAAGAAGAGGAAATCCTTTGAAGCTGATAACCTTGAAGGCCTGCCCCTCATCCATCACCAGTTCGAGGAATACTTTGCTGATGTAAGGATCCTTGATCCTTAATTCCATCCTGCACATTTTAAGGATAACGGATCCTGAACTGACCCTTTTCTTCTTTGCAGAAATTTGCCGAGATCCAGATGCTATTTGATGCTTATGTTGAAGAGGCTGAGGCGAAAGAGCTGGACTTCCAGAAAATCTTCTTGGCTAAGGATGAGACTATCTCTCGCCTTGAGAAGGATCTGAACTTGGCAAAGAAGCAGCTGGTAATGGCCCACATCAATGCTGACCATGAGAAGAACGAGGTGATGGAGGATGCCAAACTCTCTGCTGCCATTGCTATGAACAAGACCAAGCTGCAGATGGCTCAAGAGGCTGAGGATCCTGACTTTGACAGGACCAACTGGGACCAGGAGGGCTGGAAGGCTAGGCTGGCTGAGCTTGATGATGAGGAGGAGGCTACAGAGGTCTTGATGCTGGAGGCAAGCGGCAGTGGAGCTAAGGATCAGGCTGGTGATGCTGGGGCAGGAGACGGTGGTGATGCAGCGAAGGTGTGAGCTGCTGAAATGGGCGATGATGGATTTATCTAGACGCGACCGGAGCCCATTTTTTGTGATTTGGTAGTGGTTTTTGTTTGATGGTGTTTTTCATGAACAATTGTTGGTCTGTAATAACTTAGACAATAGTTTTTAGGGTTGAGGATCATGGATCCTTTGGATAATAGGTAGGATAATGGGTGGTGGATGGATCCCCTGTTTGGGGGATGAAGCCACTTGTTATCCTTCCGCCTTTATTTCCTGCACTAAGACCTTATTAAAATGGACACCCTTTGCCAACCCAAGTGGACGGGCCACGTTTTGCTGGTAGAAACTTGGGTTGGCAATTTTGATAACCTTTTAAGGGTTTAAATTTTGGTAAATAAAATCTTAATCTTTTGGCTTATCTTGTGTTGTTACATTTGTGAACACTTTACTTTTCAGTTGTTATTATACACTCTGTTAGAATTCATAAGTTGAGGATAAAAGTTTAACAGATTATGTCAAAAAGTTTAGGATATGATCAAGGATCAAATATCATATAATCGATAAATTCAAAAAAGTAATGTAACTTAAGGATCATGAGTCCTGTTGTCAAAGAGTAAGGGTCACTTAGATAAACAAAGAATAAAATCAAAATGATCAAGGATCATACCTGAGAATCCAAGTTAGGATCCTAAAACATTTACAATTAGGATAACCAAAAGACAAACCTTAGTAAAAGGTAAGGATTAAGGATCCTTAGTTGTATAGCTTGAAAAACCTGAAATGGAACATAACTTGGGACTAAGCCATTATAAGAAAAGAGTTAGCAACTGGGGACAAGCCCAACAATTCTGGGGACAAGCCCAATATACTGGGGACAAGCCCAAAAAACTGGGGACAAGCCCAAAGGATCTTGTGTAAACTGGAGTATGGCCCTCACTGGCGACTATCCAAACTTAGTGACATGAAAATGCCAAAACCTTAGCTAACGTGAAAACGTTAGAAACCTTAGGAATGGATGTATGGTGCGTCTACCATTATACGTAGGATCCCGGATACATCCAGTACAATGAAATTGTCAGCCCCTAAAGCGAGTACTGGTCCCATTGCCATGAACTGTACCAGGATCATCGTGCGCTGCTGGAAATACTGGGGACAGGCCCAACAACTGGGGACTAGCCCAAATAACCGGGGACAAGCCCAAAAAACTGGATACTTCTGTAGATACTCAATCCTTTGTCAAGGATATATGAACCTTCTGCAAAACTCAGAATTAAGTGAAAGAAGGATAAAGGATCCATGATCCTTCTCCTTGTATATAGGAAAATTAAAGAATGAAATAGTTTGGGATTAGATCATTACCAAAACGAGGATCCTTTATCCTGTAAGGATCCTTCGAGGATATCGGTCATGAAAGTAGTTGAGGATCCTGGATCCTTTCTACATGAAATATTTCTTCAGTTGAACAGCATTCCAAGCTCTTGGTAGCAAATCACCTTCCATTGTTAGCAATCGATATGCCCCCTTTCATGCTTCAGCTTCAATTAGGTAGGGGCCTTCCCACTTTGGTGCCAACTTTCCATCAGCAGGATTTGTGGTATTCTAAAATGCTTTCCTCAATACCATATCACCAACTTGGAATTTCCTAATCCTGACATTCTTATTGTAGGCTCCAGCCATCCTTTGTTGATAACTAGCTATCCTTATTCTTGCCAAATCCCTGAGTTCTTCTATAGTATCCAAGTCTTGAACCAAGTTTTCAGCATTTCCTTCAGGATCACGAATGCTTGTTCTTGCAGTAGGAACCACCATCTCTGTAGGGATCACTGATTCTGCTCCAAATACCAAAGAAAATGGAGTTTGGCCAGTAGCATTCTTGGGGGTTGTCCTATCAGCCCATAGTACATAAGGTAGTTCTTCTGCCCACTTTCCTTTCTTGGATCCAAGCTTCTTCTTCAAGTTGTTGATGATGATCTTGTTGGATGATTCTGCTTGACCATTAGCTTGTGGGTGGACTGGTGTTGATGTTATCATCTTAATCCCCCAGCTGTCACAAAAGTTAGTAGTTCTGCTTCCAATAAATTGGGATCCATTATCACAAACAATTTCAGAAGGAATACCAAATCTAGTAATAATGTTTCTTTTAATAAAGGATATCACTTCTTTTTCTCTGACTTGAGCAAAGGCTTCAGCCTCTATCCACTTAGAGAAGTAATCAGTCATGGCAAGCATGAACACCTTTCCTCCTGGTGCTTTGGGAAGTTTTCTAACTATATCCATTCCCCATCTCATGAATGGCCAAGAAGAGGATATAGGATGCAAGAGCTTTGCTGGTTGGTGAAGGATATTGCTATGTCTCTGACAAGGATCATACTTCTTGGCATAATCCACAGCATCCTTCTTCATTGTAGGCCAATAGTATCCTGTCCTAAGGATCCTTGAGAATAATGCCCTGCCCCCAGTGTGGTTTCCACAATCTCCTTCATGAAAATCCTTTAGGACTTCTTGAATTTCAGGATCCTCTATGCACCTTAGATACGAACCTGCAAGAGATCGTTTATATAACATGTTATTCAATATTGTAAATTGAGATACCTTAATTTTGAAAGCCCTGGGGTTTTCTCCTGTGGGAATTTCTCCATGTTGTATATATCTCATGATTGGAAGGATCCATGATCCTGAATGAGACTGTGCACCATCATTAGGAACCATTGCAGGATCCTCATCTATCTCCATAGTTATATGATCCTCAATAGCAGGAGCCAAAATATGGATGATAGGGATCTTGATATCCTCTGGAATTTTTAAGGATGATCCTAGGTTGGCCAATGCATCAGCTTCTGCATTTTCTTCCCTGGGTACCTATGTCAAACTAAAAGAAACAAAAGAGAGTGCCAATTCCTTGACTATCTCTAGGTATTTGATTAGCTTTTCACCTTTAACAACATAGGATCCATTAAAGTGATTAGTAATTAATAATGAATCTACATGTACATCAAGATACATGATCCTCATATGCTTGGCAATTTGCAAACCAGCTATCAAGGCCTCATATTCAGCCTCATTATTAGTAGTTTGAAACTCACAAGCTATGGAGTGGGGTATTATGTCCCCCTGTGGTGATTTTAGTAGTATTCCAAGTCCTGTTCCTTTGACATTAGATGCTCCATCAGTGAAGAGTATCCAAGGATCCTTAGTCTCTTCAAGCTGCTGAACTTCTAACTCGGCTTCTTTTTGCAAGTCACTACTAAAATCTGCCACAAAGTCAGCTAAGGCTTGGGATTTGATGGCAGTCCTTGGTTCATATCTTATATCATAAGCACTAAGCTTCACTGCCCATTTGGCCATCCTTCCTGACATTTCAGGTTTCCTTCGTGATCCTTAACAAGGACCACACTTACTGCTTTAGAGGATACCGCTAGATATAAGGATAATATATCCCCTTTTTCTGGTTTCATCAAGGCAGGAGCTGAGGATAGGTAATCCTTAAGGGCTTTGAGAGCATTTTCATGCTTTTCAGTCCACTTAAATTTCTTGTTCTTTCTCAAAATGTCATAGAATTCCTTGCACTTTTCTGATGATTTTGATATGAACCTATTCAAGGCTGCGATCCTTCCTGTTAACCTTTGGACATCCTTGGCAATGGCGGGAGATTTGATATTCACAATAGCCTTAATTTGCTATGGACTTGCTTCAATGCCTCTTTTTGTTACCATGTATCCTAGGAACTTGCCTGCTTTAACACCAAAGTGACACTTTGAAGGATTCAACTTCATATTGAATTTGTCAAGGATATTGAATGCTTCTTCCAGGTCTCTAAGGTGATCCTCAGCTCTCTTGGACTTAACCACCATGTCGTCTATATAGACTTCCATAGTGTGTCCTATTTGTTCCTTAAACATCATATTGACTAGCCTTTGATAAGTAGCACCTGCATTCCTTAGTCCAAATGGCATAGCAATATAACAATAGATACCAGTTGGGGTCATAAAGGCTGTATCCTCTTGATCAGATGGTTCCATCTGAATTTTTTGAAATCCAGATGAAGCATCCATAAAAGTCAACAACTCATGACCCATGGTAGCATCCACCATGGAGTCAATGTGAGGTAATGGGAAAGGATCCTTGGGACATGCCTTGTTTAAATTAGTGAAATCGACACATACCCTCCACTTTCCATTTTTATTTTGAACAACAACCACATTGGCTAACCATCTTGGATACTTAACATCTCTAATCATACCTGCTCGAAGTAACTTGTCTACCTCCTCCTAGATAATGGCATTCCTTTCAGGTGTAAACTTCCTTCTTTTTTGATGTATGGGCTTGAATGACCTGTCAATACCAAGTTTATGAGTAATTATATCTTTAGAGATACCTGTCATATCTTCGTGTTTCCATGCAAAGGTAGTTTTTCTCCTCTTGAGGAAGGATACTAGATCCTGTTCAATGTTACTGAGGATCCCTGATCCTATGAAGACTTTGGATTCAGGATCATGAGGATCCATAAGGATTTCTTTCACATCTTGTTCTCTTGCCTCCAAGACATCTCTTGGAGGATACTTTAGTTGCTATTGCTCCCCTGGTCTTGAGGCTGGCTTCATTGATGAGGTATAGCAATTTTTTGCTTCTTGTTGGTCACTCTCAATCTTTATCACCCCCATGGACTAGGAAGCTTCACACATTGATGATATGTAGATGCAACTGCCTTCATGTCATGTATCCATGGCCTGCCAAGGATAACATTGCAACAGGATAAGCAATCTATAACACAATTTTTTTGATAAAAATGAAGTCCCTCGATGTAGATGGGAAGTTTAATGTCCCCCAATGTATTCTTGGTTTCTCCGCTAAATCCCACAAGAATTGAGGATCTTGGGATAATATCTGATTCAGGGATGTTCATCTTCTTGAGGACATCAAGCTGGATGATGTTCACCGAGCTTCCTCCATCGATTAGGATCCTGCGAACAAAATGGTTAGAAATGAACAAAGTAATAACCAGACCATCATGATGAGGATCCTGAACATCAACACGATCATCCTCATCAAAAGTTATAACTTTCTCCTGTGTAACAGTAGAGGTCCGGATGGGTCTATCTCCATTATCCATCTTGGTCTCCTTGGCATGTCTTTTGGCTGCTGAAAAGGAAGTACCACAAATGTCTGATCCACCGGATATGAAGTTTATAACTTGTGCATCTGCTGGAGGAGCAGGAGCTCTTTCTGGGATCTTCTCAGGATCCTGGATCCTTGACTTCTTCCTTCCCAAAAGTTCCTTTAAGTTCCCCTTGCTTAACAAGTAACCAATTTCTTTTCTAAGTGCAATACACTCTTCAGTGAGATGTCCGAAATCCTCATGATATGCACACCATTTGGACTTGTCTTTTGTTGCGGCTGGTTTATCACTTTTCCTTGGCCACTTAGCTTTCTCACCTAAATTCTGCATTGCAAGAATTAGTTCATTGTTATCAACATAAAAACAGTATTCAGAAATGGGAGGATAATCCTCATCATCCTCTTACTGTTCTACTGCATGCACGTTATGGTTGTCAGACTTGTTGTAGGACTTGAACTTGTTATTCCTGAAGTAGGATCCTTGTTTTTCCTGCTTTGAGGATCCTGCTAGTCTTTCCTGGATCCTTTTATCATCCTCTAATTGGATGAATCTAAGGGCCCTGGTTCTCACTTCATCAAGATTCCTGCATGGGGTCATAACAAGATCGTCATAGAATAATGAATCCCTAAGCAATCCCATTTTAAAGGCTTCCACAGCCGTAGCTATATCTAGATTAGGGATATCTAAGGATTCTTTACTAAACTTAGTGATGTAATCTCTAAGTGATTCATTTTGACCTTGTGTTACCCTATATAGATCACTGGTTAAACGTTCAAATTTTCTACTACATGAGAATTGACTATTAAACAGATTAACTAGATTAGCAAATGAAGTAATAGAGTAAGGGGGAAGACTTAGCAGCCATTTAAGAGCTGATCCTGTGAGTCTGGATCCAAAACCCTTGCATAGACATGCTTCCTTTAACCTCTCAGGAATTGGATTGATCTCCATCCTTTCTCTGTATTGAGCTACATGTTCCTCTGGATCCGTCGAACCATCATACAGCTTCATAGTTGGTATCTGGAACCTTTTGGGTATCTCAGCATCACAAATAGGTGGTGCAAAACGAGATATCCTATGGCTACCATCTGCGATTTCAGGAATGGGCTTAACCACTCCTGGAACGCTGGATATCATATCCTTCAGTTTCTGTAATTCCCTAGCCATAGCTTGATTGATACATGTATCCTGCATAAAGCCATGGTTAGTGTTGTAAGAATTATTTAAAGTGTTACCTCCCGGAGGATTCAGGTTTGGAATCCCAGATGTGAATCCATATTGACGAGATTCTGGTATGATTGAAGGACCAGAAGTAGCAATGGTCTGCATTGGAATGAAGTCTCCTTGATGAACATCTGAACTTGAGGGTTGTACACTTCTTAAGAATCCTTGATCCTGAAAGATGTTGGATCCTTGAACCTGGAAGGAGGATCCTTGAACCTGAGAGGATCCTTGAACTGTGTGCGTCCCCATATATCCTCCTGAGCTGACGAAGGATCCCTGATGCTGGAAAGAGGATCCCAAAGGCTGAAAGTGAGACCCAAAAGCCTGACTTATAGTTGTTGTTCCATAAAGCCTTCCCAATGGTCCACTTTGATACTGGATATCCGGAGCTGCAGATTGCTGGGCAGTCATAGCTGGAGTGTCGAAATCCAGTGACCTTGGTATCAGAGGAGAGTGATCCTCCCCTGATTTCTTCTGTTTCTTGATATCACCAATTTCCCGGAGGATCCTTTCGTTGGTTTTGTCTTGCTCTTGTATGTGATCCCTCATCTGCAAAATCAAAGAAAAAAGATCACTAGTAGTAGGGTTAGAAGAAACAGCAGAAGTTGGTGGTTTTGGAAAAATGGGGCTTTGTCTCTTTGCAACATTTTCAGCATTCTTCTGGGATCCAATAGGTGGTGGAGGCAAAGGTGGAATGCCCTGTGAAGAAGTGATTGTCGGCATAGAGCTTGAAGTGTTCTTTGCTGAAGAAGCCATATGGTTGAAGATGATGAACCAAAATGAACACAATGAGCAAAATTTTTCAGAAATGAAGCACCAATTGCCCCACGGTGGGCGCCAAGCTATTTTGGTAAAAAATCAGGCTAGGATAATACAACCAAATCTTTGTTGTGAGGAATGATGCTTGAAACAATGAATTAATGTATGAATAACTTGCAAATGTTATGAACAAATGACACAAGGATTTATACGAGAAAAAAGCCCTTGATCAAGAGTTGATCTCCGACATAAAAAACCTCGGGTGATGGAAACTACCGATCACCAACTAAAATTAAACAAATGGTTGTTACAACTCGGGATGATAACAAGCTTGTTACAAGGATCACTAGTGTGCAAAAGTGCAAAAATGTATGAAATCGCCAAGTAAACTGTTGAGAGCTTATTGAGCGCTGTTACGAGAGTGTCTGTTTGCTAAATTAGCTAAGTCTTCTAATTCAAGCTTGTTATCCCCTTTTAAAATTAGAAATAACTAAAACAACTAACTATCCGCAATTCATGCTAGCTTCCCACGATCTCCATAACGTTCACTAAGCCATGCACGTGCGGAATATTGAGAGCAATTCTCCAAGAATATCGGCAAGACCAAGTCTAAGGCATATACCCCTGCAAAAAAAACTCAAACATAGCAAAGACAATCGTTAGTGTAAGGATAATTATGAGGATCCTGAATCCTGATCCTGCAACACCTTCTGAGGATCCTTAATTCAAACAGAATTGAGGATCCGTGATCCTGGCAGTGCTTGAGGATCCGTGATCCTTAGGATTGGAAAATCCTCCCCTAACAACTTATTTCTTTCCTTAGAGCAATGCAATCCTCAGTAACATGTCCGAAATCCTCGTGGAAGGCACACCATTTGGATTTATCCTTCCAATCAGCTTTTTGTTGATTCTTTCGGGGCCATCTTGCTTTGTCTCCTAAACCCTGCATAGCATACATCAATTCAGGTATGTTAACAGAAAAACAATATTCAGACAATTCTGGATACTCATCAGGATCATCGTCTTCAATAGCATTCACTTTTTTGCTATCATTTATGCCATATGGCTTGGAGCGATATGGTTTATAATAGAATTATGATTTCCTGTTGGTTGACTCATAGGTTGTGGATGAATTCATCCTCTCTTGCATCTTTTTGTCATCCTCCAGCCGAATATATCTTAAAGCCCTGTTCCGAGCTTCATCCAGATTCCTGCAGGGATTCATTACAAGATCCTTGTAAAATTGAGAGTCTTTTAACAACCCCATCTTGAAAGCCTGCACAACTGTTGCAACATCAAGATGTGGGATATCTAAGGATTCTCGGCTAAACTTGTTCACATAATCTCTCAAGGATTCCTGAGGTCCTTGAGTTATCCTGTAGAGATCACTGGTTAGTTTTTCAAAACTCCGACTGCAAGAAAACTAACTATTAAATAAATTAACTAAATGAGCAAATGAAGTAATTGAGTGAGGAGGAATGTTTAAGAGCCATTTTAAGGCTGATCCTGTTAAGGTAGAACCAAAGCCCTTGCATAGGCATGCTTCTTTGAGATCCGGAGGAATAGGGTTGATTTCCATCCTTTCCCTATACTGGGCAATATGCTCCTCAGGATCCGTAGTTCCGTCATAGAGTTTCATGTTGGGGGTCTGAAATCTTTTTGGGATTTCAGCATCACAGATGGGATACGCGAACCGGGATATCCTGTAGCTATCCTGGGACACTTCTGGAATTGGCTGGACCACCCCAGGTACACTGGATATCATGTCCTTCAATTTCTGAAGCTCCCTAGAAAATGCTGATGTCACACCTGCACCCTGCAAAGATCCAATACCGTTAGTAGCAAGAATATTATTATTATTAGACACGTTACCTATCTGAGGATTCTGGCCATATCCTAAAGCATATTCTGTGTTTCTCACAGTTGACACCCTGACTGAAGAGGGTATCTCAGGAGTATGATTCTGGGAATGGCTAGGCACAATATTCCCCCTGCTATCCTCAGCATATACTGCAGAACTGAAGTTCAAAGCTCTGGTGTCACACCCCGACCGCGTAGAACAACAAAACGCGGCGGAAACATCGGGGCGCGTTGCAACAGAATCATTGTTTCATAACCATGGATATAAAAAGTGTTTCGTTTTATTTAAATATTGAATATTTACATCGTCTGGAAATCTAAAATACAATTTTAAACATAGTCTATCATTGTTATTGAGTCACTAAAGCCTCGTCCAGTCCTATGTGAGCATGCATCCTATCAATCGATATCATTCATCAATACCTGAAACATATGTAAAAACGAGGTCAACAAAGAAATGCTGGCGAATACATAAGTTTTGTAGGAGTGTTGAAATCATGGCTAGTTTAGATGTTGCAATACTTTATTTAAAAACCTTGTTTTGAAAAAGAGTATAATATTGCAACTTAATTAACCAACTCAAATCAAGCGGGTTATAGTTTATAAAACCTCGTAGCCATGACTCTTAACCCAAAAACATTTGTTTTAGTAAAGCAAATTGTGAAACATTTCGTAACAAATCGTTAATAAAATTTGTTAATAAATCTCGTTAAAAACTCGTATAGTTTATATCATATCGAAAACCTCGTTTGTGTGACATTGTTTGAAAATCGTTTACCCAATTGAACTAAATAACGCCACGGTATGTAATGCGATGAAAACACTTATATATAGGAAGTACCAGCGGCGTATCCACCATGCTTTCATCACATTACGCCGTCCCGTTATCTAAACACTTAACCAAAAACCAATCGTTTACCCAATCGTTAAAACATCGTGTGAAAACCAATCATTTACCCAATCGTTAAAACATCGTTTTAGGTCGTGAAACTACTTATATGGTCGTCTCGCTAATAACATTCAAACCTTCGTGACTCGCATTAATAAACCCTTACCAAAGGATAAATTAACAATTCTCGCATTAATAAACCCTTACCAAAGGGTAAATTAACAACTCGCATTAATAAACCCTTACCAAAGAGTAAATTAACAATTACAGATTCAGTCGCTACCCACCACCCCCACACATAACCACGGGTGCAGTAAGATAACGGGATTTGTCAGATCCTATGGTACCATAACCTAATACTGGTCGGCTTGATCATTGCTAATGAATGTCATTTGTTATGTAAACACAACCAACAAGTTTGTTCACTTTATTGAAATCGTTATTAGTTTTGTATAAATCGTCTTAATCGTTTTTGAAACCATCGTTATAACATCGAAAACATTTAGCACATATGAGTCACCCCAAAACAATTGAAAACAGTAAAATAGGGGAATAATGTACTCGCCTGAGAATGCTTAGAGGTCTTGCACAACAACCAAGCAAAGCTAGAGGGAGCACGGAATCAGTCGGCAATCTAAAACTATATAAATAAACCGGACTTAAATCGGGAGATCGGATAGGATGAGGCTTGGTAAACCAAATGAGTATTGGAACTCATATGATATGGTTTAACAAGGCCTACATACTACATTGAGACTAACTTAAGTGCTTTCGACCCATCGCGACCCATTAAGGTAACATACGCTACTTTAACGCGTCGTGCGCGCAAAGCGCGTTCGAGACGTCTAACTAGTCCTATGACAAGTATTATATGCCTAAACGTGTTTAATCATGTTGTATAATCAGTTATGTACAAAAGTTTAGGTTACATAAGCTTAATTACCAATTATACATGAAAAGGGTATTTTGGTAACTTACCTAAGGCACATAAACTACCTATCATACAACTACTTAAACGATGTGACCATAAGGTATAACCTCGGAAGGTTATTCCCTATACACTATGGTCACCTAATGTATTTGGTCGGATCCTAATGATCGACCAAATGGGTCGGGTTCGAAGGTATAAGCGATTTATTAGATCGCTTACCCTTACGACCCTAGACAACGTGGTAATCAGTAGGCATAGTCCCAAGGGACTATAACCATCGTGATTACAATCACGTTGCGAAGTTCAAACGAACTTCGCATTGACCATAACTGGTCAACACTGAAAGTCAAACAAAGTTTGACTTTCGGACTCCAAAAGCAATAAAAGAAAGAAAAGAACGAAAGAATACTTACGAAGGGTCCCCGAATGCTAATCGTGATCCAAGTAGCTCAGGTATGAAAAAATGGTTTCAACTTAGAGCTTCTAAGATCAGATTCTTGTGGGTTTTTCAATGGAGGTGGATGGGTATTTATAGTTTTTCCCGAACCGTTAAGATCGTTTCTTGGAAACCGTGCTTTGATCTTGGCCTTACACCTCAAGATAATGGTTTTACAAAACCATGTGAGCCCATGGTATTTCCCAAAACCATGTGCACATCAAAACAGCCTCTAGTATTGCTCAAAACCATGTGCAAAGGTGGTATAGACCAGATTCAATGTTTCTTCACAAAAAGTTTCAAAAATGGCAGATTTGGTCCCTGTAGTGTAATAAGCCCATTTCCGGCATTTCTAAGGCCCGTAAAGCCAACTTTAAGGCCCTAAAATAATGCCTAAACATTGTGGACATGAAACATGCTCAAAAATATGTCGGATGTTGGTTCGTTTGGCCGTACGAACGCGATGTTCGCTTAATTACGACGGAATGCGCATAAGCGCGAAAAACGATCCAAAATGCGTGACGAATGGATTTTTCTTATGCCAAACACTAAAATAAAATATTTTAGTGATTACATAAATTTTTGGATGTCCGGATGTATTCAGAACGTAAGTTATGCGCGAAAATGCAAACTTGTGCACTTTTTGACACTTTTAGTCCCTGAATGACCCAAAAGTATATTTTAGCACACCGAACCCCTCAAAGCTTATTTATAAGATAGGGAAAGGATATTTAAGGTGTTTTTAACTTATGATCATGTTCCGAATGTTCGTTCCAGTTCAAATTGGCATACTTTCGCAGTTTGTCAATTTTAGTCCCTGTAAGCGAGTTAACTTGATTTTGGCATACCAAACCTTCCAAAACTTATTTCTAAGTTATGTAGAGGTTATTTAAGGTATGTTAAGCCTATGTCACTATTCTGGAGTGTTTGTTGCATTAAACTGGTTATATTTACGCATCAGTGCGCGTATAACCTTCCAGAAAGCGATTTAGGGCTTGAAATCGAACAAGATTTGATATGTGCAAGTGATACACATATTCGTACAAATACCAAGTATGAAATACAATATTTCATTGGTTTGGCATTTGTTTGATGGTCGCAGTGACACAGGTGTCACATCTGGGTTGCCAGGGAGTGACAGTATCCTCAGTGGGCCTTCTTGAGCTGGATTTCAAGAGTTGTATCTCTCTCATCAACATCTGGTTGGTCTCCTGCTGCTGCCTCATCTATTCCTGTACACTACCAAATAAATTTAGAATTTCTTCATTAGAGGCCAAAACAGGACCGGATCCCTCAATGTTGCGAGCGGGGATAACATCCCGAGCCACATGAATTTCAGTTCCTTGAGAAGAGGCTTGCGATCTCGGAGGAGGTGGTGGAAGCACCGAACCAATTGTTGCAGAGGTGGTAGCAGATATGGTGGAAGAGCTCATGTTTGATCTCGATGCCATTGAAAATAATGTAGCAAAAAGTTTTGAAAATAGAAAACCAAGTAACGATTTTGCAAAAGCTTTTAGTAGAAATAGCACCACTTGCCCCACGGTGGGCGCCAAATTGTTTTGGTCAAAAATTACCGAAGCAATTAAGTGATCAAATTAGTTAAGTGAGGTAGTGTGCTTAAAATGTGTGTTGAAAATATGCTAATTAAGCTGTTTGCAAAAACAGTTTACAGGATACGGCTCAGGATATTGAGCTGTATCTATGATCAAACAGTGAGCAAAAAAGGTAAAGGGTGACACGAGATATACGAGGAAAGCCCTTGATCAATCTAGATCGCCGACACAAAACCTTGGGAGCTGACAATCGCAGCTGCCTTATTCTTCTATTACTTCAAATGTCAGGATACAGTGCAGGATATGATGCGGATCAACTAATTGTTACAATGTAAATTCGATACAAGTGTAAGTGTGTAGTGATTGTTTGCAAGTAGAGAGAAAGAGTGTGTGAGAGACTGTGTCCCTAATCTGATCCGATAAATCCTTTTTATAGTAAAAGGAAACCAACTAACTATCCTACTATTCTGGCATTCGGCGAATATTCCATATGTGAACGTTGTAGTCCACATCTTTCGGCTTCAACGTCCATAATATAACTGATTTACCCGAGTCTTGAGGAGAAGAAGTCCACCTGAGCGTTAGAGACTGGTTACAACAATCTGCACGTGAGTTAATTAGTTACTACCAGGATATCGCATCAGGATGTTACCAATATCCTGATCCGGTATCCTGATCACAACAAAAGAAACATAGTTAGAATATTAGCCAGGATATATGAGTAGAAAATCACCCATAACAATAACCTAGTAATACATATATATCGATCAACGCATAATACTGATAGCTATGACTATAATTGTGTTAAACAAAATGTGCCTGTATAATTGCTTAGTTCTGTGATAATTATATCTAAACATGTTTGTAATTCAGATGTCAAATGAAATAGCATGTAATCAAGAGATTCAGACTAGTAATGAAAATTCTTTGGATAAAAATACTATAGCAAATATAATAGCTCAAGGAATATCGAATGCCATACCTTCGATCATTGAAGCTATTAAAAATTATGTGCCTATAAACGAGAATCCTACTATACACTGTAAGCATACCCATCACTTCATCCTAACCCTAATATCAACGGAAGTCATGATATTCGTATCAAAACCCCATCTTCCAAACGAAAGAAAACCATAACCTATAGCTACTCTTATAAGGAATTTCGCTCCGAAAAATCGCGTAAGGACAAAGAAATGGAACCAGTAATTAAGCAGCCTACCTGCAATAATAACAAGAAGCACGCAAGAAAACGCCATTCTAAGAAGACACTTCGCTGTAACTTCTGCAAGAAGACTGGACATAAAGAGGAAGAATGTAGAAGGAGAAGAAAAACTAATGTATGTTACAAATGCGGAGAACCAAGCCACATCCATCTCTACTACCCGAAACTATCTAAGGCACCCGACAACGAGAATAGAAACCCAGATGAAACCAAGGAGAAGGCATAAATTTTTACAACACCGGAAACAACATCAAACTTTTAAAATAAGCACCCTTATGTTTTGTCTGCACTTAAGTATTAGTTGACTTTTGATTCCTATCAAAACTTCATCAATAAAAGGTCTTTATTTTTCTTTTATAGAGCCAACTCTCATTTGTCTCGTCTCTTGACAAATTCCTATGTTGTACGTACATTGTTTGTCATGCATGTGAATTCACTTCAAAAGATCAGTTATTCCTGAGTTTTTATAAATGTTTCGTTATACTCATTCTGATAATCTATATGATTACATAATGTCGACTTTTGATAATCAAGTCAACAAATTTCTTGGAAAACTCCTTTTCTTTTCAAAGTTACTTAATAGATTTTCATTGAAACCATTTCTTGTCAATACATATATCCATTGTGGGAATATGTCCAAACCAAGCTCAATTGTTTGAACTTGTTCACAATATACATTCAATTCAAAATCCCATATGATGAATTGAGGTCATCATATCCGAGGTAGTCTCATTGTTTGAATCATAGTAAACTTGTTTAAAGTCTTCAACTTCGATGTATCAATTGTTAAAACATGACACCTTGCGGTGGCGATTTCTTTGAAACTTGGACTCATTTCATTTTCACACACGAGGTACGAATTTATCTATTTAGTGATTAATTACCCTAAACCAATCTTAATACAATTTTGTGTTAAGATAAAGGTACCTAAATTCTTATTCCAACATACCTCCAACATTTCTTTCATCTTTGAATTAATCCTGCAATATTCATTTCTTCTCTCACTTGGACATACTATCTTTTGAATATCCAGATTTATTTCATTAAAACTTTCAGTCAATTTTAAGAACGGTGAATTCGTTCGGTCACCGTAATCATTGAATTCTTTCAATCACTACAACACCTTGCGGTGTCTGTATAAATTTATAGCCTGTGCTAATAATAAACCCTGATCATACCAATCCATACGTCATTCGTTTGACTCATCATTCAAGTAGTCTTGATACAGTTATGTATTAAGACCATGATACACTAAATTCTATTGTATTGTCCGGTATATCCTTGCCATTTAAATAAACGTCACTGATTTCTGGTTTGATTATTGACAAATCATTTTTCATACTTCTATCTTCAATTGAGAATATTGATTCAGAGTCCTTTTTAAATGAACAAAGTAAGTTCTCTTTTGGCATTGAATCCTATTGTCTCTAAAAAACGTTTACATTCAATTCATGTGTCTCTATTAATCTTGTGAAACTTAATTGTATCACGTTCAGTTAATAATTCCTGGAACTAATCGAAACATTTATATTTCTCATTTTCTTCGATGTCCTTAGAAAAATCTCACTAAGGATTCGTCTGTTAAGCGTTTTTGTCATACATACATCATTTTTGTCAGTTGTAGCTGATAAGCTACGGGTTCTACTCATCTAATAAATGGTCCAACATACCTGGAACTTGATTTCCCTCTTTTAACGACTCTGACTACCCCTTTCCATGGAAAAACTTTTAACAAAACCTTATCTCCCACTTGAAAGGTTTTCATCTGTTATCCATAACTCTTTTGATAATCTCGTATTGCTTTAACTTGAATTATCTTGTTTCTTGCACTATCTCGAGTCCAGATAGTTGCTTTTCTCCAAATTTCTGCCCAACAAAGACTAGGGTTCGGAACTTTCTCTTTGACACTGTTTTTGCAAACTACAAGACTTGATATAACTCCGAGGGAATATAGTAGCTTGAATCTCGAGGACGAGATTTAAAACAAGGTGGGGAGGATATAACTACCCTCCTTAAAATATTTTAGACACCCCTAAATGTCCTAAAATACACCCCGTATAGGAAAACCGGCCCCGAAATACCTTATATTAATAAATAACAAATAAAAACAAGAATAACAGTCTGTCGCGGGGAGCGACAGACTCTCCTTCAGCCGTAGCGGGGCGCGACCGAGCAACAAGTGGCTGAGCCACAGCCCGCCACGTGGCATAACACGCGTCGACACCCGTGATGACTCAGCAACAACTGCCGCCGCGTTTAGGTCTCTGGTGGGGCGCGATAACCCCCCATTAATTCTGTCGCGGGGCGCGAGAGACCCTTGATCAGGCCCTATAAATTGGACGATCGAGCATCCATTCCAAATCGTTCACAATTCTAATTTCTCTCTCAATCTCTGATAGCTAAAATAATTCTCGGGTATTATAACCCCCCTAAATAGCGATGCTCTGCCTCGTTGTAAGTATCATAACCCCCGGTTACGTATTAGTTACGCTGCCCGATTGATCTAGTGCTCCGTAACGCATGTCAAGACTCTGCCTGACTCAGTCGTTGGAGTTCTGTCTCGGGGAGGGTATATCTAATGTAAATATGGGTTATTATACCAACACGTGTGCATTGTTTATTTAACTAGATTATAATCAGGAAGTTACAAGGAAATACCTAAAATAGCAATGTGAGTAATCCTTCTTTTTGTAAACCCTTTTTGTGAGTGTTTCCTCTTTTCACAAATTGTTTTTACAAAACCTCAATTGTTTTAAATTATGATTAACAGCGATTGAGTATTTGTATTCTACAATTATCGTCGGTATGTCGGGGTTTTGTATACAAAATTTGTTACTACACTGTGAGTAGTAACATGACCACAAGTCGGGTTGACAGTACTGTGGGTGGTAATTAAAGTAGAAAAATAAACAAATGTAATTGCGAGATCGCCCTCAATGCTGTAAAACGATAAAACTTGTTTTGATTAAACTGAGATTCACTCACCAGTATTTCTTGCTGATAAAATGTTTTAAACACATGTTTCAGGTAACTTAGTGTGAAGCCAATAAAAGCTAGCTGGAGAGCATAAAAGTTAGGGTTATTGTTTTCAATAATTAGGGTTATTCCCTATAAATGTATTATAAATGAAAAATCAGGTTTTGTCCCACTTGTCTATTATAAATGTATTATCAGTAAAACTTGGGTTTTATCCCGATATTCTATTTTAAAGATTTTGGTGTTTAACTATAATAAAAATATTTCCTAACTAAGGTCCTGATGAAAATTTTCGCTGCCAAATTAATAAACACCGATACCATCTGACTGGCTAGCGGCTCCCGCTCCCAGGGTGAGGTCGGGGGCTGTGACAAAACTGACTATTTTATCAGGCGGCAATGAACCAACAATGGAGCATATGCCTCTTGTTTTTAGTACGAGTTTTGCTCCTTATATCTTATAAGTATGTGAATAAATTTTGAAATGAACAAAATATTGTATTAGATGTGTGAAAAAATAAATTACAATTAATTCATAAACAAATAAGCAAAAATCATAATTCTTTTAAGATTTTTTTACACCACATTTGTTAGAGACCCACGTATTACACAAACTTGAATAGAAAAAACGATAAAAATGAATATATATATATATATAGGGTCGGGTTTTAGAGAAAATGGTAGAAAGTGTGAGAACGGTGAGAGCGCTTACGGATCGTCAGATCAAAACAATCTTTGGACTAGATTGGCGCGGTGGCGTTTGTCACACCCCGACCACGTAAATCAACAAAACGTGGCGGAAACGTCGGGGAGTGTTGTAACAGAATCATTGTTTCATAACACATGGAAATTGAAATATTGTTTTATTGATTAAAAGAGTTACAATGTCTTGACAATCAAAGGAATATAACATAAATAACTAGTCTTGCATCTTTTATTGTCACTAAGGCCCAAGTCCGCCTAAGTGTATCTTGATAAATCCTATGCATCATATCCTGAAACACATGTGAAAATAGGTACGTCAGCATAAAAATGCCTGTGAGATACATAGGTTTTGTGAAAATAGAATTCTTGACTTATGTTTAAGAAAATGTTTAGTCATGAACCTTGTAATTTGCTTTGTCTTGTAAATCATTTGAAAAGTGATAAATAAACCAAATGATATATATGTATAAAAGAATAATACATGGTTAAGTAAATAACCAAATAAAATGAGTTTATATCAGATAAGTTGTTTGTAAAACAATGTATTGTGAAAAGTATGTTATTTGTATAAAATGTTATATGTCTAAATTGAAATGGTTTAAATAATGCTACGATATGTGATACCATACAAGCACTTATATATAGGAAGTACCAGCGGCGTATCCACCATGCTTGTATCATATTACACACGCCTCGTTACTTAAATCACTTACTCAAACCAAACCACCAAAGTAAAATGTTTACGTATAATCAAATGTCAAAATGTTTATGTGAAAACCATGTCTAATGTCTATGTCTAATGTAAATCATGAATTGTGTATATCAATGTCAAAATGTTTATGTCTATTGTAAATCATGAATTGTATATATCAAGGTCAAAATGTTTATGTCTATTGTAAATCATGAATTGTGTATATCAATGTCAAAATGTTTATGTCTAATGTAAATCATGTAATGTGTATCCAAAATATCATGTATGGTAAGTGAAATATATCAACTCAACCATATGTAAAATGCACAAAAACAAGGTATTGAAGTAAAACATGGTTTAAATCAAAGTTATGTTTTGTGGAACAAATGCATGCTATACTGATATAAACATCTATGCGGTATTGTGAAAATGCATACATCCAAGCCTTGTGACTGTGGTGATAGACCCCTGAACGAATTTAAAGGTCTATCTGTGTTATGTTTATCGAATTCGGTCATTCCTTCCACCCAAACAAACCTAGGGTTCAGGAATGGGAGTTGTCAAGTCCTATGGTACCATTACCTACTAACGAGCGGCATAGCTAATGTTAATGAATGTATATTGTCCCATTTGAACAACCCAAATGTCATACCAAAATGTAAGCATGTGATGAATAACAAATGTACTAAGTATGCAACAAATGAACATACATAGCATGTGATGTGATGTAAAACAATGTACTAAGTATGCACACAATGGACATACATAGCATAAAATGTAATGTAAAACGATGTACTAAGTATGCACACAATGGACATACATAGCATAAAATGTAATGTAAAACGATGTACTAAGTATGCAACAAAGGACATACATAGCAAAAACACAATGAAATCGTGTACTATAAGTGTACTATTGAACATAACAAGCATATGATATGAAAACATGAAAGGCACGAAAGTAACAAGTAGGCACATGTGTTTCACCCCAAAATGTTTGGAAAACAGTAAAAAAGGGGTCTATGTACTCACTTGAGATTGCTTAGTAGTCCTTGAGTAACAACCAAACAATGCTAGAGATCACGGATATCCAACGGCACCTAATAAGCCTTCAAAACTTATTTCTAAGTTATGTAAAGGTTATTTAAGGTGTGTTAAGCCTATTTCACTATTCCGGAGTGTTCGTTGTATTAAACTGGTTATATTTACGCATCAGTGCGCGTATAACCTTCCAGAAAGCGATTTAAAGCTTAAATCAAACAAGAATTGATATGTGCAAAAAGATACACATATTTATGCAAATCCCAAGTATGAAATACAATATTTCATTGGTTTGGTATTTGTTTGATGGTCACAGTGACACAGGTGTCACAGTCTCCCCTACTTTAGGAAATTTCGTCCCGAAATTTATTTAGAGGAAACTTGCGAGAGCTTGAAACATGAATTTTGAAAAGACAAAACAACACTAGTTAAGGTTCTGAACTTCCAGTAACTTTAATAACATTATGCTTGCAATGTATGAGGGACACTTATATACAAGTACATAAAGTGTTATTGGTGCGTCCACCGTACCTCCATTACATCGTTCACATTTTGTTATTGTGGTCACTATCGGTTCTTACACATAATAAGTTTTACTAGGTTTCTGTGCACTGAATTTTATAATTACGTACGCGTCCATAATTACACAATTCCTTGCATAGTCCACACAGTCTATTTTATAATGTGTAGGGGAAAACCAAATGAACAAACCCTGTGATGAATGTGACTAGACCACCATAGGGTCCCTTTTATTAAATCAATAAATGATTTTAATAGACAACCAAGGAGTCTTTTCAGCTTATATCATCATATGTCATTCTTAACCAGATTTTTGAATCAATCTTTTTGACTAGACCACTAAAAGGGTCTCTTATGAATCATGGAATAGTACTATATAATCCAAGGGTCTTAACTATTACATAGAAGCCCATTTAGGATTTAAGGTAGTACCTTTGGATATCCTACTACGAATCCCTCATATGAAAATATGAAAGATTCTGCGAGGAGTTGGATAACGAATATCCAGAGTATACAAAAACACAAAAAAATGCATAAAAGAAAACACAAGATGCATAAACACATAGTCACATAACCACAAAATTGTTTATTTAGAAATTTGTTAATTTGTTTTATTAATTGCATACATGTATTTAAAGCACACTAGGAATCCATCTCGTGGATTTCATTTGGTACTTTAAACATTAGCAAGAATCTAACTATGAAGATAGAAAGATCTCTAAAAAGAAAATTCGATTTCGATTATAAGGAACCGAAATGTTCGAATTAAGGCACACAAGGAATCCAATTAAGGACTCTGATTTGTATGATAATCATCCACAAAGGTCTAATTGTGGAGATAAAAAGATCCCATATGGATTTTAGAAGTTGAAGATGTTTTGAAACCTTGCACTGGACGTGCTTAAATCAAAACATGAAGTAAAAATGCGTATGAAGTTGAGATGCTAGATATGCCAAGGCGACATATGAAGCGGAATTTGAAGGTTAAGTCAATGTATGAGGAAAATATTTTTGAAAACTATGCATGGGGTTCTTAAAAAAAATGTGTTCAATGTTTTTGAAACCTTATGCATAATACTTTTGAAATCATAAAGTAGGTGTACTAGGTAGGTATATTTATAAAATGTTTTAAAATCATGCGAGATGAAATTTTTGAAATTATGTATGAGGTTTCTGAAAATATGAAAAATGCTTTTCGAAATCATGCACTTGATAAGAAAATGTACAGTGTTAATATTGTTTTCAGACTATATGAAACATTTTGAAATCATGAAGGTTGTTTTTGAAAACATAGCCAATGCATTGAAAAATTGTTTTCAAACTATATGAAATGTTTTGAGATCATGAAGATTGTTTTTGTAATACTTATACTATGTATATTGTTACTAAACCAGAATGAAATGATATGGGTATGAAATTGAACATACCCTCAGTTATCTAACCAAGGATTTCAAAGGCACAGATGTGCAAAAGCACGATCACTCGTAATGTTACTTTATTTTCTGTACTTTGTTTCTTAGAGTGAAACGAGTACTTAGAATTTTCCAAGGGAATCATGAGCAAACACAAGAATGGGAAATTCGCAAGAGTAGTTTGTAAGAATGTAGTTCCTCGTCGTAGGTATCATAGGGAAATGCCATACACTCATGTAACTACACTTGTATATCAGAATTGTGAACAACAATTTATTTATAAACAAAACAGATTGTTTCACATTACAAGAAAATAGAAGAAATAAAAGCATAAGACAACAACATCTTCTAATCAGCCAACTGCTCATCCTTGGGTTGGATTTGCCTTAGCAAGATTCGGGCATTTATTCACGAAATGACCCATCTTGCCACAGTTGTAGCACGATCCAGGCGGAAAGCGAGCTTGAGCAGGATTAGCTTGTGGTTGATTTGGACCACCTTGGTTCGGGTTACATCGACAAGCACTTGCCAGGTGACCAACTCGCCCACATGATACACACCGACGACACTGTAAGTGAGCTTGGTGATGCCCATTACATTTGTCGCATATTGGTGCCGTTCCCTTGTATTGCTTCTTAGCAGGTGGTGTTGCCACCCGGATGGGTCCTGCTTGATTTGGCACAACTGCAGTTGAGCAAACCCTTGCTGTATGACCTATAAGTCCACAAATCTGGCATTTGCGGCACTTCACACTAGCATGATGATGAAGGTTACATTGGTTGCACAAGGGTGCAGTTCCATTGTATGGCTTCCTAGCAGGGGGTTGAGCTGGTTGGTTGGGGATGGCTTGACCATTGTGAGCGACCACGGCGAAGTTCTGAGAAACCTTTCGCTTATTTGACTTCTTAGGGGATCCAGTCTGTCCATCCATGGTCTTTGATTCCTTGATTGGTTTCTTGGCTGGTGGTGCTGTCACTTGGCAAGGTCTGGCCTGTTTTGGTGCAACCGCTGCGGGATTCTTTGAAGCTTTACGTTTCTTTGGTTTAGGTGAAGGCTTGGCCTCTGTCTCCTTTGGTGACTCTTGAGTTGCTTCATCCTAGAGACGATACATGGCAATGCCTAATTTAACAGTCTTCAGGATTACTTCGCCTATTCGCTGGGCAAATTTGGCTGTTTGCTCGGACATTTGACCGTTGCTGAGAGGAAAAGACATTCTAGAAGAAAAATGAAAGACATAGGAAGAAACAGGTGAAAGGTTATCGGATAATCAAAACAGAATGGTAACGCATGAAAATTGCGATCATTTGTTTGTTACCTAAGGTAAACAAATGAGATGGTGACTGATCAAAGTAAGCGGGTCATATTAATGTATCGCGAAGACATGCTTTAGCCTATAAGCGGATACTCACCCCAAGAGTTCCCAGGTAAGAGTGACCGGTCTGATTATGTGGATTTGTACGAACACTCTAGCCTTAGACAGAAAACCCAGGGTACAGGCATCCACTCTTCCAGATTGCACGTGTTCACATCAAAAGACCCAAACTTTGACGAGATTTTGAAAATTCAAAGGGGTTCAAAACCTTATAACAGAGGGTTCAAAACCTTGTAACTGAGGGTTCAAAACCTTGTAATCAATCATCCTAGAACAGATGATTGGTTTTCAAAAGCGGTTTTGAAGTTTGTGTTCTTGTTGTGGTCGTCGCCTAAGGATAGGTGACGGTATTGTTTTATGACTAAACGCAAGTAAACTCACGTTAGGGTCCTTGGAAGATTATAGACTAGGTCAAAGCATTACTAATAACCTAATTCCCTATAACCATGAGCTCTGATACCAACTTTTCTGTCACACCCCGACCACGTAAATCAACAAAACGTGGCGGAAACGTCGGGGAGTGTTGTAACAGAATCATTGTTTCATAACACATGGAAATTGAAATATTGTTTTATTGATTAAAAGAGTTACAATGTCTTGACAATCAAAGGAATATAACATAAATAACTAGTCTTGCATCTTTTATTGTCACTAAGGCCCAAGTCCGCCTAAGTGTATCTTGATAAATCCTATGCATCATATCCTGAAACACATGTGAAAATAGGTACGTCAGCATAAAAATGCCTGTGAGATACATAGGTTTTGTGAAAATAGAATTCATGAATTATGTTTAAGAAAATGTTTAGTCATGAACCTTGTAATTTGCTTTGTCTTGTCAATCATTTGAAAAGTGATAAATAAACCAAATGATATATATGTATAAAAGAATAATACATGGTTAAGTAAATAACCAAATAAAATGAGTTTATATCAGATAAGTTGTTTGTAAAACAATGTATTGTGAAAAGTATGTTATTTGTATAAAATGTTATATGTCTAAATTGAAATGGTTTAAATAACGCTACGATATGTGATACCATACAAGCACTTATATATAGGAAGTACCAGCGGCGTATCCACCATGCTTGTATCATATTACACACGCCTCGTTACTTAAATCACTTACTCAAACCAAACCACCAAAGTAAAATGTTTATGTATAATCAAATGTCAAAATGTTTATGTGAAAACCATGTCTAATGTCTATGTCTAATGTAAATCATGAATTGTGTATATCAATGTCAAAATGTTTATGTCTATTGTAAATCATGAATTGTATATATCAAGGTCAAAATGTTTATGTCTATTGTAAATCATGAATTGTGTATATCAATGTCAAAATGTTTATGTCTAATGTAAATCATGTAATGTGTATCCAAAATATCATGTATGGCAAGTGAAATATATCAACTCAACCATATGTAAAATGCACAAAAAACAAGGTATTGAAGTAAAACATGGTTTAAATCAAAGTTATGTTTTGTGGAACAAATGCATGCTATACTGATATAAACATCTATGCGGTATTGTGAAAATGCATACATCCAAGCCTTGTGACTATGGTGATAGACCCCTAAACGAATTTAAAGGTCTATCTGTGTTATGTTTATCGAATTCGGTCATTCCTTCCACCCAAACAAACCTAGGGTTCAGGAATGGGAGTTGTCAAGTCCTATGGTACCATTACCTACTAACGAGCGGCGTAGCTAATGTTAATGAATGTATATTGTCCCATTTGAACAACCCAAATGTCATACCAAAATGTAAGCATGTGATGAATAACAAATGTACTAAGTATGCAACAAATGAACATACATAGCATGTGATGTGATGTAAAACAATGTACTAAGTATGCACACAATGGACATACATAGCATAAAATGTAATGTAAAACGATGTACTAAGTATGCACACAATGGACATACATAGCATAAAATGTAATGTAAAACGATGTACTAAGTATGCACACAATGGACATACATAGCATAAAATGTAATGTAAAACGATGTACTAAGTATGCAACAAAGGACATACATAGCAAAAACACAATGAAATCGTGTACTATAAGTGTACTATTGAACATAACAAGCATATGATATGAAAACATGAAAGGCACGAAAGTAACAAGTAGGCACATGTATTTCACCCCAAAATGTTTGGAAAACACTAAAAGAGGGGTCTATGTACTCACTTGAGATTGCTTAGTAGTCCTTGAGTAACAACCAAACAATGCTAGAGATCACGGATATCCAACGACACCTAATATAGGTAACTATGTTAATATACCGGACCTAAATCGGTGGATTTGATAGAATGAGGGTTCGTAAACCAAACGAGTATGGAGACTCGTGTAATATGGTTTAACAAAGCCTACATACTAAAATGAAACCTAACCTAAGTGCTTACGACCCATTACGACTCGTTTAGGTAGCTTATGCTACTTTAACGCGTCGTTCGCGTGAAACGCGTTCGGAATGCCTAACTAGTCCTATGATAAGTAAAATATGCCTTAACATGTCTAATATTGTTACCAAATCAGTTTAGATACCAAAAGTTATGTTACATATGCTTAAAATGAATTTTGGCGTTCAAAGGGCATTTTGGTAATTTACCTAAGGCATATATACTACCTATCATACAACTACTCAAACGATGTGACCATAAGGTATAACCTCGGAAGGTTATTCCCTATACAACTATGGTCACCTAATGTGTTTGGTCGGATCCTAATGATCGACCAAACGGGTCGGGTTCGAAAGTATAAGCGATTGTTTAGATCGCTTACCTTACGACCCTATATAAGCACTAAACTAAAAGTGACGAGCTAAGCATGTTAAAACATGCTTAACTAAGTTAGAAAACAAGTTTGGTATCAAAACAAACGGTTTTGATACCTAAGAGTAGTTTGGTTACAAAATACGCAAGAATGCGCATTTTGGCCAAAACTACGACTCGTCACTGAGCCTAGATAACGTGGTAATCATTAGGTATAGTCACTAGGGACTATAACCATCATGATTACGCTCACGTTATGAAGTTCAAACGAACTTCGCATTGACCATAAACTGGTCAACGTAGAAAGTCAAACAAAGTTTGACTTTTAACGCTAAAAGAATAAAAAGAACGAAGGAACACTTACAAAGGGTCCCCGAAAGCTAATCTTGATCCAAGTAACTCAGGTATGAAGCAATGGCTTTAACTTAGAGCTTTTAGATCAGATTTTGTGGGTTTTGAGTTGTGATGTTGGTGGGTATTTATAGATGTGGTAGAACCGTTAGGATCGTTTATCGAATAACGTGCTTTGATCTTGTCCATACACTTGTTGCAACCTTGTGGTAACTCAAAATGGCCCCTCATGACCAGGAAAGGGCAAGTGTGGGTGAGTTTGGAGTGCATAACAGCTGTTAAAACTGAATTAACTGATCTGGGAGGCTGACACGGGCCGCGTAAGGGATCACCCAGGGCTTACGCGGGCCGCCTGGGGGTCCTGATCAGAAAACAACTTTGCAAAATGACAGTTTTGGTCCCTGTTGTGTTTTAAGGCCATTTCCAACACGTTTAAGGCCCGTTAAGCCAATTTTAAGGCCCTAAAATGATGCCTAAACATTGTGGACATGAAACATGCTCAAAAATATGCCGGATGTTGGTTCGTTTGGTCGTACGATCGCGATGTTCGCTTAATTACGACGGAATGCGCATAAGCGCAAAAAACGATCCAAATTGCGTGACCAATGGATTTTTCTCATGCCGAACACTAAAATAAAATATTTTAGTGCTTACATAAATTTTTGGATGTCCGGATGTATTCAGAACGTAAGTTATGCGCGAAAGTGCAAACTTGTGCACTTTTTGACGCTTTTAGTCCCTGAATGACCCAAAAGTTTATTTTAGTACACCGAACCCCTCAAAGCCTATTTCTAAGCTATATAAAGGATATTTATGGTATGTTTAACTTATGGTCATGTTCCGAAATGTCTGTTACAGTTCGGATTGGCATACTTTCGCAGTTTGTCAAGTTTAGTCCCTGTAAGCGAATTAACTTGATTTTGCCATACCAAAGCCTTCAAAACTTATTTCTAAGTTATGTAAAGGTTATTTAAGGTGTGTTAAGCCTATTTCACTATTCCAGAGTGTTCTTTGTATTAAACTGGTTATATTTACGCATCAGTGCGCGTATAACCTTCCAGAAAGCGATTTAAAGCTTAAATCGAACAAGGATTGATATGTGCAAAAAGATACACATATTTATGCAAATCCCAAGTATGAAATACAATATTTCATTGGTTTGGTGTTTGTTTGATGGTCACAGTGACACAGGTGTCACAGCGTTTTCATAAATAACATCAATTTTATTACGTGGACACGCTTCATTAAGGGTAAAAGTGTGTTTTGACTTCTCCACACAAAACATCATCTCATGAAAATAAAACACCAAACAAAAATCACACACCATTCTAACTAAAAACGCCATTAGATATAAAACGCCAAACTTAATTATAATAAAATCCCGCCTAAAAAAACCGCCAAAAAAAATCATATATATACAACATCTTAGACCTTCAATTAAAAACACACACAAAACACCAAACGCCATATTTAATATATACCATTCTTCTTAGAAACGCCAAAAAAATCCTACATATCCTCAATGCCAAAACATACAAAAACATTATTGAGGTTTGTTGTCAATAAAGTTTAGTTGTATGGGGTGGACAACATTGTCAGTTATCTTTCTTAGCAGAGGATTAACAATGTTGTCCATCTTATACAGCAAAACATTATTGATTTTAGCATGATCAAATTTTGAGGTTGAAGGGGCTTTTATTTGTTGGCGTTCTTTTTATCGGTAAAACGCCAAAATTAAAAAATCAAACATCGTTCATTGGAAAATTCAAGATTGTTGGGTGAAGGGTCTGAACTCAATAACATTTTGCTGCATGAGATGGACAAATCTCCAAGAAAAAGATGCTGATGTCAGACTTTGTGCTTCCAAACAGCCACAAAAAGACTACTTGAAAAACAAAAAAAAAACAAAATGAATCATACAGAAGTCGAACCAGCCAGTTAACATGATTCAAAAAAAGAAGAAAGAGACTGGTGACAGTGAAGATTTGGAAGATCAATTGTTTATATATTCTTTTTTTTTTAATTTTCTTTTTCAGTTGATTGTTATATATTAAAACGCCATATATAATAAAAACGCCAGACAGCCAAAATGCTTGTTAAAACGCTATCATGCCGTAAAACGCCCCCAAAAACTCCCAAACTATAATAAAAGAGTTAAATGCCATTTTCGTCCTTGTGGTTTGGGCCGTTTTGCCAGTTTAGTCCAAAGGTTTCATTTTTAACATCTGGATCCAAAAAGGTTTCATCGTTGCCATTTTGGTCCAACTGACTTAACTCCATCCATTCACCTCTGTTAAGTCAGGGGCAATTTGGTCTTTTCCTAATTTTATAATAGATCATTTATTAAACCTACCCCATTTAAGCAGTTATATATATATATATATATATATATGTTATTTTCATAAAAAGATAAACATACAACCTCATCTCTCACACACCTCCAGCCACACCACCATTCACCACCACCCACCACCACACCACAACCACCACCATTCTCGTTACCACGATGATAACTGTCTGTCAGGGACTGTGGTGACTCGTGACCACACCTTCTTTATGTGGAGGATTTTAACAAAGATCAAGCGACGATGGTGGTTAGATCCGGTGACCCACCGTCATCATGCGAGCTCCGGCGAAAGTCAAGTGGCTTAATTTACCTCTCCAAGTTTCGTTAGGGCATAAATCGGCTACCCACGAGGTTTAGAGACAGTGAGAGAAAGGTGACTCAAATCTACGATGGTGTTTGGGGGGGGGGGGTTTAGAGAGAGATGATTCAGATTTACGATAGTGGTTATTGGTGGAGTTTGGTGGCCGACAGATCTGAGGAACCATTTGGAAATGGTGGTTAGCGGTGGAGCGGAGATGGTGGTTATCGGTGGAGCTTGGTGGCCGACGGGGTTCCGGAGATGGTGTTATCGGTGGAGCTTGGTGGCTGACGTATATGAGGAACCATCCGGAGATGGTTGTTATCGTTGGAGCTTGGTGACCGTCGGATAAGTGGAACTGGCAGGAGTAGTTTTAGGTGACGGTGGTAGAGATGGCAACGCGGTGGTGGATTGGTGGTAGTGGTGGTGGTGGTTCATAGAAAGAGAAAGTTCAAAGAGAGAGAAAGAGACTGTGTTTAGAGATTATTTTGTATTGACTGAATTTAGAGATTGTTTTGTGAGGCTATGGTGAAGATGGTGAAGCAGGTGTGTGTTTCAGTACATTTTGTTTGAGTTAAATACATTTTATGCAGGTATATGTTTGAGTTAAATATGGTTGCAGGGTGTTGCAGATATGTTTGAGTTTCAATACATTTAATAGACAAAATGACAAAAATACCCCTTGACTAACTGAGGGGCATGGATGGAGTTAAGTCAGTTGGACCGAAATGGCAACGATGAAACCTTTTTGGATCCAAATGTTAAAAATGAAACATTTTGACTAAACTGGCAAAATGACCCAAACCACAGGGACTAAAATGGAATTTAACTCATAATAAAATTACTTTGGAAAAGTATTATAAAAAACCCAAAAAATAAAAAACAAACTTCAAAATGTAATTAGAAACAGTAACTACAAAACAGTAAAAATGAAGAGACGGAAAATTTATTATATTAGAATCTAAAACGCCAAACTTGAAAGACGGGACGTGTTACATACTTAAGAGAAAAAAGCTTATCAAAAACAATAATTACAAACAGTAACTGAAACGACGAATACTTTATTATAATAATGCACCGCCTAACCTACGCCGCCAAAAGAAATCCTATAAAATAATAACTCTCAGCAACTTCCATTTAATCAAACCAAAAAAAAAAACAAACGCCAAATACTACTAAATACCACTCACTGTAAAACGCAAAAAAAAAAAAAAAATCAAAGATGGCTAATATGCTATATTGGATATTCAGTATTGTTCTTCGTGAAGTTTTACTGAATGGATTGTTAGCTGAGAGGAGTAACTCAGAAAGATTTTGCTGCATGAGATAGACAAATCTTCAAGAAAAAGATACTAATGACAATCGAATGTCATTTTGTGGTCTTTGTTCTTGAATAAGGCTTGGATGAGGAAAAGAGATCAATGACACTGAAGAGTGTGATGATTATAAAGATGAAGATCAAGATGAAGAAAAAGCGAAAATCCCACCCACACGTCATAGATCTATCTACCCAAACATCCACAAAAAGCCACTTCAACAGACGAGCAGGAAAAATAATCAAACCGATGGGTTTGTTAAGTTTTACATAAAACGCCATCTATTTGGTGACAGTTATTGTACTATTAAAAAGAAGAGAGAGGCTGATGACAGTGAAAATTGTGAAGAGAGATCCGATTATGATTTTTAATTTTTTTTCTTCGCTTCTATTTTTTCCCTGTGGTTGTAATATAATCTTACAATTGTAAAACGCCAAGATACCACAAACGCCAAAATGTATATAAAAATAATAGAACAATGGGCCATCTTGTTTAAAACGCCTTGAAAAAACGCCATTCAGATAGATTTCCTGACCCCCTGGGGTTCCAATGGCATACGATTTGAAAAACTCCATAAACGCCAAAATGTTAATACAATGAAACCACTAAACGCCATTAAATATTGAATTTGGATAACGCCAAAAATCTTAAACCCTAAAAAATAAAACAAATATTGGGAAAAGCGGAACTGAAAAAACAGAAGATAAAAGGACAAAAAAGCCCCCCGCCCTTCTCTATGCCGTGTGACACGTGTTGGGCCAGGATGCGTTCTCACCGTTCTCACACTTTTGAGCGTTTTCCCCTGATCGCTTCTATATATATATATATATATATGAAGTTACAATTCTGTTATCTATTATCTAACTATACTTTCTATAAAAGGAGAAAACACGGTGACATAAAAAAAGCTGAGGTGACAGCCATAGAGACTGTCCAACAATGCTTTTCTTATGTCATTATTGCATCATAAATGTTTATATAAAATCACTTTGAAATTTCAAAACTCTAGCCCACATTCAACTTTCAAGGCTCTGCCCACATACAAAAGGGCAAAGCTCTACCCGCATACAAATTTGAAACCTCTGCTTTATATTCAAAATTCTGGCTCCATATATATAAGATACATCATTCAGGCTCCACATTCAAATTCAAACCACACTTTCAATGTATCTCTCCCTCAAATCCCCTCTTCTCAATACTCGACATTTGTTCATAAAGGAAAAGATAAAACCAAAGCTCTCTTTGACCCACTTTCAGAACAAATTTTGGGGATATTTCGTTTGCCTTGATGATGCTAATGTAATATATGAATATGTTTGTTTTTGTTTTTGATTTATTGTAATTTTTTTATCTGAGTTATGACTAAATGATGATTATGAATGATTTGAGCAGATGATGATGATTGTTCTACAGTTGTTCATACTAAACGCAAGAAACTCTCTGCTTCTGTTGTAAGATAAGATTTTATTTAACACCATAGATAAGTAGCTTCAGTTTGTTTTTTCCTTTCTTTCTCTCAAATGCTGAATTTTCATATTCAGTGTAACAACCCGCACATTCGTGCGTTGTTACTACTCGTTACACTCGTTACGCCTAGCACCAGAGATTCGGATCATAATGTAACTATATCACTTACAACGCTAATTCACAGTATTTCGCATATTACGCATACTTTATCGCTATAACACATCACATCGCACATACTAACACTCACGATGACGTTGAGTGAGGACCTATTCTACCCTCCTCGATGGCCGTGGTGTGTCGTAATGCAACGCATATTCGAAACACGCACCCGAAGTTTTGCAACGCAGATTTGGTAATGTGAAATTTTATATATGACCCTTTGTGACTAATGACATATAGGTGTATGGATATGTGTAAACAAACTATCGCAACGTTTAACGAACAAAACGAAACATCGAAATGCAACTCGCCGGAGACCACCGATCGAATGACCATTCGATCGAATGGTCATTCGATTGGATTGCCATCCGATCCATTACACTCCATCACCTTCTCTCCTCCTCACCTATAAATAGCACTTGTCACATCACTGTTCAAGTGATGTGACAGCTCTCACTAGACCAGCACACTTTTGGGCTAATTTCTCTCGATTCCTCGTGATTCTTGTAAGTTTCTACCTCGAATCTTGTACTTCTATGATCTACACCTGCTTCTTCATCATTTTCACCATCAAATCTTAACTTTTCATCATGAAATCGTCTGATTTGAGCTGTACTAGGATGATGTCATCACGGAGTTCTTATGAACTTCTAGATTTGGCTTCATTCCACCAAGAACAACTTAGATCTAAGAGATTTCAACACGTTAAACACTGATTTCACCTAAATCTGAACATTTTCAAACTGATTCAAGTCTTTCAACTCTTTTACACTCAATGCACTCAAAACCGATAGAAGCAGAGCTCACTTAGGTCTTCCACTCATTTCTTAGTGAAGTGTCGGTTTGAGATCTGATTCCTATCAAAGAGACAATCGATTTCGGGTTGAACATGAATAACCGTCATGAACAGATGGCTGAACGGACTGGGGTGCTTCCCACTTCAGTCAGACGACTTGGACAGATGGGGTTTCTGGTGTTTAATACGTTGTCATACCGTCTCGAACAAACCGCAAACTTTTAAAAAATAATCAAGTTTCAAGACGATCAGATCGTTGGGACGGATTGCCGTCCAATCGGATTGCCATCCGATCGGATTATCATCCAATTGAACATCAATCCGATCGGATTACACTTCCAACACTTAAACATTTTCAAAATTCAAACAATTTCAAACAGATTGCCGTCCGATCGGATTGCCATCTGATCGAACGACAATCCGATCGGGTGACATTTGGAGCTTCAACACTTAATCGTTTTCACAATTTTCAAAGATCATCAGTTCTAACGGATTGCCATCCGATCGAATGATAGTCCTGCTGTGAACTTGTTCTCACTAAGAAAATGTCTCGCCGATCGGATCCCCATCCAATTAAACGACCGTTCGATCGAACGACCTGAAAGGTAGATATACTTCTTTGTTTTTAAAATGCTACAATGAAAACTTCAAAGCCATCATACACAAACACATCCATCCGAAACGAATGCCAATCCGACCGAATGGCCATCCGAACGGATGACTATCCGAACGGATTCTCATTCGATCGAATGACCATCCGTTCGGATTATCATCCGATCGGATGACCATCCGTCACTTGGCACACTTGCATCGTTTTACGCGCCGTTCTTCGCTTATGCTATTGTTCACTGTTTAGGCTAATCACCCTAGCGCTCCCTTGAATCCATTAACTTCCATCGCAGTGAGTATACTCGAACCCTTTTTATCGTACTTTGGGTGTAACATACGTTTCTATCAAATCAAACTAATCGAATGCTTAAACTATTTATCACTTGCAAATGATTGAATTACATATTAACATGTGATGCTAGTTACATATGCTAGGACCTTTACTCGCGACGTCCCGCCTTAACTAGTATAGTACTATAGCACCCGACGGGTCTAGTTAGGATGAATAGCAATCGCAATCGCAGATCGAGTGACTTAGCTGGTAGTATCTGTCTTGTGTATATGTTATGTATCCCGTTTATGTATGTGGTAATTCGCAACACTTTTATCTACTATGCTTTTCTGTCAAAACTTGTATACTCGCCAATACTTTTGTATTGATGTTGTTTTAATGTATGTTGCAGGTTTAGTCGCAGTCTACATCAAATCAAGCTAGGAAGTCTAGAAACACACCTAAAATCTAGGTTGTCGGATTTGTATTGTTTGAGAGAACATGAAATTCGTGACAGCTTATGTGATTGTATTTGGTTATTAGTATGGGATAAAGAACGCATTAAATATTGTCGCAATTTAGTTGTTATGGATTCTCTTGAGCAATCTGATTCTCCTAGTGCCGCGCCGTGATGATTCCGCCATCGGTTGGGGTGTGACAGATTGGTATCAGAGCCATAACTATAGGGAATTAGGCCAGACTTGACCTAGTCCGGGTCGATGTCTTAGAAACGACCTAGTCTATAGTCTAAGTACCAACGGGCCGACTCGTGCAAACCCAGTAGGATTTATATGGGCCTACTTGATACTCTCATTCAGATCCGCTAAAACTATGACTTTGTGTGAACACCGCATACTACAAATTCACACGAAGAGCCTTTCCTAAGGCTGGAATATTACTTAGCCTTTCCGAAGGCCAACACAATACACACGTTTTCAAAAAAAAAAAAACTCGCATAACACAACCGAGTGGTCCAGTCGAGATTAGGCGTGAAAACCAAGAACTCTTGATACGATCGCTCACTCAGTGCATTTTTCTAGCACGAGAACTTTTCGTTGAGCTAGGAGTAACATCCACATCTCAGCGGAAGTCTCCATTTCAAAAATCTAGTGGGACTCCTGAATTTATTCAACGAGCACAACCACAGCTAGGAGCGAAGTTGTTAAGTCGGGGGTGAAACTCGTACCTTAATAACCCGTTCCACCTTATAAAATGGTTTTCAAAAGCTCCCACCAAGGACTCGACTATAACGATAACTCGAGCCACGCGATGACTAGAAAGATGAATGCCATGAACTGCATCCAAGTGGAGGCATAGTCTTCTAGGGCAACGCGCGTGCACGAACTTGTTAGGTATAGTTGGGCCACCTTGGGTAGTCGACGCCTAAACACCCGAGGCACTCTGATTTTTACTCTCTACTGAACCTATTTACGCTTACATGTTTACAATTTAAACTTTACGCTTTATCGATTTCTCGATTTAACAATTTTCACTCCCTGCTTTATAAACGCACAACTCGCACAACCATCGCAATCTAAAAAGAAAACCGAATGCTCGCACCAAAACTAATGTCTAATTTCTCGCCCTCGCTTTCTCCTTTCAACGCGTCCTCGCGCCTTCTACCCCGACATGTATGTGTATAAGTATAAACTACAACTATTTATATATACAAAACAAATCATTTGTGTGAGAACTTAGGAATCTCATGTCTCCTATGTGGCTCCTATGTGATTACGTAATTCTATACTACCTGCAACAAGTTTTGAACGCGCTTAATCGCATCGCAAAACTAAAAAATCATTATGATTGGATCTCACTCCAAATCTCTCTCTGTCTAGATGTATTCGAACGAATCTACCTCGAGACAAACAGCTAGGAGAAGAGCCAAACGAAGCGCCGAGAAGAGGATTGCCTTGCTCGTGGCCAAGGTCATTCCTCAAATTGTCATTCAATTGCACTCTCTCAGCAACTCTCGAACCTCAGAAGACTCTAAGACGGAAGCGCCGCAATCTGCTTTCCTCTACAAACACTTCAAAGCCTGTGAACCGATGGAATTCATGGGTGAAGGAGGTGTATCCCAGCTACTCCAGTGGTTCGATTCTATCGAACTTACCCTTCGTCAGAGTGGGTGCCCCGATAGTTTCTGTACTACTTGTGTTACTGGAGTTTTTCAATCGCAAGCACTCGACTAGTGGACAGCCGAACGTAACAAACGTGGGATCTCTGCAGCTTATGCTCTTTCTTGGGATGAGCTGAAGGAGCTCATGAAGAAAGCGTACTGCCCTCCCCACGAAGTCCAGAAGCTAGAAGACGAATTTTGGGAATTCAAGCAAGTCGAAGGTGACAATACTGGCTACACCGCAAGGTTCAAACAGCTTAGCATAATCTGCCCAAGTCAAGTCAACACTTCAGAAAAAGCCATCACGAAGTACATTCGCGGATTGCCCAAATGCATGGGCGACTTTGTCGAAGTTGCAAGACCTGCTACCATCGAAGAAACCTACCGCTTGGCTGCAGAAATCAATGACAAACGAGTCTTGGATGGATACTTCTCCAAGAATCCTGTCAAACAGGCTCACCAAGCAATCGTCATCAATTCTTCCGACGATTCTACCGATGATTCTTCAAGTGAGTCCTCGGATGAGTCCTCCGACGACACCGCACTGCCGCAAGACGCTCAGGCCAGCCGCAAACGAAAGACCTCGAGCCCAAACTCTTCAACAACTGGACTGTCGCAACCAGAACCTCTCCAAGCAGTTCCAGTTCACTCGAAGCGCGCCTACAACGGAACTCACCCCCTGTGTCTCACGTGTACGTATCATCACTCGCCAGAAACTAACTATCGCTATTGCGCAAATTGGAACTGGTATGGTCATTTTACCCAGCACTGCCGCACGGGGCCACAAACTTGAGGAATTTCGACAACAATCGCAGTCTCCGCAGAAGTTTCTATAGCAACGCCGACTATGCTCCTAACGATGTTGTAATAACATGATTTTTCGACGTTAACTTCTTTCATGTGATAAACTTATTCTATTACTCGATGCAACGTTGACTCAATCTCTCTCGCTCTCTCGTACACTCGCACACGGACTATATACTAGCACTATATACTATACAATGTGTTTTACCCCCACTATGCGTTCTTGAAATAAGGTATGATAAACGTGCAAGGATCAAATTAATCACGGGTGCACACGGGATTACTGTGGTCAGTGCACGAAGATCGTAATGAGTTCCAATGACGCCATAACGTTAAAAGCATGGTTAAGCGTGGTGGATACGCCGCTGGTACTTCCTATATACAAGCATCTTAACCATGTCGACACAGTGTGACACCCATTCACGGGGCCGAGGCATGTGGTTGAAGCATGGTGGATACGCCGCCGGTACTTCCTATATATAAGTGCTTCGCCATGCCAACCAATTTCCTATGAAGAAAGTGCCATGCAACGTTGAACGTTATTGGACCAAGTATACTATTGAAACTATTTTTCGACACACTAAGCTACATGGCAAGGTGTAACAATCTCATCGCAACTCAAGCGTGTCACTGCTAGACTTTTCGTAAGTCAACACGCTCGCAATCGCATTATCACTGGAATCTATCTCACCCTCGCTATCGCATTACGCATTACGCGTAACGCTTAAACGTTTTGTCATGCTCCTATCGCTTATCACTCAATCGCTTTTCGTGGATCGCTTAACGTGTATCGCTCATCACTCGTCACTTTTCGCTTTGACGCTTCTCTCATCCATTTCATCGCTTCGATACTCTTACCACTTATTGCCTGACACTCATTGTTATCTGTGTTATAATGGCACACATGACCTCGTTTCAGAAGATGAAACTGATAGGGTTAAAGCATGGTGGATACGCCGCTGGTACTTCCTATATATAAGTGTTTTAGCCATATCAGCAGACTTTTGTGGAAAGATGCCATGTGGGGCTTAAGGATTTGTTAAATTTGTGGTGTTGTTATCGCACATCGCTTGTCCATTATCACCTATCGCACTCGCCTGTGTTGCTAAACTGAGTTCGTAAACGACTTCATCGCTCAGTTTGCTCAATCCTACTCTTAAAACTTGGCCCGACCATCCTTCGCTTGGACCGAGGAAATCGAAATCTATCAATACTGTGTCGACACACATGACACTGCCTCACGGGATGGAAGCCATATGGTTAAAGCATGGTGGATACGCCGCTGGTGCTTCCTATATATAAGTATTTTAGCCATATTGCCGAACTTTCATGGAAAGGTGCGATGCGGGGCCGACTTTAAGTTTAAATTTTTGACATCATTAAAACCTATGTGTAAACAAAGCTCTTTCTTACAAAACTTTTTCTAAAAATTTAATCAAAACCTTTGTACGCAACGATATTTTCCTGTAACGCTGGTGTGACAATAGACTTAAGTTGACACCGCGTGAAGAAAAAAATTTCGTAAAGCGAATTTTAAAATCCTTTAATAACCTAACAAAACTCCTCTCAAAGCATTGGTGTGAACATTAAAACAGTTTAACACCGCACTATGGAAAGATTTTTCATAAACAAATTTTCTCCAAACCACTTTCGAATTAACCAACTTTTCGAGAATTCAAAACATTTTTGGACCGCTTTTCGTGAGTACCATTCTTCGATATATGAATCACCTTGCTCGCCGTTTTCGTCTAGTCCTTGCAACGCTCTCGCTCATCAATCTTCAATCGATCTCTCGCTCATCTTGACGCCTTTATCACTACTCTCACTCACATCAATCCTCGCAACCCTTCTTGTGGATTAATTTCGGGACGAAATTTCCTAAAGCAGGGGAGACTGTAACAACCCGCACATTCGTGTGTTGTTACTACTCATTACACTCGTTACGCCTAGCACCAGAGATTCGGATCATAATTAAACTATATCACTTACAACGCTAATTCGCAGTATTTTCGCATATTATGCATACTTTATCGCTATAACACATCACATCGCACATACTAACACTCACGATGACGTTGAGTGAGGACCTATTCTACCCTCCTCGATGGCCGTGGTGTGTCGCAACGCAACGCATATTTGAAACACGCACCCGAAGTTTTGCAACGCAGATTTGGTAATGTGAAAATTTATATACGACCCTTTGTGACTAATGATATATAGGTGTATGGATATGTGTAAATAAACTATCGCAACGTTTAACGAACAAAACGAAACATCGAAATGCAACTCGCCGGAGACCACCGATCGAATGAGATGACCATCTGATCGGATGGCCATCCGATCGGATTGCCATCCGATCCATTACACTCCATCACCTTCTCTCCTCATCACCTATAAATAGCACTTGTCACATCACTGTTCAAGTGATGTTGACAGCTCTCACTCGACCAGCACACTTTTGGGCTAATTTCTCTCGATTCCTCGCGATTCTTGTAAGTTTCTACCTCGAATCTTGTACTTCTATGATCTACACTCGCTTCTTCATCATTTTCACCATCAAATCTTAAATTTTCACCATGAAATCGTCTGATTTGAGCTGTACCAGGATGATCTCATCACGGAGTTCTTATGAACTTCCAGATTTTGCTTCATTCCACCAAGAACAACTCAGATCTAAGATATTTCAACACGTTAAACACTGATTTCACCTAAATCTGAACATTTTCAAACTGATTCAAGTCTTTCAACTCTTTTACACTCATTGCACTCAAAACCGATAGAAGCAAAGCTCACTCAGGTCTTCCACTCATTTCTTAGTGAAGTTTCGGTTTGAGATCTGATTCCTATCAAAGAGACAATCGATTTCGGGTTGAACATGAACAACCTTCACGAACAGTTGGCTGAACGGACTGGGGGGATTCCCACTTTGGTCGGACGACTCGGACTGATGGGGTTTCCGGTGTTTAATACATTGTCATACCGTCTCGAACAAACCGCAAACTTTTCAAAAATAATCAAGTTTCAAGACGATCAGATCGTTGGGACGGATTGCCATCCGATCGGATTGTCATCCGATCGAACAACAATCCGATCGGATTGCACTTCCAACACTTAAACATTTTCAAAATTCAAACAATGTCGAACGGATTGCCATCCGATCGAACGAGAATCCGATCGGGTGACATTTGGAGCTTCAACACTTAATCGTTTTCACAATTTTCAAAGATCATCAGTTCTAACAGATTGCCATCCGATCGGAAGACCATCCGATCGAATGACAATCCTGCTGTGAACTTGTTCACACTAAGAAAATGTCTCACCGATCGGATCGCCATCCGATCGAACGACCTGAAAGGTAGAGATACTTCTTTGTTTTTAAAATGCTATAATGAAAACCTCAAAGCCATCATACACAAACACATCCATCCCAAACGAATGCCAATCCGATCGAATGGCCATCCGAACGGATGACCATCCGAACGGATTCTCGTTCGTTCGAATGACCATCCATTCGGATTGTCATCCGATCGGATGACCATTCGTCACTTGGCACACTTGCATCGTTTTACGCGTCGTTATTCGCTTATGCTATCGTTAAGTGTTCAGGCTAATCACCCTAGCACTCCCTTGAATCCATTAACTTCCATCGCAGTGAGTATACTCGAACCCTTTTTATCGTACTTTGGGTGTAACATACGTTTCTATCAAATCAAACTAAACGAATGCTTAAACTATTTATCACTTGCGAATGACTGAATTACATACTAACAGTGATGCTAGTTACATATGTGCTAGGACCTTTACTCGCGACGTCCCACCTTAACTAGTATAGTACTATAGCACCCGACGGGTCTAGTTAGGATGAATAGCAATCGCAATCGCAGCTCGAGTGACTTAGCTAGTAGTATCTGTCTTGTGTATATGTTATGTATCCTGTTTATGTATGTGGTAATTCGCAGCACTTTTATCTACTATGATTTTCTGTCAAAACTTGTATACTCACTAATACTTTTGTATTGACGTTGTTTTAACGTATGTTGCAGGTTTAGTCGCAGTCTACATCAAATCAAGCTAGGAAGTCTAGAAGACACCTAAAATCTAGGTTGTCGGATTTGTATTGTTTGAGAGAACATGAAATTCGTGACAACTTATGTGATTGTATTTGTTTATTAGTATGGGATAATGAACGCATTAAATATTGTCGCAATTTAGTTGTTATGGATTCTCTTGAGCAATCTGATTCGCCTAGTGCCGCGCCCCGATGATTCCGCCATCGGTTGGGGTGTGACATTCAGTCGGTTAATCTCCGATTACAGATCTTTGTGCTTCACTTAATTGTTCCAACATCTTTGAAAGTATGTTTTTTTTTTGTAATTTTAAATTTTAGATTTTGAACTGATCTACTCTAATTCTCGCTTTATATTTCAGCCTAATCAGAGTTGTTTGAAATTCATGCAATTGTCTGTGGGTTATTTTAGGTTTGTGGATTTTTTTAAAATGTTGATAATTTTTATTTTAAAGTGTTGATATATTTCAGCTCTGTTTTCTTCGAGCGACTAGTGGTAGAAGCATCTGTGGAGCCAGAATGGTTTTAGAATATGTTAATATGGATATTGATAGTATTAAATTAAAGACAAAGAAATATTAAAAACTTAATATGAATTTATGTTTGTTTATATTAAATGTACATGTAGGATCGTTTTGCGACCTATATGAGTCATTCAGAGTCAACACAAAGCTGTTTGAAAGGCGGAAACAATAAAACAACCTAGAATCAGTGATAGAAAGGTGTAGAAACAGAGTATGATACTTAAAACAAGCTTCTCATTGATATTTGACTTGATTACACGGTGAAAATTGGACAACACTTCATTACACCTTGACTAATTTCGTACCAAATGAGAAGCATGACTTGCCTATTTATAGACATCTAATTTCGCATGGAATTACCACTTGTAATTTCATGCGAAATTACCATGTAATTTCGTGTGGAATTACCAATTGTAATTTCGTGCGAAATTACCATGTAATTTCGTGTTGAATTACCAATTGTAATTTCATGCGAAATTACCTGCCAACCTATTTTTGACATATTTCTCGAACTTCGTGCCCTGATCTTTCAATACTAATCTAAGACTCGAACGAAGATGAAGTCGACAGACGTATGCACCAACAGACTCCCCCTCGGATGTTGACGAAGTCTTCGGGACGAGTCTTCAGCATGTCAACTCTTCAGTCTTGATCGGTCTTCTCTTTTTCACAGAATTTGACGCTAAAAAGAATCCACAAACTCTATCTTCTCTTCTTCAGCATCAACACTCCATCTTGAATAATGTTCCAGGATCTATCTCTGGCTCTAACCTGGTCAGACTCCCCCTTTCATCAAGCTGGGATCGCCGTCTGGAATTAGCTATCGCCTTGAGATCGAATCCTGGCTCAAACTCTGTTCAGCTCTTCACAGGTTCTGGATTGTATCCTGGCTCTCCGTAGTATCAGGATCAGAAACCTGGTCTTTAACCTGCACAAATCTCAACCACTTTTAAGATAAACAGATTTGATGCTAATAAGCTCTACTTAACCTCTTGAATTAGTAACATTCAAATTTTGATTCAAATTAATGAACCATTTAAACTTTTCAAAAATTATTTCACATCTTCAACAAATTCTCCCAAACCATTTGTTCATCATGTTTAGCACTTGGAATTTTGAAAATCAACTCTTCAACATCAGTTGTCGAAAATAAGATGAAGTAAAATCTTTTTGATTTTTCAAAATTTTATGCTAAAACACACATAAAATCTTTTTTGGATTTTTGTTTAATGAAAAGCAGAATTAAAATGCAATAAAGAAATATTTACAGACAATATTTTTTTGTGAGATTGTGTGAGAGGATCATATCAGTTTTTGAGACACATCACTAGCACCGTTAAGCTTAAAACATTTTAAGTTCTAAACGTTTCACATTGATTGACGATATAGTTGTCCTCTTAAGCTCAATCTAAAAACTTTCAAAATGCTTTCCGATACGTTAAAGTATATTAATTTTGCACTAAGTTCTTATGGACCCCATGATCTCAACATATCCCCTCATCATGCAATACACTGACTCAAGTAATGCCTTTAAACTTTCATCAACTGTGATTTGTGCGAAAACAACGCAGAATGTTTAAACATTAACAATCAGGTCGATACTTTCGTATACGCAGAGAAAGTCCAATGTTTAAACAAAATAAGAAATAAAAACAAGTTGAAATTGTTTAGGCTTTAACCACCAGTTCGATACTCCCGTATACGCAGAGGTGATCCAAAGCTTAAACGAAACACCAAAGAAAATAAAGCATAACGTTTAGGCAATAACATCCAGGTCGATACTCACGTATACGCAGAGGATGTCCAATGCTTAAACAAAATAAAGAAATAAAACAAGTTTAAATCTTTGCAAAATGAAAACACAATCATAGTGAATTTTTCAGCAAAATTGTGAAAGTTCACAAATTTAACCAGTTTTTTTGCTCTTTGCATTTAGCGATTACTGAGTAGGCACACAATCAAGAAGGACAAAACTAAGTACTATGCTTTCAATCATGTTTCCCACTAGAACTAGGCTTTTTCATTTAAGTTTGTATCGTTATCGCAAATCTACTAGTCTAGCTGAGCCTATCGTCACATCTTTAGTGAGACCGTTTATCACATTTGACCTTTCATTTCTTTAGCGTACTATGATTGTCCACTGATGTACTATCATTTTCTCTTTTTTCACAACAAAACTCGTTTTGATTTTTCAATGTTTTTGACTTTTTAAAATTTTCAAAATTTCTAAAATTTTCTACTCCCCCTAAAATCAAAATATGTTTCAATTTTGATTTTCTGGGAAAATTTGAAAATAAACTGTACAAAGTAAAATGACAAACTGACTTGAATTGCTTCAATTCGCCATCCACTTGGCTTAAACAATCAGAACTCCCCCTGACAACAAACTATTTTCCCATTATGATTTCAAAACACTTAAGTTTGTTTTAACCAAAATGGTTTTTCCGGAAAATTAGTTTTGTTTGCCATTTCACAAACATGGGGTTTTAATTCATCACACTGTTTTCAACCACTTGTAGATTTATCACAAAAACAATTTTCAATAATCATACCACTTGTAAGATAGTTAAATCAAGTACAACTTAATGTCCTTGATTAACCACTTGTAAGTCAAAATATCACATAACAACCACCCTTCACATCTGTGATATTTTTCAAGAAAGATGCCGATTCCTACTCCCCAATTACCAACCTGTGAGTTCCGGCAAGTCAGGATTTTAAGCAAAGAATGCAGGCACCCAAGCTTGACCAGCCTTGGGTGTGACCTTTTCAATTTCACTCGGGGTTTGATCATTCCTTTTTGCTTCATAAAATTATTTTACCCCTTTTACCTTTCCCTCAATCATCTTTCCAAAAATATTTAGAACACTGGAGTTAAAGGCTTTTTCAACATCAAAATCTTTCTTTTCAGAAAAAAATTGATTTGAAATCTCAACTTTGTCAACTTTTTGTTTAAATTTTTCAGCTCGCAATGGTGGAAAGTTTACGTCATCCATTGGCGGCACTGAATTTTTACTTTTGAGCTCAACTTGTGGCTCCTCTGATTTTGACGAATCAGAATCATCGCCAACACATGGCTCCTTTGTTTCCGAAGAAACAAATTCATCGCCAGGAAGTGAAAATCTCACTTTCTTTGATTTGTTAATCGTTTGATTAACCACTTTTTCTTTCTTTATTCTCTCTTCTGTCCTCAGATTTGTATCTGATGAATTCGTTTTACTTGACTGATCATTCTTTGGAGAGCAAAACGATTTATCAGAACTGTTATCTGATTTTCTGGTTGTATCCGAGGACAAAATCTTTTCAAGGTACTCTCTTGCTTTCTTCCTTTTCTTTCTCAGTCTGTCTTTCTGCCCTTGTGAAAGTTTTACTTTCTGTTCTTTCTTTTTCTGTTCTTTGGGCTTTTCATCAGTTTTGACTGATTTCTTCACCATCCCATGAGATTCAGCCCTCAATCTTCTCTTTGATTTCATTGGGCAATCTCTTACAATATGACCTTTGATTTGACATTCATAGCATCTCCTAGTCTCAAAACTTTGACTCTGGCAGTTAACAATAATGTGTCCTTGAAAACCACATTTGTAACACACTCTGTTATCGTACCATTCTTTATTTTCAAACCAAACACTCAAATCATAACACTGATTTGATTTGTAGTACTCATCATTTTTCTGTTTTCTATCATTGTAATGATTTGGCTTTGAAGAATCTTCATCCCATCTTCTCCTGTAAGCTTGATTTGACTTTTGAGCACCGTGGTCAAACCTGCACCACTTATTACCAACTTTTTGTGAGTTTTGATTTTCAAATTTTTGTGGTTTTTTATAACGATTGGATGATTGAACTGATGATCTTTTATTGTTGTTTTGAAAATTTTTCGAATTTTTAACCTTTTGTTTTTGTTCTACATTCTTCTTAAAAGGTTTTTACGTTAAGCATTCACCTTTTTCAGTAGACTGTAAAACAGTTTCTTGAAACTTTTCTTTTAATTTCAAAAATATTTTCTTTTTCTCATTTTCATCATCAGATTTATCATCACAATCCTCAATTATGACTTTGTCATAATTTGTGACATTGTCACTTATTGGAATTTCATTGATCGGTTTTGGACATATATGATCTAGCAATGCAGACGAGGTCACAAAACCTTTCAATGTCTTTTCTAACTCAGCAATTTTATTTCTAGCATTCTCAACTTCTTTTTCAAGTTGAGAGATTTTTTCACGATGAGAATTTATTGCTTTTTCATTTTCAATTTTATTCTTTTCAAGAACAGATTTTTCACTTTCTAAAACTCTTATTTAACTTTGAAATTTTGTTTCTTTTTCTTTTAAATTTTTATTTTCCAATTTTATCCAAAAATCTTCATTTTCTGAAATTTTTATTTTGTTTTCAAAATCTTTTTCAATTTTTAACTTTTCATTTTCTAAAAATGTTATTTTATTTTGAAAAACTTTTTCATTTTCTTTTAACTTTTTGTTTTCCAATGTCAAACTCTCCACATCTTTCAAGAGTTTGACATTGTCTGCTCCAGATTTATCACAGTTTAAGCACTTCTCAGACATCATTTCAGCTTCAGCTTCTTTCTCAACCTTGATAGCTGAAACTTCTTTAACCTGCTTCTTTACCACTTGAACATTTTCCTCATATTTGACTTTTACTTCAACAGTTGCTGCTTTCTGATTCTTCTCTCTTGCAGCTTGTCTTTCTTTGATCTTTTCCATCTTACCTGCAAAATAAAAATTATAATTTTCAGGTGATAATTCTCTTTGATAATTTTCAAGTATTCGAATTTTTTCACTGTCATCATCGCTTTCTTCATCTGATGATTGATAAAAAATTTGAGCTTTCTCTGAAACCTTTTCTTGTTTGTCAATTTTACTTCCGGGTTTACCAATCTCTCCAGACTTGGACTCAGATTCCTCTCCTGAATCAGACTTCATTTTTTTAATCTTATGGAGTTCAAGTTCTTGAGCTTCAATCTTCTCAATGAACGTGCTCAAATTGAAGCCAACATATTCCATGTTTTTCTTCCAAATCAACAGATATGTGCCCCACTCATCACACGGTAAAGCATTTGCCAACTTGTCAACCCACTCATCATCTCTTTTGCTAATGTTCAAACGCTTCATCTCTACATATAACTTGCAATACCTTTCGATCAACTCTTTTGTAGATTCTCCCCTGATAGCTGTAAAACTATCAAACTTCTGTTTGATACTTGCTGGAGTCTGAACAAGCATACCATTTCCGAAAGACGAGTTATAGAACTCAGAATCCATGTTTCAGTATTGAAAGATTCACGAAGACAGATTTTCAAACGATACGAAAATTCACACAATCTAAGATCAGTTCAATCACTTTATCAAACAACTGAATCAGATGAATATCCGATTGAGTGACAAAAATCAGATGACAACGGATCGGGTGGAGACTCGCTCGGGCGAGTATCTAATGTTTGACAAACACCTGAAACACAGACAAATAGAACTGATTAGGATCAGATGGCAACTCGTTCGGATTGCCACTCGATTCGTTGCACTATAAACTTTTGAATCAAATAAAATCCCCTGAATAGGATTGTGACCCGATCAAGTGAGTCAAACAAAGTCAACTTTGACTAACAAATTGATTTAATTGGACCTTAACTTGTATTGGGCCGATTGTTTTAATGAATATGTTTAACGATAGATTTGGCCGACAATCTTAACACTTGATTTAACTGGACCAACAAACTCACTAAAGCCGACAACTTCAAGTGTGATCACATGGGCCGATAACATCAATTTTCAACTCACTTTTATTGGGCCAATCAATTTCAACTTAATCGATAAAACAGCAATCAATTTCAATTCTTATAGGGTCGATGGATTTAATGGTCTGACATCCACTTAAATTGTTCAATTAAAGTTGGTCGACACCAATGATATTAATGAATTGTTGTTTGGATCACTGATTGGGCCGCAATTAAAGTCTGGTCACATGCAATTCTAGAGTTTATGGCCAACAATTTGCAAACACTTAAGCTTTCACATGCAAATGGCTGACAATCTTTGCAAAGATCACATGCAATACCGATAAGATTTGATATTTCAACTTCTGATTGGACCGAAAATAAGACTTTATCAAATCTAGTGCATCACATGACTTGCAAGTTCATTGGGTCTCTCGCCATTTTCAAAAATAACCATCTTTTATGATAAATCGATTCTATCCGACAACTATCTGTCAATTCTCGTGCATCAAATGACTTTTGATGTGGTTTATTAATAAAGCTGACACGTATTGACAATTTCAATTAATGTTTCAGATGAACTTCTGATGATGTTGTCTGACACTTTCAAACGAATTACCAATTTCACGTGAAATGGAGATATTTGATGCGAAATGATAACACATTCACACGAAATCAGATTTTCACACGAAATACCTAATTCCGTGCAAAATAGCCAAACAGAATTACTTTTTCAAACGAAATCAGATGTAATTCAAATGAAATCAGTAATTTCGTGTGAAATTACCTCAACTTTTCAAACGAAATAAGATGCTCGTTCAAACGAAATTAACCTTTTGGCCCATTTTTGTCACTTTTAGTCTGAATTTAGGTGTGATTCTTTCAAGGTTTTATTAAAACTGTATTTTACACACATTATCAAAAGATCAGTCCATTTTGTCCATGAATTTGTCCAGAAGTCCAAAAATGAGAATTCTAAGCACTGATTCAAGTGTATTGACTCATCCTGGGCTCTGATACCACTTGTAGGATCGTTTTGCAACCTATATGAGTCGTTCAGAGTCAAATCAAAGCTGTTTGAAAGGCGGAAACAATCAAACAACCTAGAATCAGTGATAGAAAGGTGTAGAAACAGAGTATGATACTTAAAACAAGCTTCTCATTGATATTTGACTTGATTACACAGTGAAAATTGGATAGCACTTCGTTACACCTTGACTAATTTCGTACCAAATGAGAAGCATGACTTGCCTATTTATAGACATCTAATTTCGCATGGAATTACCACTTGTAATTTCATGCGAAATTACCATGTAATTTCGTGTGGAATTACCAATTGTAATTTCGTGCGAAATTACCTGCCAACCTATTTTTGACATATTTCTCGAACTTCGTGCCCTGATCTTTCAATACTAATCTAAGACTCGAACGAAGACAAAGTCGACAGACGTATGCACCAACAGTACACGTTTTTCCCTCCTAGATTATTAAATGTGCAGTGAACTTAATTATGACCTTTGGGCTATTAGCTATTTAACTATATAATATCATTGCAAGTTCACCTGTTTTTCATCACGTTTGTTTTTGTTTTTTATTTTTTTAATTATTTTTTATCTGGGTTATAACTAAATGATGATTATGAATGATTTGAGCAGATGATGATGACGATTGTTCTACAGTTGTTCCTACTAAACGCAAGAAACTCCCTGCTTCTGCTGTAAGATAAGATTTTATTTAATAAGATATATAAGTAGCTTCCGTTTGTTTTTTCCTGCCTTTTTATATTAAAAAATGAATAAAGTTTGGAATTTTGATGTATAGAATGTATACATATAAAACGGATACACTTCTGCAGACTCTGATGATTTAAAGCAGCGCTTTATAAAGCAAGTTGAGGATCAAGTATATGAGGATAACGCTACTCTTCAAGAGCTGAAGAGGTGTTTTGATGGACTGCATCTTGGTCTGTTCACGAGAGACCAGGTTTCCAGAAACCTGATGGCGATGCCTTTAACTTCCGTTCGTGACCTTTGTGTTGTCAGTAATATAGAGTGCGGTGATAGAGACGGGGAGTTCATGGCAATGCTCAAAGATATACATCGAGAGGTTCAGTACTCGATGGAGTTGAAGCTAAAATTTCTTAATTCTTGCTGTTAGTTTCTTAAATTTCTTGGTGTTGTTGTTAGATTTTAAAGTTTCATTGTTTAGTACTCGATGTAACTGTTGATCTTTTAATGTCATAAATAAATTTTATTCCTATTAATCTTTGTGGAGCATTTTATTTTTACTAATTTTAGCGTGCATAAGTAATATTTTATAGTTTTTAATATCATGTGAGTATTGCAGATCGATATTGATGTAGATGTGAAATTGTCTCTGAATTTGATTTAGATTATGTTGATGTTGAATTGTGCTTGAACAGTATTTTGAAGAATTATCTACAAATTACAAAGAATCAATTTCTGCTACTCTATAGATCTGTCAAAGCTATAGTTTGTCAAAAGAGAACATCTGCTCGAAATCATCGTCTGCTGATGATGAAACTATAATAATGTCTTCAAAACATCAAAAGTCCATTCTTAAAAAATAGCTAAAAAGTCTATTGAAACAACAGTTTTTGAAACCTCTGTTTGGCTAAAAAGTCATCAACTGCTGAAGGGTATTGTCTGTTCTCATAAGTTCTGTTTATCCTAGTGACTGTTAACATACCACTGTTGCCAACATCTATTGTTGCCCAACAGAGGTTTCCAACATCTGTGTTCGATGAAGTGGTAGAAGCATGTGCTTGCCATGTAGAGTATTGTTGGTGTTTAAATGAAGAGATTTTTTTATTATTTTTTATTCCAGAGGTTTGAAATTTGTCCTTTCGGTTTCTTAATATTTAATTTTATAGTTTTCCCATGATATTTTATTTTTGAAACATTTTGCATTAAATGGTTGTTGTTTTTAAGTGCCTGCTGATATTTAATTTATATTTTTAAATATGAATTTATATATTTATATTAAAAGTCTGTTGAAAACAAGTGTTTTTCAAACCTCTATTTGGCTAAAAATTTATCCACTGCTGAAGACTATTGTCTGTTCTCATAAGTTCTGTTTAATCTAACGATTGTTAACTTGCTACTGTTGCCAACATTTGTTGTTGCCCAACAGAGGTTTCCAACATCTGTGTTCGATGAAGTGGTAGAAGCATGTGTTTGCCATGTAGAGTATTGTTGGTGTTTAAATGAAGAGATTTTATTATTATTATTTTTTTGCCAGAGGTTTGAAATTTGTCCTTTCGGTTTCTTGATATTTAATTTTATTGTTTTCCTATGAAAATTTATTTTTGAAATGTTTTGCATTAAATGGATGCTGATATTTAATTTATATTTTTAAAAATGATTTATATGTTTATATTAAAAGTCTGTTGAAAACAACTGTTTTTCAAACCTCAGTTTGGCTAAAAATTCATCCACTACTGAAGGGTATTGTCTGTTCTTATAAGTTCTGTTTAATTTAACGAGAGTTGACTTGCCACTGTTGCCAACATCTGTTGTTGCCCAACTGAGGTTTCCAACATCTGTGTCCAATGAAGTGGTAGAAGCATGTGTTTTCCATGTAGAGTATTGTTGGTGTTTAAATGAAGATATTTTTTTATTATTTTTTTTATGCCAAAGGTTTGAAATTTGTCCTTTCAGTTTCTTGATATTTTATTTTATGGTTTTCCCATGAAAATTTATTTTTGAAATGTTTTGCATTAAATGGCTGCTGGTTTTAAATGGCTGCTGATATTTAATTTATATTTTTAAATATGAATTTATATGTTTATATTAAAAGTCTTTTGAAAACAACTGTCTTTCAAACCTCAGTTTGGCTAAAAATTCATCCATTGCTGAAGGGTATTGTCTGTTCTCATAAGTTCTGTTTAATCTAACGACTATTGACTTGCCACTGTTACCAACATCTGTTGTTGCCCAACAGAGGTTTCCAACATCTGTGTCTGATGAAGTGGTAGAAGCATGTGTTTGCCATGTAGAGTATTGTTGGTGTTTAAATAAAGAGATTTTTTTATTATTTTTTATGCCAGAGGTTTGAAATTTGTCCTTTCGGTTTCTTGATATTTAATTTTATAGTTTTCCTATGAAAATTTATTTTTGAAATGTTTTGCATTAAATGGTTGCTGTTTTTAAATGGCTGATGATATTTAATTTATATTTTTAAATATGAATTTATATGCTTATATTAAAAGTCTGTTGAAAACAAGTGTTTTTCAAACCTCTGTTTGGCTAAAAATTCATCCGTTGCTGAAGGGTATTGTCTGTTCTCATAAGTTCTGATTAATCTAACGACTGTTGACTTGCCACTGTTGCCAACTAAGGGTGTTCTTCGGGTTTTTTAATCGGGTTTCGGGTTTTTCGGTTCAGGTTTTTCGGGTTTTCAAAACTAAATATTTAACCCGATAACCAAACCTTTGTAGGTTCGGTTTCTTTGGTGTTCGGGTTAGAATGGGTTGAGTTAGATCGGGTTTTGGGTTAGAAAATGAACTATGTTAACAAATAAATACAACCTTCTAAAATTTAAAATATCAATATTAGTTATTAGCGAACACTACAAAAACAATTTTATAAAACAACTCTTCTATAGTAATTTAATACAGATTATAAATTGTAAAATGCATCCTGTCTTTTAATTAGAAACAAATTATTAATTGTAACATGTTTAATTCCAAACATTATATGTTATATTTACTTTTTCAATCATCATTTCGAATGTAACTGTATAGTTATTAAACAAGCTTTTCTTAAATGATTGGAACTAAAAAGCTATCAAGAATAGTTTAAAAGTTAATTATGAAATAAAACAAAACCACAATCCCAAATTGTATCAACCAATTGTTAAAACCAAAACGTATCAATAAAAAGAAGCCATTAGAATAAGTTTGATATTCTTCTTCACTTTTCACAGTTGACAACTTGACATTGCAAACATCATGTATGCTCCTCTGCATCCAGTGCTATAGTAAATAAAAATCAGTTAAAATAATCATAGTAATGTTCCGTGTTATAAAATGAATAAAAATTACTAAACTAATTAATAAAAAAACCTACCTTTATCCATTTCTTGGATTATATCCTGATCTTTTTCAGTAAAGAGACCCGGGATCGAAGTAGAACCATCCCGAATCCAGTCTTGGTGAAGACTAAACTCTCAACAATCCTAGGAGTCATAGAACTCCTATACGGGTCCAAAACTCTCCTGCTCATGCTAAAAACAGACTCAGACGCCACCATTGACACTGGAATGACGAATAAGTCTCTAGCCATTAAGGACAGAATCGGGAATCGCAGGCTATTACCTTTCCACCATTCTAACAGATTGAAGTTCTCTGAATCGTTTTCAAAAGCTTCGCTTAAATATTTGTCTAATTCACCAACCGGTTGAACTGTTTGTGCTTGCATCTGTTCCCTTAGTTTGTTTCTTCAATATGGTTTTTGTGTCATATCTTCAGTTTTTTTTTGTTTACCTAATACTACTGAACCTGAAGACTCAATAGTTGTATTAGAAGCTTGGGAATGAATTCTAATGTACTCATTATATAATTCTTTCATAGAATCCATAACAAGTTTGAAATCCTGCTTTGCCAACTCTATTCCATAACGATCAATAAAAAATAATTCAAGTAGTGCGCTTTGTTCCTTGGGTCTAAAACTAGAGCAAAGTATAACAGTAAGTTAATCTTCTCTATGCTACCAAAATATTTCTGAAACTTTGCATTCATTGCCACTGCAATCTGACAAAGAGTCTCATTGCCAATAGCCTCATCTAATATGGTACGAATTTGGTAGATCTCATATATGCATGAATTTGATGTTACATAATGTGTCCCTGAGACCCTCTTAGTAATATCAAAACGGTTTCAAAAAATGGCACAAATCTCTAACACTTTGCCAATCTTTAGGTTTAAATTCCTCATGACCCGCTTTTTCAAGTTCGGTTCTAAAGACAGACTCCTCAATATCATATCTCTCAAATGTTTTCTCATAAGATTGTGCAACCTCCAACATAAGGTATGTGGAGTTCCATCTAGTTGCTACGTCTAAAAGTAGGTGTTTCTCTGTATTGGCATTAACAAGCTTAGCTAAATTGTTGAATTTGTCAATCCTAGAAGGTGATTTTCTAATCCACCAAATCGCCCACGTAATTTTATCAACCGACTTATTAACCTTTTTAACCCCATCCTGAACCACTAGGTTTATAATATGTGCAACACATCTAATGTGTGTCCATTTAGCATTTAAAAGACACTTGGTGGAATTTCGGAAAACCCTTAGCGAAATTGTGTTTGTCCACTAGATTTTTTAGCTAGGTACGGGGCGCATTTGGTTAAATTTATGCTAAGAGTGGAGGTACCTTGACTTGATGGACACTTGTACGTATTATTACAATGCATACATCTTGCTCTTTCAGCACCATTTTCATCTTTGTACTTTTCAAAATCATTCCACACAGCCGATCTTGGTCTGTAGACTTTAGGTTTCTTGGCAATTCGTTTAGTTGTTTGTGGAATTTTATCTTTAGCCGAATCATGTGATCCTAACATCTGTAAAAATAAAAATAAAAATAAAAATAAAACATTTGGATGATATATATGCTCAACATCAAAACATATAATCATTTAGATATAATCATTAAAAAATTAACACCTTAAAACAACATACATAAAACACCATTTTTACCATGTTAAACTCAATAAAACACACGTACAACACCACTAAAGCTTTAATTACAAGTATATCCTTTAAAAAGCTTTAGTTACAAGTATATCCATTAAAGAAAATTAGTTCATATTGGTGTTGTTGACTCCAAAAAATAAATAGTTTCAGTTATGATGAACAAAAAATAAATAGTTTCAATCATGATGAATTATAAATATCATAATCAAATTGATATTTATTGTTTTTTTCGCCTGCTACTCTAATTTTCTTTGATATATATACATAATACATCAACTAGACAACCTCTATTCTATTTAACCTCTATTTTATTCACAAACATGAATAACCTAACTATAATCAAGATTAAAACCTTGAATAATCATCTAGATTAAAACGTGAATAACTTAAATATAATTTGATTTAAATGTACCTTGATTGCAAACTTGAAAGTAGTTGAGTGATTGGAAGTTCGAACAAGAATGGCAATGAGATGGGATGAGTACGTCGCTGAGAAGGGAGGATTAGAGGATATTGAATTGAAGATAAATGTTGTGATTTTAAACTTAGAAAAATTGGAGATATGGATGGAATTAGTGATTTAAAATTTTTAGAAGATATGGTTGGTTGCATATTGGAATAGGAAAGGATTATTAGTTCCTTTTAAAAGATATGATTATATGTAGAAAACATGCTAATTGTTTTAAAGTTATTTCGGGTTTTTCGGGTTAAACCGTTTACCCTTTATTCAACCCGTTAACCAATCCATAGAACTATATTCGGGTTTATAGTTATTCGGTTACTAGTTCTTCGGGTTTTGTCTACTTCGCGTTCGGGTGACTTCGGTTTCAGTTTGGGTTTCGGGTTTCGATTAAAAAAGAGCCCTATTGCCAACATGTCACACCCTGGCTTTGCGGAAGCGTGGTTAATTTGGTGTGACTTCTTAATACCATAGCTTAACCATAACAAAGCTATATGAAATAAAACCATGCAAGATCATCCATTTAATTAAGTTTCGAAAACCAAATACAACAACATTGTCTTAACAATCACAAACATCAACATGACATAAACACAGTTTAAGGATTGTGACTTGTCCAGGAAAGAGTCACATTCCCCAAACCCGGATGATCTCGTAACTAGTGCAGCGGGAAAACGTGCCATACCGTGCCAGATCCGTTAATTTCCTGAAATACATGTAAGTTGAAAAATCAACAATAATGTTGAGCGAGTTCATGTGTTTAGTATGTGCGCGCGAATAAACCTTTGTAATCATTGCAAGTATGAATGTTTTGTAAACTCTGGTATGAAAGCAAATAAGGAAACATATCAGTTATTGTGTATCCACATGGTCCAACCTGCGGGCGCATGGGAGGGGATAGGACAAGGTCACCACATGGTCCAACCTGCGGGCGCATGGGTGGTGTTAAGACGGGGTCACCACATGGTCCAACCTGCGGGCGCATGGGTGGTGTTAAAACAAGGTCACCACATGGTCCAACCTGCGGGCGCATGGGTGGTATTAAGACGAGGTCACCACATGGTCCAACCTGCGGGCGCATGGGTGGTGTTAAAGCAAGGTCACCACATGGTCCAACCTGCGGGCGCATGGGTGGTGTTTGTTATGCTCAAATAGGCCTATCACTCGTATCCCTCGATCGCACTACGAGGACTAATGTTCTTAAGGTTTCACCTACCCAATCACATAACCTAACAGTTCCTTCCTTAGCTGACCATACCATGTAAGAAACATTCGTAATCATAGTAACATGTATTTCACCCCCGCAGTTAAAAACTGAAAATAGTTAAGAGAAAAGGGGGACATGAACTCACAGTCGGTGCGTCTCTACCAAGTGTCTCCGAATCTGAAAGCTGTGCGACGACCTACAAGTGCTAATTCTATTAGACGGATGGCCGTGCCTTAGCTTTTATAGTTAAGGTTTTGGAAATAGTTAGACAACTATTTCGTGTTTACGTTTTGTATATACTTGGTAGTTATAATCCTTCCCAAGGATGGGGGATACAATACATGTGCGTAAGTTACGTTTTATCAATCGTGTGGTAATGTAATTACCGGTGTAACTTATATAGTTATGGTGAAAGCGTTCGCAAAGTTTTGGGATCATTAACGCTTGTAAATATTATTTTCACTCTAAAATAATATTTATGTAATTTCACAAAATAATCATAAACAGTGTTGTGACAAAACATTTTTATCACGTTAACTTAGTGAAAATCCCACCTCCGAAAATTTAGTAAATAAAGTCATGGCGAAATTTATGTTTCGAAATATGTCAAAAATAGTTCTAACACTTGTTGTGTAAATAATTCTAAGTGTTAGGTTTTTAGAAAATTTCGCCAGAGTTTCCTCTGTAACTGGAGGTGGCCACGCTTTCAAGCGTATCATTTTCTTTTAACAAATCAATTCAACAACTTCTTTATCCAAACAAACAATTTCCGACACATCAAACTAGTCGATTAAGTATGTAAATTGCATAATCGCATGAACTTGTAGCTTTTCCGTATCTATAATGTAAATCCCATTATATTTTGTAGATCTTTATATAAAGTAACTTTAATCTTGTAAAAACCTCGTTTTTAGAGAAATCCGTCTTTACAACTTCTAGTTATCTTTTACAAAAATGGTTACTTGTCGGATCTTTTCATTTCACAAGTGTTTACACACTTGTGGTTTGTGAAATCATGTTTATTAGTGTAAGATCCACCCTTTAGAAAACATGATCTCTTTAAAGTGTGGTTCTTTAAAAATACCACTTGCAGATACGTAGATCCGCTAGTTTTAAACACTACCGTACAAGTTAAATCACTTTTACACAAATAAAATGCCTTTAAACAAGTCCATGTCTCGTGTGTGGTAGAGTTTCACCTTTTAACCCTTGTGTTAACTAAAAACGAGCTTATGTGAAGATCCATGATCTTACAAAGTCGGGTTAAACGATGATCCGAGCTACCACATCATAGATCGGGTCTCAAAAATCACAAATTCCAAATACTACAACTTTTACACATGTTACAAGCTATTAACCACCATCTTTATAGTTTTCACTATACTTTAACGCTTCAAAATGTATGTTATCGATATTTAACCGACACGAACCCTTTTAACCACTTTAGATATGATCAAATAAGAGTTTTAAGTGTTATACCTCTAGCTCTAAGCTAGGGAAGATTCTTGGTGGAAAATGGGTGGATAAAAGCTAACGGAAGTGGTCCTTCGTGTTCCGAGTGCACCGAGACTCCTAATGTGAGACCCTTGATGTTTGTATCACCTTGGATTGGCTTGAACAAGAACCGAAAATGGGTGTATGGGGGCTGGGGTGTTCGGCCGAGAGTGAAGGGAGAGCAAGAGAGAGTTGAGTTTGTGAATTAGTGAAGTGATTAAGTCTTATGTGTTAAGTGTTTATTTATAGGAAAAATTAGATGTTATTATCCCATGGATAATGTGTCTTTAGGATATTAAGCATAACACAATTAAATAATCCATCTTAGTACTTTGTGTCTCCCCATGGTTAGGCCGATTGCAATGGGGGGAGGGGTCTAGTTCGATTATAACTAGGTTAGTTAGGTAATTAGTTATGTTAAATAGGTTAGTTAAGTGTTTAACCTCGTTAGTAATATATAGCGTGTTATGACGGGTGTTAGGGTAATCAGGGACCCTAACTGGCTCAGAAAAATATAAATAGTGAAAATAATAATATTTTCATGTTTCGGGTAAAGTCCGGTTGTTCGGTTGGATAGTAATCCGTTAAAGCGTTACAAAAGCTTTAAAGTGTCGTTATATCATTTTAGTGACACAATTTGTTTTCCTGACACTTTAGAAAGTGTCTAGTAGTATTTTTCCCATGTTTTGGCACTTTACTAGTCAGCTAGAAGCTGGTTTATTTATTAAAGTGCTGTGTTTTGTACTTAAAGTACGTTTTGGGCACATCCAATCAGTGTATCTTATTCCTAGAGACGCAGCTTCACAACCTTTATAACCCTACACTCACTACCAGTGTAGTCAGATATCTCAGGCTCTTATGGGCCTTGGAGGCAGTGTTTGCCTGATGCTGGCTTTATCAGCATGTTCAATAGGTTATCCGTGTATCGTGCTACTGTGCTTTTTGTGCATCATGTTTGTCACTAAGGTTCAGCATATAAATATTGTAGTGACAGCAAGCAAGTATGATGCAAGTAAGTTCACGTATCAGTATTCAAGTAGCAGTTCATCAGCTAGTTCACATAAGCACAGTAATCAAGCAGTAATTAATCATTAATTAAGTTGTACGGATACCTGGTTTAGTGCGGGTTGTCACATTCTCCCCCCGTTAAATAAATTTCGTCCCGAAATTTAAGTTCTGCTTGTAGATGCAGAGTTCTTAGGAAATAAGTGGGGGTATTTCTCTTTCATCCGGTCCTCACGTTCCCAGGTGAATTCAGGACCATGTCTGGCATTCCAACGAACTTTGACGAGCTTGACACTGCTCCGGCGGGTCTTGTTAACTTTCCAATCCGTGACCTCGACAGGTTCTTCAACGAAGTGGAGCGTGTCGTCAACATAAATCTCGTCGGTGGGAATGGCAACGTCAACTTGAGTTGGACTTTTCTTTAAATTGGATACATGAAATGTATCGTGAACACCATTCAGTTCAGCAGGTAGGTCCAACTTGTATGCTACAGTTCCAATTCTTTCCAGAATTTTGAAGGGACCAATGTAGCGCGGATTTAACTTCCCACGCTTTCCAAAGCGTGCCACCCCCTTCCAGGGTGAAACTTTCAATAACACCATTTCTCCAACTTGGAACTCCACATGCTTCCGGTTTGGATCCGCATAGGCCTTTTGTCTGTGGCGAGCTGCTTCGATGCGTTTAAGTATTTGCGCAATCTTGTCTGTCGTCTCTTGGACGATCTCGGGGCCAGCAAGCTGCCTATCACCTGCGTCAGACCAACATAGGGGTGATCGGCACTTGCGTCCGTATAGGGCTTCAAATGGCGCGACACCAATACTGGTGTGGTAGCTGTTGTTGTATGAAAATTCTACCAAAGGTAAATGTTTATCCCAGCTACCGCCCAAATCCATAACACATGCCCTCAGCATGTCTTCCAAAGTTTGTATCGTTCGCTCGCTCTGGCCGTCAGTTTGCGGATGGAACGCAGTGCTCAGATTCAACTGTGAGCCAAAGGCTTCTTGGAAGGATTGCCATATCCTTGACACAAACATTCCGTCTCTATCAGAGATGATCGAGAAAGGTACTCCATGGCGTGCGACGATCTCTCTCATGTAAATTTCCGCGAGTTTACTAGTGCTGTCTTTCTCTTTGATTGGCAGAAAGTGTGCGGATTTTGTTAGGCGGTCAACTATTACCCAAATCATATCATGGCCTCTTGCCGTTCTTGGCAATTTTGTAACAAAATCCATTGAGATTTGTTCCCATTTCCACTTGGGAATCTCAGGTTGTTGCAGCAGCCCTGAAGGCTTCTGGTATTCCGCTTTAACCTTAGCGCACGTTAAACATTTGCTCACGTAAACAGCAACATCGCCTTTCATCCTAGGCCACCAATAATATTCCTTGAGATCCTGGTACATCTTATCCGATCCAGGGTGGATAGAGTACCGTGACTTGTGCGCTTCGTCGAAAATAACTTTCCTTAATCCACCAAACAGGGGAACCCAAACCCTTTTCTCGAAACATAACGTTCCTTCCTCGTTTGGTACCAAAAGCTTCTCCATTCCACGGAGATATTCTTCCTCAAGGTTTCCCTCCTTGAGAGCTTCCTTTTGTGCAGCACGAATGCGCAAGGAAAGATCGGTTCGTATGATCATTTCCAAAGCCCTGACCCTTATGGGCTTGATTCTCTCTTTACGACTTAGGGCATCGGCGACTACATTCGCCTTCCCTGGATGATACTTTATCTCGCAGTCGTAATCGTTTAACAACTCAACCCATCGTCTTTGCCTCATATTCAACTCCTTCTGGTTGAATATATGGTGTAGGATTTTGTGATCTGTGAAGATTGTGCACTTCGTACCATATAGGTAGTGTCTCCAGATCTTTAAAGCGAAACCACTGCGCCGAGCTCCAAATCGTGTGTGGTATAGTTCTTTTCATGCACTTTCAACTGACGCGATGCGTAAGCAATAGCCTTCTGGTGTTGCATCAACACGCAACCCAATCCTTGACGCGATGCGTCGCAGTATACCACAAAATCATCTGTACCTTCCGGTAGAGCTAAGATAGGCGCGTTACAAAGCTTACTCTTCAATATCTGAAACGCTTCATCCTGTTTGATTCCCCAATCAAACTTCTTATCTTTCTGGGTGAGGAGCGTCAAAGGTTGAGCGATTTTTGAAAAATCCTCAATGAACCTTTGATAGTAGCCAGCCAAACCCAAGAATTGTCGAATCTAGGTTGGCGTCTTTGGCGTTTCCCAATTCTTGATCGCCTCGATCTTTGTGGGAGCAACATGGATTCCATTTCCATTAACCACATGTCCAAGAAACTGGACTTCGCGTAGCCAAAACTCGCACTTAGAGAATTTGGCGTACAGCTGTTCTTTCTTTAGCAGCTCCAAAATAGCTCTTAGATGCGGCTCGTGCTCCGCCGTTGTTCTTGAATAAATCAAGATGTCGTCGATAAACACGATCACGAACTTGTCCCAGTACGGCTTACAAACTCTATTCATCAAGTCCATAATGACTGCAGGTGCGTTTGTCAAACCAAACGGCATAACAAGGAACTCGTAGTGTCCATAACGAGTTCTGAAGGCTGTCTTTGGGATACTCTCCCCTTATCCTTAACTGATGGTATCCAGATCGAAGGTCGATCTTTGAATAAAAGCTTGAACCTTGCAGTTGGTCGAATAGATCATCAATCCTTGGCAGAGGTTATCTATTCTTGATCGTCAGCTTGTTCAGCTCCCGGTAGTTGATGTTTATTCGAAAATCATCATCCTTCTTTTTGACGGGTGGAAATGGGGTTACCCCAAAAGGGAATTTTGGTCTGTTATCTTCCTTCTCTACCCATTTCTAAAACTTCTCTGTCAATCCTTGCATCTCCGAAAATGTAAGTCGCTACGATGCAACGACTACGGGTGCAGTGCCTGGAATTAGATCGACGCGGGATTCGACTAATCGTTGAGGAGACGATTCCGGCAAGTCTTCGAAGAAGACTTCGGGGTATCTTCCAATCACAGGGATATCTTTGAGTTTCGGTTCTTCGGCTTCTTTTTCCACGACATGAGCCAAGAATGCAACACACCCTGTGTGCGAAAATTTTCGTGTCTTCTTTGTCTGATAATCCGTAGGAGCGTATCCTGCTCCATGAATCACAATCATTTCTCCGTTCGTCGTCGGGGCGCGGATGACAATCTCCGCCGGGTTGTTCGACAACCAGTCCATCCCAATTATCATATCGAAGCTTTCGTTAGGCTTGTTCTATCGAGAACTGGGTATCTAGGTTACTTACTACTAAAACAACTATATTTTCTGAAGCTAAAATTTGGCAATACTGTCACATAGAGCATAGCATTGACTATTATGAGACGTACCGATATCCACGCTTGGATTCTATCCCCGCTATTGAGCTTTCATCCACTTGCCTGAGTGTTCTTAGGGCAATACTTCCTGAAATGCCCCACATCACCGCAATTAAAACATGCTTGGCCACAGCCTTGTTTGTCACCATCCCTGCCTTGATAGTTGTTGTCGTCGTTACTTCCTCCGCGATTACCGCTACCATCTTGACCTCTATTTCCATGTTTAGTACCTTGCCGACACGTTTCCTTGACATGTCCCACTTTGCCACAGTTACCACATTTTCCATATCTACACCGCCCGTTATGGGGTCGTCGACAGTTGTCGCACTTTGGTAGGATGCCCGTGTACTCTTTTCTCTTTTTGGCCTTGTCGTTGCTACTCGACTGGGTACCCTGTTTGAAATTTGCCAACTTCCTCTTGTTGTCCCCAGATGACTTTACATGAGTCTCCTCCTTCTCCTCAGAGGTTGAAAATTTGTTCATCCTGATTGCCTCTTCCGTCAAAGCTATACTTAGATTGATGGCCTCAGTGATTGTCGCAGGCTTGGAGGAGGTTACCATACTTATGATTTGAGGAGCTAAACCCCAAATGAAGCGCTCGATTCGCTTGTATTCTGGGGTAACCATGTAAGGAACGATACGCGATAGAACTTGGAACTTCTCCACATACTCGGCTATTTTTGGACCTTCCATCTTCAAGTTCCAGAACTCCGTTTCTACCTTCTGGCTTTCTGTTCTCGTACAGTACTTTTTATGCATTAGCTCTTTCAGCTCGTCCCATGATAAAGCATACGCAGCAGCCTCGCCCATTGTCTGAACCTGAAGTTTCCACCATGATAGGGCCCCATCTCGGAACAGCCCAGAAATGTACGTGACCTGATCTCTTGGGGCGCATTTGCTCGCACGCAAAACAGTGTCCGTCTTCTCAATCCAGCGTACGAAGGTTACGGCACCCCCAGTGCCGTCAAAATGTAGGGGCTGGCAACCTAAGAACTGCTTGTAAGTGCAGCCGTTGGGTGGATTACTTCCTGAGGTATCTCCGTTGTGCTCGGAGCGATGGGCTTCGTATTGTGCGATGACTGCAGCAATGATTCCCTGAAGTTCCGCCTCGTTGGTGGGTATGCGTACACCCCGTTTTGGAGGCATTTTCTGAAAGATGTTTCACGTAGGTTAGGTCATCGCAATTAAAATGCATATATGCATTCAACAATATCAACACATAACATCTCATGCTATCAATAAATCATCCACATAACCTCTTATGTTATAGGACATAAACAATTGATTGAACATCGCATGTGATGAGAATACTGCGATTGTATTGCCACAATTCGAGATCACAATGCAAAGCTTACAAGTACACCACTATATCATACGACATCAATGACTTAGTAGGGGTCGACCCTAGACAAGTCGTGCGATCGCTGGACATGTTCAGGAGTCTCTGGTTCGTCCATTCTCAAATTCCAGGACTCCACGTCAAGCTTCTGAACTTCAGTCCTAAAACAACATTTCCTCTCAATCGTTTCCTTGAGCTCGTCCCAGCTCAGTGTATAAGCAGCGTCTGTGCCAAGGGTCTGAACCTGGAGGTTCCATTAAGAGAGTGTGCCATCTAGAAATATCCCCGAGATGTAGGTAACACTCTGTTGGGGCGATCAGTTACTCATTCTTAGAATGGAGTCGGTCTTTTCGGACCAACGAACAAATGCAACGGTGCCTCCTGTTTTATCAAAGTTCAAAGGCTCGCAGTTCAGGAACTGTTTATAGGTGCAGCCAGTTGGATGGTTATTTCCAGTAATGCCATCGTTGTACTTAGAGCGGAGGGCTTCATGTCGTGCATTTATCGGTGAGATGCGTGCTCGGCTTCTGTCCTTGGCAACGTACTGGTGTTTGTCTCATGTCTAGGTGGCATTCCCTTTTTGTCGAAGTGGTGTGAAGCGGGTTAGACAACGTTTCAATTGTCTATGAGGTGTATTTAGCAGCATAAGCCATCATGTAATCACCCCATTTCACACGCAAAAATATACTCACTGTATGAGTGGGGAAGTAAATTTCTGAGCCTTCACCTAGGCTTGCCAAATTGGCTTGTTACTTGTAATAGAATGAACTCGAGGCTGCATCGCCCTGGGTCATTCGTGTTTAAGTTATTTCCTGCCGCATTGGTTATCATTAGCTTGACCTGCAGAGTCCACCAGGATTCCTGTGCACTACAATTCGTTATTACGTGGGCCCCCGTAATAATAAATTATCTTGCACAGTTACCCCAAATCTTCTTTCATCCAAGCAGATGATCAATCAAGGAACAACAGTAGGTGCATCGGCATGAACAGGGTCACGCTCTAATGCGGGGTCAGGAGCAACGCCTGGCTCAGGGGCCACGGCTAGCTCTGAATCAAAAACTCCATCTCAAAATCAGCTGGATCAACAAACACAGGGGTCGACAGGGGCTACAGGATCCCCCAAGGGCTGGTCCAAGTGCATGAACTCAATGTCATGGTCTGGATCAACACCAGGTGGTAAAACAAGATCAACCTCAATATCGTGATCAAACTCAAAGCTGTAGGCGGGATCCGGTGCAACTGATGGTGCCATATCAAGGCCGGCGTCGTGTGAGTGGTGCTGCATTCCCTGTATGTGCGAAGATGCGGATGTCAGAAACTCAAATGAGTCTGGGATAGGGGAATGGTCATGAGTTTCCCCTACAGGAGCGTCCGCATGCAGTAGTCTAATACCAGCAGTAATAAGGTCCTGCCCTCGAATGGGTCCTCCTCCAGTAGATCGTTATCGTCGTCAGAGGCCACGTTGGGAGGGCATATCATCAACAGGATAAGCGGCAAGGGGGCAAATCCCCAACAAGATGGCCATCAGTAGGCTCTGCTACGACTTCAGGCAGCGCAAAAGGGCTGAAAGTCGTCATTGTCTGTGCCGGTAGTATCGGAAATGTACACCTCGTGCTTCGATAAAACTATGTCGTCTGATACTATGGCCATGGGATTCGTAGTGTCCATCTTTCTAGTACTTGATGAAAGCATGACGTTTGTAACACAAACGCATATACGTATAATAATCAGTCATATAATCAGTTAATCACATAGTCACCAAGCATTTAAATCATTCTCCTAGTCTTACTAGCCAATCTCTCCCAGTCTCAAAGACTGCTATATCTTCCACCTTGACCTCTTAGATCGAGCCTATAATAAACCAACGTGCTCAACTACTTCGGTCACCTCTATCCTCCAGACCGATCCTCAGCCCTCCAGGCTGAGCCTATAATTGACAAAATGTGCTCAACATTTGTTTGTAAAAGTTTTGGATCTGGACTTAAGTGGTATGCAGTAAAATGTTTTCGTGAGAGCCCTAGTGATCATAGTCTAGACTCGAGAAAGAATCCTAGTTCGCTATGATCAGAGCTCTGATACCAAGCTGTCACACCCTGGCTTTGCGGAAGCGTGGTTAATTTGGTGTGACTTCTTAATACCATAGCTTAACCATAACAAAGCTATATGAAATAAAACCATGCAAGATCATCCATTTAATTAAGTTTCGAAAACCAAATACAACAACATTGTCTTAACAATCACAAACATCAACATGACATAAACACAGTTTAAGGATTGTGACTTGTCCAGGAAAGAGTCACATTCCCCAAACCCGGATGATCTCGTAACTAGTGCAGCGGGAAAACGTGCCATACCGTGCCAGATCCGTTAATTTCCTGAAATACATGTAAGTTGAAAAATCAACAATAATGTTGAGCGAGTTCATGTGTTTAGTATGTGCGCGCGAATAAACCTTTGTAATCATTGCAAGTATGAATGTTTTGTAAACTCTGGTATGAAAGCAAATAAGGAAACATATCAGTTATTGTGTATCCACATGGTCCAACCTGCGGGCGCATGGGAGGGGATAGGACAAGGTCACCACATGGTCCAACCTGCGGGCGCATGGGTGGTGTTAAGACGGGGTCACCACATGGTCCAACCTGCGGGCGCATGGGTGGTGTTAAAACAAGGTCACCACATGGTCCAACCTGCGGGCGCATGGGTGGTATTAAGACGAGGTCACCACATGGTCCAACCTGCGGGCGCATGGGTGGTGTTAAAGCAAGGTCACCACATGGTCCAACCTGCGGGCGCATGGGTGGTGTTTGTTATGCTCAAATAGGCCTATCACTCGTATCCCTCGATCGCACTACGAGGACTAATGTTCTTAAGGTTTCACCTACCCAATCACATAACCTAACAGTTCCTTCCTTAGCTGACCATACCATGTAAGAAACATTCGTAATCATAGTAACATGTATTTCACCCCCGCAGTTAAAAACTGAAAATAGTTAAGAGAAAAGGGGGACATGAACTCACAGTCGGTGCGTCTCTACCAAGTGTCTCCGAATCTGAAAGCTGTGCGACGACCTACAAGTGCTAATTCTATTAGACGGATGGCCGTGCCTTAGCTTTTATAGTTAAGGTTTTGGAAATAGTTAGACAACTATTTCGTGTTTACGTTTTGTATATACTTGGTAGTTATAATCCTTCCCAAGGATGGGGGATACAATACATGTGCGTAAGTTACGTTTTATCAATCGTGTGGTAATGTAATTACCGGTGTAACTTATATAGTTATGGTGAAAGCGTTCGCAAAGTTTTGGGATCATTAACGCTTGTAAATATTATTTTCACTCTAAAATAATATTTATGTAATTTCACAAAATAATCATAAACAGTGTTGTGACAAAACATTTTTATCACGTTAACTTAGTGAAAATCCCACCTCCGAAAATTTAGTAAATAAAGTCATGGCGAAATTTATGTTTCGAAATATGTCAAAAATAGTTCTAACACTTGTTGTGTAAATAATTCTAAGTGTTAGGTTTTTAGAAAATTTCGCCAGAGTTTCCTCTGTAACTGGAGGTGGCCACGCTTTCAAGCGTATCATTTTCTTTTAACAAATCAATTCAACAACTTCTTTATCCAAACAAACAATTTCCGACACATCAAACTAGTCGATTAAGTATGTAAATTGCATAATCGCATGAACTTGTAGCTTTTCCGTATCTATAATGTAAATCCCATTATATTTTGTAGATCTTTATATAAAGTAACTTTAATCTTGTAAAAACCTCGTTTTTAGAGAAATCCGTCTTTACAACTTCTAGTTATCTTTTACAAAAATGGTTACTTGTCGGATCTTTTCATTTCACAAGTGTTTACACACTTGTGGTTTGTGAAATCATGTTTATTAGTGTAAGATCCACCCTTTAGAAAACATGATCTCTTTAAAGTGTGGTTCTTTAAAAATACCACTTGCAGATACGTAGATCCGCTAGTTTTAAACACTACCGTACAAGTTAAATCACTTTTACACAAATAAAATGCCTTTAAACAAGTCCATGTCTCGTGTGTGGTAGAGTTTCACCTTTTAACCCTTGTGTTAACTAAAAACGAGCTTATGTGAAGATCCATGATCTTACAAAGTCGGGTTAAACGATGATCCGAGCTACCACATCATAGATCGGGTCTCAAAAATCACAAATTCCAAATACTACAACTTTTACACATGTTACAAGCTATTAACCACCATCTTTATAGTTTTCACTAGACTTTAACGCTTCAAAATGTATGTTATCGATATTTAACCGACACGAACCCTTTTAACCACTTTAGATATGATCAAATAAGAGTTTTAAGTGTTATACCTCTAGCTCTAAGCTAGGGAAGATTCTTGGTGGAAAATGGGTGGATAAAAGCTAACGGAAGTGGTCCTTCGTGTTCCGAGTGCACCGAGACTCCTAATGTGAGACCCTTGATGTTTGTATCACCTTGGATTGGCTTGAACAAGAACCGAAAATGGGTGTATGGGGGCTGGGGTGTTCGGCCGAGAGTGAAGGGAGAGCAAGAGAGAGTTGAGTTTGTGAATTAGTGAAGTGATTAAGTCTTATGTGTTAAGTGTTTATTTATAGGAAAAATTAGATGTTATTATCCCATGGATAATGTGTCTTTAGGATATTAAGCATAACACAATTAAATAATCCATCTTAGTACTTTGTGTCTCCCCATGGTTAGGCCGATTGCAATGGGGGGAGGGGTCTAGTTCGATTATAACTAGGTTAGTTAGGTAATTAGTTATGTTAAATAGGTTAGTTAAGTGTTAACCTCGTTAGTAATATATAGCGTGTTATGACGGGTGTTAGGGTAATCAGGGACCCTAACTGGCTCAGAAAAATATAAATAGTGAAAATAATAATATTTTCATGTTTCGGGTAAAGTCCGGTTGTTCGGTTGGATAGTAATCCGTTAAAGCGTTACAAAAGCTTTAAAGTGTCGTTATATCATTTTAGTGACACAATTTGTTTTCCTGACACTTTAGAAAGTGTCTAGTAGTATTTTTCCCATGTTTTGGCACTTTACTAGTCAGCTAGAAGCTGGTTTATTTATTAAAGTGCTGTGTTTTGTACTTAAAGTACGTTTTGGGCACATCCAATCAGTGTATCTTATTCCTAGAGACGCAGCTTCACAACCTTTATAACCCTACACTCACTACCAGTGTAGTCAGATATCTCAGGCTCTTATGGGCCTTGGAGGCAGTGTTTGCCTGATGCTGGCTTTATCAGCATGTTCAATAGGTTATCCGTGTATCGTGCTACTGTGCTTTTTGTGCATCATGTTTGTCACTAAGGTTCAGCATATAAATATTGTAGTGACAGCAAGCAAGTATGATGCAAGTAAGTTCACGTATCAGTATTCAAGTAGCAGTTCATCAGCTAGTTCACATAAGCACAGTAATCAAGCAGTAATTAATCATTAATTAAGTTGTACGGATACCTGGTTTAGTGCGGGTTGTCACACAACATCTGTTGTTGCCCAATCGAGGTTTCCAAACAACTGTCATCCATTATAACAACAGAGGTTCTGACGTGGACAGATGTTAGCCATCAGATCTTTGTAACTTCTGCCATGTCAGTATTCACCTTTTCACTTTATAAAACTCTGTTTCATCCCCAAACAGAGGTTTTACTGTCGTCTCGAATTAAAAATTCATCAAAGCAGTTTCCATCTTATTCTTCAACACTTCTTCGTCAACCTCTCGCAAGTTTCAATCCCGACCATGGCTTTGAAAATGAAAAACCACCATAACTACTTGGCTATTTTGAGAAAACCGAGAAAAATACTCTCTATCATTCAATTATTGATGTTCTAACATCATCAAAATATAAGGCAATTCTTACTGCCGATGCACCCATTTACCAAAAAAAAACACTCCACGATTTTTGGGCAAATGCGAATATTGAAAAACAAAACAATGAGCCATTCAGTATAACTTCAAAAGTTGGAGGTGAATCGGTTGCTATTACCCCCACTACCATATCAACAACATTTGGGGTAAACGACTTGGCAGGTAAGACATATTTCCCGAAAAATGTGATTCAAACCGAGTTGATTGAGAGGCGATATGATGGACAGTTGAATAAGAGAACTATGTTTAAGGAAAATTTTCCACCACTAATGAAATTCCTGTTCCATACTCTCTTAACCTGTTTCTCAAATAAAACTACTTCTTTTAATGAAATACCTTTGAAAATTCAGTACTTGGGGTATGCAATTTCGACAAATACTGATTTTAACTACTCTCAAGCACTGTTTGCTGACTTGGTTCCAAATTTGAAAAACATTAAAAACGGGAAAAATGCTGCTTTTCTTATGTTTCCTAGACTATTAAGCTACTACCTGCAAAAACAAGTTTCTCAAAAAGCTTTTGAACAAGGTACAACTTTTAAAATAAATAGTCTAACATCTAAAACTTTTACTTGCCTTATGGCTAAAGAGTCAAATGTTTCCAAAACACAAGCAGAGAGGAATGAGCAAATTTCAGATGAGTCAACAACTGCTCCTCAAACCTCTGTTGCTGAGCCCACTGCTCTTGGTGATCACAGCACTACAACCATTGCTGTGAAACCTGTAAGACCCTTAAAGGTTGTTTAGGAAATTGAATTATGATTATGTAATCCGTAGATTTGTATAAAAGTTATAGGCATAAACTTTCATAGGTCTAATGCCTAATAATGGGCCACGTGCGTAACATGATTAACCAAAGGGTAAAATCTCAGGATAGCGAGTTCTTTATGTTAAACCCACCACAAAATAGGGTGGTGGAATATAAGTAGTAAATTAATACGAGAATGCGAAGGGTGGAAGAACAGAGCTAGTTTATACTAAATAGCTTAAATCCCCTAAACGGGTCAAAACGGATCTATGCGCATAGCTTGCGTACTAGTCGCGCAATTTATAAAAAAAATATGAACCCAAGCTAAAGATTTTGTGTTAAATACATTAGCGTATGTATTTTGATTAGTTGAAACAAGTTGGCGGTTTTAAACTTAAACAGGTCAAAAGTCTTAGTAAATCAATTTCAAGCCGAGGGCTTGAAATCCCATATTTTATAAGTTCGGGTGTCGGGTTATAACTCCATATGATGGATAATTAAATTACGGACACGTAGGAAAAAGAATTACGTAAAACGGACTTGTAGAACTAAAGTTATAAGGTTTTTAAGTTGGAATTTTGGTTAAAGATGCTGGGCAAATGCAACTCATCAAAACAAACCTTCTGTCAAAAACTGGCTGTCGCGCCCCGCGACGGAGTACTCAAAGGCTGTCGCGCCCCGCCACAGGCTGTGGTGGCCCACGAAAGACTGAAGCCAAATCTGTCGCGACCCGCGACAGACTTCAAAGCTGGCGATTTTTTGTATTTTGTTTATTTTATACTCCGGACTTCTTTAAACATGATAATTAACTATCAAAACTAACTCTTGAGTTGGTTTTGATTATAGGTGAATATCAGGAGTACCCGGATGAAGATCAAGCGACGTCCAAGGACCGAACACATGAAAAAGAAGTTTTCGCACATTGCCTCGTCGTTATTTTAAAACGACGAATTTAATTACATTATGTAGTATTATTTTGTTAATTTGTAAAAGTTTTAATTTACCCGTAGTTTTCGACGAATATGCAATCATAATTACATGTTTATTTTCGTAAACTATACGAAAACCGTTATTTAATAGTAAGGGTCTTAAAAGTTGGGAATCAGAGCTCATGGTTAAAGAGTAAAGTGTGTTCGGTTCGAGTCTTGATCGCAAATCTGACAAGTACATGTATATTAATGGTTCAGTATGATTAAAGTGTTGTGAACAACACATAGGGTTATCGTGTAATACACGTTACACCAATCAAATCAATAAAGGATCAATATAGTCAATGAAATTACGTGTGTTGACACGTATAGTAGAAAAGCCTTGTATTATAATACGGGCGTTCATTAAAGTCGAAATTACTAACTTTTATAAATGTTTTAGTTGAAGGACACTCGCATCTGAAGATAGCGGGAGTGTAACAAATTGCGGATTTGACAAAGGAATAGTCCAAACTATGACAAGCAGAGCATGCTCACCAAGGACCTAAATCGCGTAACGATCACGAACAAGGTTAATGGCAAGGAAAGCCCGTTAGGGCAAGCATTACCAGGTGCACGTTTTAAATTTAATCGCACAAATAGCAATATGCAACAAACACGTAGAGAATGACTGTTGCATACGTAGAATAAAACTTGGAAAACCTGAATAAGACACCTATTCAGGATGATGTTTCCAAGAGAAAATTTAGTAGAAAAATGCGTTATTCACGATTTTGAATAACGAAACAATAATAGAGTTAGTTTATGTGGAAACTTGGATGGGAGTAATTATCCAAGTGAATAATTCTCAATATTATACTAATGAGAAAAGTAGAGATCACATTAACGAATGTGACTACATAATAGTTTGATAGAAAGAAAACATTTTATATGTTCAAGGGCAAAACAAGTAAAACTAATGATTGTCGTTTAGCAATTAAATAAAGTTTTATGGAATGAAATCAAAGATATAGAAATAAACAGAGACGTTACTTACATAGGGCGTGACGTGAAAATTATGAGAAGGTCATGCGTGTCATGTGTTGACCGCTTACTCTGGCCAAGTAAGTAGTGAACACATGATACCATGAACTTCTTATGATGGACACATTTACGTCCGATGTAATAAGGACGAGGTGAATGGGACAATTAAAAAGGGGTACCCAAAACGGATCAAATAAGTAAAATATTTGATAATAAATGTAAAACGCAAGACGGATAACGGAAGCATACTACATTAGAATAACGAGCCGAGGGAAGTGACAAGAATCAAGGTGAATGAAAATACAAACCGACTAATAAGAATGCTAAGGCATGGGAATAAAGTTTCACTGTCATAAGTGATGAAATTCACAAGGACAAGTCAAACGGAATGAATAAAGAGTGAGGACTTGGTCGAATAAAAGCGATGCATTTTGCTAAGATGACCAAACGAATCAAAGTGAAGTCTTAACGCTTACCGGAAATGTTGCAATAATAATGACTTCGGTAAAATACCCGATAGATGGGTAGGATTTTGAGTGAATGCGTAAACCAAGAGGCAGGAACACGGATTGAAAGTCAAAAGACTCGTATTGAGAGTTATGACTAAAAGACGACAAGATTTCTACAAACATAAACTTTGAAAAATTCGTTCAACTAATTCAAAGTTGAACGGGTAGAATAAAGAATGAAGTTTGACATTCCTAAGGGATGAAATTTCACACGAACAAGTCAAACGAGTTAAATAAAGAATAACGCTTGTTGATGTAAGTAAGCGCGAATCGAATAAATAAAAGCGAAAAATATTAATAACCTATGCAAAGGATTAGGGGCGCTAAAAACATTAAGATAAAAGAACCCGGGTAATGGGTTGTAAAGAAATATAAGTATGAACTGAGAAACGGTAAGTGTAGAACAAACTGACGTGTAAATGACGTAAGGAGTCATAAAGTCGGAAGATTTGTCCGAAAGTAAATGAATGAAGCCTTAGACTATGGTCAAGGTCACTAAAATTCGAAAGTGAAAATAAATGATTCCAAAAAAAAACAAGGGGTGCCTTGACACCATATATGTACATATATGTACATTGAATAACGACACGAATAAAAGATGATCTACGGGATCATCATAATGTACGGGATTAAAAGTAATGTTAAGGTCTACGAGACCAAAAAGACCCTTGGGTCAAAAATAGAATGAAACGAACTGTTGGGGTCTCACCTTAAAAAGGTGGAAATCTAAAGAAATAGCCTACGAGACTAAGTGAAAGAACCTATGGGTTATATAGGTTGAGCGTGAGAACTAGTTATGATTCCCCGCATTAAATAATAATGGAAAGGAATAAATCCTCAGAAGTAACATTCCTAGATATGAGAGAAAGACGTAAGACAAAGAGAAAATGTAAACGAAAAATTTAGTTTTTAGTCAAAAGCAACGTTTTAACAAACATAAGTGGGATGAGGTGGTTTAGGAAACCGTAAACATACATAAGGCCGGAGATGGCAACATAGTATACCCGGGTGACGGAATATTAAGTGGCGGTGACTAATTAGTCTAGCCGGTAAAACGATACAGAGGCAAGATAGTGTCATGAATTGTGCAAAGCACTTGTCAATATAGGATTAACATGAAGTAAACATGTTGACGACTAACACGACTAAATGGTCAAATGACAAATCGGTCAAATAGGCGATAAGGATAAGAAATAAGAGGTGAAAGCCTCGGTCTGTGAGGACTTACACATAAAAGACACCGAAAGAATGAATATCATAAAAAAAAACTAATTTCGTTTAGTCTAAATTAAAGAACTACGTAAATAAGGTTTCGGGGACGAAACCTCTTTAAGGGGGTAGACTTGTAACATCCCAAAAACGGATTTGATAATCACACCACGTTAATATTAACGACAGGTAAAATACCGTTAGTGGTGAAAAGAAATTTACCCGGTAAATATTAGGATTTAAGTAAATAAACCTAATAATAAATAAAAGGAGAACAAATGGTTTTGAGAAAATAAAGTGTATAAAAGGCCCGAGTTAACGGGACTTAAAATAAAACGGGTTATGACTTCCCTGAACCCACCAAGTAACTGGGAATATCAACGTAGTTAAATATGTGCCTTAAAAACAATAAAGAAAACTTGGTTAACAATCCTTTTGTTAATTCTAGAAATTTGAGGGACTAAAAGGGTTAAAAGAGAAAAAGGTTTTAATTTATTAAACACAAAACACCAAAACACACACCAAAGTGTGTGTTATGGTCGTGGAAAACACAAGGGCGAACAAGTTCCTCCAACTTAACCCTAACTTGCAAAAATTGATCAAATTGAGAAGCCAAATCGAATCCAAATCGAAATCTAAGCTCAGATTAATGATCACCTCAGTGAAGGGATCACAAGGTATGTCAAATTTCATCTTCTAGTTACATCTTGAATTCTTGATGAATATATGAAATCGAAATCTGAACTTGAATGTTTGATGTTTGAATGAAATTATGATAAATTCATGGTTAGGAACAAACCCTAGTAAAAAAATTGATGCATTGGTGTTCATAACTATGAAATTCATGTCAACCCACTTAGATGTTAAATGGGTTTTGTAGGATGATGATCAACAATAGAAATATCATTATCAATTTAATGTTATTTGATCTCCATGAACTAAGTCTAGGTGTTTTTATGCAACAATAGAAAAATGTTAAATGGGTTTTGTAGGATGATGATCAACAATAGAAAAATGTTTAATAATGGGTAAATAACTAATCAAGAACTTGATTTTAGGTGTATAAAAATTATGCCCCTAAGGTGTTTGTTAAAATGCCTAAACGAATATTGATATGTTGAGATTATGAAGGAAACACATAATTGGCTAATTTGACTAATTGTGTGTGATACGAAATAGTAAGGATTCTAAACATGATGTTGATTTAGGCTTAATTGTGTATATCATGTGATCAAAGGTAGTTAACTTTTGGAAAGTTAAACTAACCAATGACGAAGTCGAATTTTAGTTTTGACATAGAAAATACGTAAGGTGGAATAGTTGTGATTGTAAATGACTAACCTAACCACCTTGTAAATGATGACAATAGTTTGACGCTTAACGAGCTAGGTGGAGGCTTGGGAAAGAAGCGGGTCAAACGGATCGAGTACGTGGAAAAAGAGCATAACCGGATGCAAGGTAAGTGAAACTTACACCTTTTTGTAGAATATGAGCTTATTCTAAAAATCACATATACGATAAGAATAATATTCAAGATATGGTTTCCGACATGAAATGGTACGGGTCGGAACATATCAAAAGTTGAAAAATCATGTATAATGGTAAAAAGGACGAAATGGCAATTTAGTCATGAAATGACATATGTAAAATGAGTTTTCAAATGGCTACCTTATGAGTAAGCCTAAACGGATAAAAAGGGTAAACGATGATTTTAGCCACATATAAATGGATAAAAGCCAAAGTTTTAGAAGACACCAAGTGGCATAAACTATGTTGGGTTAATCGCGTAAGAAACGGGTTAAGGACATAACTAAATGGTGAAAAAATTCGAAGAGAGTTACTAAATGAAATGGTAAATAAATACCATTCAATTTAAGCGCAAAATGTTGGTCATTTAGACCAAACGGGTCAAATGGTAATGTTGATGTCATTTGACAAACAATGACTAATAAGTGCTTGTCAAGTCTTATGCTTACATGACAAAATGGTTTATGAATTAGCAATGCTATGAATTAGCATATTATGGAGACAATGTATTAAAATGGGTCAATAGGTTGACCCGAGCCAGGTACGTATAAATATGATTATGGTTAAATGTATATTTTTGGTCAATTAAGTAGCGAAAGTCCTTCGTCGTTAAAAGGGGGGACTAAAATTGACCAAGAAGCCCTTGATGGGAAAACGGGACAAACGACCCTTAGAGGTTGTTTAGGAAATTGAAATATGATTATGTAATCCGTAGATTTGTATAAAAGTTATAGGTATAAACTTTCATAGGTCTAATGCCTAAGAATGGGTCACATGCGTAAAATGATTAACCAAAGGGTAAAATCTCGGGATAGTGAGTTCTTTATGTTAAACCCACCACAAAATATTGTGGTGGAATATAAGTAGTAAATTAATACGGGGATGCGAAGGGTGGAAGAAAAGAGCTAGTTTAGACTAAATAGCTTAAATCCCCTAAACGAGTCAAAACGGATCTATGCGCATAGCTTGCGTACTAGTCGTGCAATTTATAAAAAAATTATGAACTCGAGCTAAAGATTTTGTGTTAAATACATTAGCGTATGTATTTTGATTAGTTGAAATAAGTTGGCGGTTTTAAAATTAAACGGGTCAAAAGTCTTAGTAAATCAATTTCAAGCCGAGGGCTTGAAATCCCATATTTTATAAGTACGGGTGTCGGGTTATAACTCCATATGATGGAGAATTAAATTACGGACACGTAGGAAAAAGAATTACGTAAAACGGACTTGTAGAACTAAAGTTATGAGGTTTTTAAGTTGGAATTTTGGTTAAAGATGTTGGGCAAATGCAGCTCAACAAAACAAACCTTCTGTCAAAAACTGGCCGCCGCGCCCCGCGATGGAGTACTCAAAGGCTGTTGTGCCCCGCCACAGGCTGTGGCGGCCCGCGAAAGACTGAAGCCAAATCTGTCGCGGCCCGTGACAAACTTCAGAGCTGGCGATTTTTTGTGTTTTATTTAATTTATACTCCGGACTTGTTTAAACATGATAATTAACTATCAAAACTAACTTTTGAGTTGGTTTTGATTATAGGTGAATATCAGGAGTACCTGGATGAAGATCAAGCGACGTCCAAGGATCAAACACATGAAAAAGAAGCTTCCGCACATTGCCTCGTCGTAATTTTAAAACGACGAACTTAATTACATTATGTAGTATTATTTTGTTAGTTTGTAAAAGTTTTAATTTACCCGTTTTTTCGACGAGTGTGTAATCAAAATTACATGTTTATTTTCGTAAACTATACGAAACGGTTATTTAATAGTAAGGGTCTTATAAGTAAGTTTCACTTACCTTGCATCCGGTTATGCTCTTTTTCCGCGTACTCGATCCGTTTGATCCGCTTCTTTGCCAAGCCTCCACCTAGCTCGTTAAGCATCAAACTATTGTCATTAGGGGTGCAAACGAGTCGAGCCGTGCCCACGTACTCGATCCATTTGACCCGCTTATTTCTAAAGCTCGAGCTCGGCTCGAAGGAAATTTTTCAAGCTCGAGCTCGACTCGGGCTCGACTCATTTAGTATTTATTAATTAATTTTTATTAATTATAATTATTATTATACATATAATTTAGTAATTTTTTATATTTATATAAATGGTAATTATTATTATATAAATATATGTTTAATATATTAATAACAAAAATATAAACAGAAAGCTCGATTAGGCTCGCGAGCCGGCTCGAGCTCGATAAGCGAAGCTCGGGCTCGGGCTCGTTTACTAAACGAGCTTGTTGTTAGGCTTGGCTCGAGCTCGTTTAAGCTCGGCTCTTTCGAGCTTTTTTTTGAGCCGAGCTCGAGTAGCTCGCGAGTAGCTCGGCTCGTTTGCACCCCTAATTGTCATCATTTACAAGGTGGTTAGGTTAGTTGTAACACCCTTGCTATAATTAAGCGGGTTTCGTTAAATCTTACGGAAATAAACGTGTAATTATGAATACATACACTTTGAGATTTGGGTAAATCAAAACTTTTACAGATTTAAAGAAAATACAACATAATGTAATTGAGTTCGTCTTTTAGGATAACAACGACACAACATGCGGAAGCTTCTTTTCGTGAGTGTGTTCGGTTCTGTATGGCGCTTGATCTTCATCTGGGAACCCGTGATATTTACCTGTGATCAAAACCAACTTAAAAGTTAGTTTTGATGCTTAGTTAATAGTTCAAACAAGTTCTATGCGTCAAACAGCAAAATAAAATCAAATTGCCAGCTTTTTCAGCTCTCGCGGGCCGCGAGAGCTTAACCTCGATCCGTCGCGGGCCACGACGCCTGTCGCGTGTCACGCCCCAACATCTGGAACCTTTCGCATGTCGCGTGGGGAACAATTTTTCAGCAGGTTTGTTATAAAAACCTGCATATCGCCCAGCTCTAGGTTTAACCAAATTCCAACTTTAAAATGCAATAACTTTTAATCTAGATGTCCGTTTCGTGTAATTCTTTTTCCCATGCGTCCATAATTGAATTACGGATCCGTTTATCACCTCGGTTTGCAAAAAAAAACTGATTTATAAACAAACGACTAAAAATCCCTTATGCGATTATTTGACCCGTTACTTTTTAATATCATACTACAAGTTTATTAACAATGTTCATTGCTTATCATTTTTACCCATTCCTGGCTTGCCAAAAATTAGCGTTTTCGCTTCCATTACAGGGTTCGTGTACGTACTTACATTCACCGATTTATTTGTATCTTTCTAATCAGTTAATCCACATTTAACTTCTTAATTTATTTTGACCAATTTAGGGGACTTTTAAGCATCTAAGCATCAAACTCGCTATTTTCGTTTCGCACCTCATCTTTCCATGCTAATTAACTACTTATCTTCCACCACAACTATTTTTGTGGTGGATTTAGCATAAGGAATCAAACATACCAAATTTTACCCTTCCACTGGTCCTTTTTTCGCAAATGACCACTTTTAGGCATTCGATCCACAATTATTTTTTCCTAGGACTTTTACATGAATCTAAGGATTTCAAAATCAATATACAAGTTCCTAAACAACCTTTAAGGGTCGTTTATCCGGTTCACCCATCAAGGGCTTTTTGGTTAATCTTTTAGTCCCTCGTTTTACTACGAAGAACTCACTAATTACTTGACCAAAAACTCACTCTTAACTATAAACCTTTTTGTGCGTACCTGGCTCGGGTCATAGGATTGACCTGATTAAATACCTTTCGCTATTAATCACGAGTTAATAGCAGCGCGAACCATATGTTATTTCCTGTGATTACAAAACTCAACAAGCGGTCATTAGTTATTATTGTCAAATGGTGTTATCAACACCATTTGACCCGTTTAATCGAAATGACCATTTATCACTACGAGATGGTATTTAATTACCATCTCACTCCTTTAATCTACTATGGTTTACCCCTTGAGTTCATATTACTTAAAGGTCGTTTCTTATTTAGTTGACCCGTTACGACTTGCGTCTTGTGATGTCTATTTAAATCTCTTTATTAATCCGTCAACTCATGTCCGGATTACCATTTTACCTCTTTAACCCGTTTATGGTTTCTCACCATATTCACTTACTCCGACCTATATTATTTACTTCGGAACATCATATTTCAATTACTAATTTTCCTTTATTCATTTTCAATACCCACAAGTAGGTATTCTATAAAAGGGTGTAAGCCTTACTTACCTTGCATCCGATTTTGCTCTTTTTCCGCGCATTCGATCCGTTTGACCCACTTCTTTCCCAAGCCTCCACCTAGCTCGTTAAGCGTCAAACTATCATCATTATTCACAAGGTGGTTAGATTAGTCATTAACAATCACGACTATTCCACCTTACGTATTTTCTATGTCAAAAACTACTATTCGACTTCATCATTTGTTAGTTCAACTTATCAAAAGTTAACTACTTTTGATCACATGATTTACACAGTTAGTCTAAATCCACATGATGTTTAGAACCCCTATCGCTTCATATTACGCATAATTTGCCATATCATTCAAATGCGCGTTTCACTTGAACTTTCAACATTTCAGTTTTCATTTAGGCATTTTAACAAACACCTAATGGGCATAGTTTTACACATTTACAAACTAGTTCATAACTAGTTATTTTTACCAGGATTAACATCAAAATCAAACCTCTATGTCTCGTTTTCACGAACTACATCTAGAACTTGTATCATAACATCAATATTCATAAATTTTACACTCTAATTCAAGTGTTCATCACCTAACTATAATACCCATTTAACACATATATGGGTAATCAACAATTTCCTAGTTTTTAACATTAATACATCAAGTTTTTCAACTAGGATTTGTTCCTAAACAATCATACTTCTCTAATTCGGCTATAGCCTCTAAGATTCTTACATAAATCGCGACTTGTTATGTTAATCAAAATTTCACAACTTCATGAATGTCAAAGATTCGACATACCTTACGATCCCCTCGACTTGGTGATCGTTTATTCATGTTCATGCATTGATTTGGGCCTTGACTTGAGCTTCAATTTGGTGCATTAGTTGAAATTAGGGTTAGAGCTCCATGGGAGCTTTCCCGTGGTCGATCTCCACGCATAGTCTCTGTGTGTGTATATATATATTTTTTTTTATTAAATAACTTTTCAAGTTGCCCCACCTTGGCCCCTCTTGTTTGGTTAATTTGTTTAGTAGGCTACAACCTACTTATTTCTAATAATATTTCGTCTTGTTAACTGGGTTAAACATTCCTGGTTAACTTAGTGGGTTCGAGTAGATTATAACACGTTTTATTTTAAGTCCTGTCAACTCAGGCTTCTTATATTTTTGTTTTCTCAAAGCATTTATTTTCCCTTTTAATTAATATTAGGATTATTTGTTTAAGTCCTAATATTCACCGGGTTAATTTTTATCGCTAACGGTACTTTACCCGCTCTTTGGTATTAACGAGGTTTAATTACTAAACTTGTTTTCGGGGTGTTACAAGTCTACCCCCCTTAAAGAGGTTTCGTACTCGAAACCTTCTTTACGTAGCTCATTGGTAAATTAAACGAACTTGGTTTCGTTTTCAAGACATTCATTCTTCTTGGTCAAAAGTTATCATTTGTATTGACATGGGTATCTTTTATGTATAAGTTCTTATGGTCCGTAGCTTTCACCTTGTATTTCTTATCTTTGTCGCTTATTTGATCGAGTTTTCATTGGATCACCCGATCACTACGTCTATTAACATGTTTACTTCACGCTAATCTTATATTGACGAGCGCTTTATATAGTTCATATTATTACTTTGACTTCGAATGGTTTTACCGGCTAGACTAATTAGTCGTCGTCACTTCATACCCCGTCACCCGGGTATACTATTTTGCCACCTCCGGCCTTATGTGTGTTTAAGATTTTCTAAACCACCTCATACTACCTATGTTTGTTAAAACATTGCTTTTGACTAAAAACAAAATTTTTAGTTTACGTTTTCTTTATCTTGCGTCTTTTCTCATGTCTAGGAATTTCAGTTCTAAGTTTTATTCCTGACCGTTATTATTTTACACGGAGAATTGTAACCAGTTTTCCACGCTTTACTCAAGTGACCCGTAGGTTCTTCTACTTAGCCTCGTAGGCTATTTCTTTAGATCTTCACCCTTTTTAAGGTGAGACCCCAACAGTTTGTTTCATTCTACTTGTGACCCAAGGGTGTTTTTTTTTGGTCCTGTAGACCTTAACATTAAACCCGTAGGTTATGATGATCTCGTAGATCATCTTTCATTCGAGTCATTATTCGACTGTATGTATATACATATGGCGTCTGCGCACCCCTTTTATGTTTGGAATTATTTATTTTTGCTTTTGACTTTCATTTAACCTTGACCGTAGTCTAAGGCTACATTTGTTTTCTTTTGAATTATTTTTCCGACTTTATGACTTCTAACGTCATTTACACGTGGTTTGTCCTACACTTACCGTTACCCGGTTCTTATCTATACTTCTTTACGACCCGTTACCCGGGTTCTTTATCTTAATGTTTTTAACATTCTTGTTTCGCTAGTTTGTGTTTTTCCTATTTACATTCCTTTACGACCCATCTCATAGGTTCATTAATATTTCGCGCTTCCGTTGTTCGGTTTGCGCTTATTTGTACTACCAAGTTCTTATGCTTTATTTATCTTGTTTGACTTATTCGTGTGAGGTTTCATCACTTATTACAGTCAAACTTTTATCTCCATGCCTTAGCATTCTCATTAGTTGGTTTGTATTTTCATTTACTTTAATCTTAGTCCCTTCTCTCGGGCTCGTTATTCTAACGTAATACGCTCCCGTCATCCGACTTGCGTTTACGTTTACTATCAAACATCTTACTTGTTTGATTCATTTGGGTACCTTTTTAGTTCGTCCCATTCACCCCGTCCTTACTACATTGGACATAAATGCGTCCACTACAAGAAGTTCATGGTATCATATGCCATTACTTACTTGGCCAGAGTAATCGATTAACACATGACACACATGACCTTTTTATAGTTTTCACATCACGCCCTATGTAAGTAACGCCTCTATTTATTTCATATCCCTGATTTCATTTAGTAAAACTTTATTTAATTGCTAAACAACAATCGCTAGTTTTACTAGTTTTACATTCGAACATATAAAATGTTTTCCTTTCTATCGAACTATTATATAATCACATTCGTTAATGTGATCGCTACTTTTCTCAATAGCATTATATTGAGAGTTTTCCACTTGGATAATTACCCCCCGTCCAAGTTTCCATATGAACTAATCCTATTATTTCTTTGTTATTCATCATCGTGAATAACATATGTTTCTATTAAACTTCTCTTGGAAACATCATCCTGAATAGACATCCTATTCAGGTTTTTCAAGTTTTATCAGATATATGCAATCGTCATTCCCTACGTGTTTGTTGCATATTACTATTTGTGTGATAAAATTTAAAAGCGTGCACCTGGTAATGCTTGCCCCGACGGGCTTTCTTTCCATTTCTCTTATTCGCGATTGTTACGCGATTTGGTCCTTGGTGAGTATGCTCTACTTGTCATACTTCGGACCATTCCCCCGTCACATCCGTCACTTATTACACTCTCGCCATCTTCAGGTGCGAGTATCCTTCAATTAAAACATTTACAAAATTTAGTAATTTCGACATTAATGAACGCCCGTATTATAATACAAGGCTTTTCTATTATACGTGTCAACACACGTAAATTCATCGACTATATTAACCCTCTATCGATTTGATCGGTGTATCATGTATTACACGATAACCTCATGTGTTGTTTACAACCCTTTAACATGCTAAACCATTAATATACGTGTACTTACCGGATTTGCAATCAAGCCTCGAACCGAACACTTTATTCTTTTAACCTTGAGCTCTGATTACCAACTTGTAACACCCTTGCTATAATTAAGCGGTTTTCGTTAAATCTTAGGAAAATAAACGTGTAATTATGAATACATACACTTTGAGATTTGGGTAAATCAAAACTTTTACAGATTTAAAGAAAATACAACATAATGTAATTGAGTTCGTCTTTTAGGATAACGACGACACAACATGCGAAAGCTTCTTTTCGTGAGTGTGTTCGGCTCTTGTATGGCGCTTGATCTTCATCTGGGAACCCATGATATTTACCTGTGATCAAAACCAACTTAAAAGTTAGTTTTGATGCTTTGTTAATAGTTCAAACAAGTTCTATGCGTCAAACAGCAAAATAAAATCAAATTGCCAGCTTTTTCAGCTCTCGCGGGCCGCGAGAGCTTAACCTTGATCCGTCGCGGGCCGCGACGCCTGTCGCGTGTCGTGCCCCAACATCTGGAACCTGTCGCATGTCGCGTGGGGAACAATTTTTCAGCAGGTTTGTTATAAAAACCTGCATATCGCCCAGCTCTAGTTTTAATCAAATTCCAACTTTAAAATGCCATAACTTTTAATCTAGATGTCCGTTTCGCGTAGTTCTTTTTCCCATGCGTCCGTAATTGAATTACGGATCCGTTTATCACCTCGGTTTGCATAAAAAAAATCTGATTTATAAACAAACGACTAAAAATCCTTTATGTGGTTATTTAACCTGTTACTTTTTAACATCATACTACAAGTTTATTAACAATGTTCATTGCTTATCATTTTTACCCATTCCGGGCTTGCCAAAAATTAGCGTTTTCGCTTCCATTACAGGGTTCGTGTACGTACTTACATTCACCGATTTATTTGTATCTTTCTAATCACTTAATCCACATTTAACTTCTTAATTTATTTTGACCCATTTAGGGGACTTTTAAGTATCTAAGCATCAAACTCGCTATTTTCTTTTCGCACCTCATCTTTCCATGCTAATTAACTACTTATCTTCCACCACAACTATTTTTGTGGTGGATTTAGCATAAGGAACCAAAAATCCCAAATTTTACCCTTCGACTAGTCCTTTTTCGCAAATGACCACTTTTAGGCATTCGACCCACAATTATTTTTGCCTAGGACTTTTACCTGAATCTAAGGATTTCAAAATCAATATACAAGTTCCTAAACAACCTCTAAGGGGCGTTTATCCGGTTCACCCATCAAGGGCTTTTTGGTTAATCTTTTAGTCCCTCGTTTTACTAAGATTAACTCACTAATTACTTGACCAAAAATTCACTCTTAACTATAAACCTTTTTGGGCTTACCTGGTTCGGGTCATAGGATTGACCCGTTTAAATACCTTTTGCTATTAATCACTAGTTAATAGCAGCGCAAACCATATGTTACTTCCTGTGATTACAAAACTCAACAAGCGGTCATTAGTTATTATTGTCAAATGGTGATATCAACACCATTTGACCCGTTTAATAGAAATGACCATTTATCACTACGAGACGGTATTTAATTACCGTCTCACTGCTTTAACCTACTCCGGTTTACCCCTTAAGTTCATATTACTTAAAGGTCGTTTCTTATTTAGTTGACCCGTTACGACTTGCGTCTTGTGATGTCTATTTAAATCTCTTTATTAATCCGTCAACTCATGTCCGGGTTACCATTTTACCTCTTTAACCCGTTTATGGTTTCTCACCATATTCACTTATTCTGACCTACATTATTTACGTCAGAACATCATATTTCAATTACTAATTTTCCTTTATTCATTTTCAATACACACAAGTAGGTATTCTATAAAAGGGTGTAAGCCTTACTTACCTTGCATCCGATTTTGCTCTTTTTCCGCGCATTTGATCCGTTTGACCCGCTTCTTTCCCAAGCCTCCACCTAGCTCGTTAAGCGTCAAACTATCATCATTATTCACAATGTGGTTAGATTAGTCATTAACAATCACGACTATTCCACCTTACGTATTTTCTATGTCAAAAACTACTATTCGACTTCATCATTTGTTAGTTCAACTTATCAAAAGTTAACTACTTTTGATCACATGATTTACACAGTTAGTCTAAATCAACATGATGTTTAGAACCCCTATCGCTTCATATTACGCATAATTTGCCATATCATTCAAGTGCGCGTTTCACTTGAAATTTCAACATTTCAGTTTTCATTTAGGCATTTCAACAAACACCTAATGGGCATAGTTTTACACATTTACAAACTAGTTCATAACTAGTTATTTTTACCAGGATTAACATCAAAATCAAACCTCTATGTCTCGTGTTCACGAACTACATCTAGAACTTGTATCATAACATCAATATTCATAAATTTTACACTCTAATTCAAGTGTTCATCACCTAACTATAATACCCATTTAACACATATATGGGTAATCAACAATTTCCTTGTTTTTAACATTAATACATAAAGTTTTTCAACTAGGATTTGTTCCTAAACAATCATACTTTTCTAATTCGGCTATAGCCTCTACGATTCTTACAAAAATCACATCTTGTTTTGTTAATCAAAATTTCACAACTTCATGAATGTCAAAGATTCGACATACCTTACGATCCCCTCGACTTGGTGATCGTTTATTCATGTTCATGCATTGATTTGGGCCTTGATTTGAGCTTCAATTTGGTGCATTAGTTGAAATTAGGGTTAGAGCTCCATGGGAGCTTTCCCCTGGTCGATCTCCACGCACAGTGTGTGTATATTTTTTTTTGTTTTATTAAATAACTTTTCAAGTTGTCCCGCCTTGGCCCCTCTTGCTTGTTTAATTTGTTTAGTAGGCTACAACCTACTTATTTCTAATAATATTTCATCTTATTAACTGGGTTAAACATTCCTGGTTAACTTAGTGGGTTCGAATGGATTATAACTCGTTTTATTTTAAGTCCCGTCAACTCAGGCTTCTTATATTTTTGTTTTCTCAAAGCATTTATTTTCCATTTTAATTAATACTAGGATTATTTGTTTAAGTCCTAATATTCACCGGGTTAAATTTTACCGCTAACGGTACTTTACCCGCTCTTTGGTATTAACAAGGTTTAATTACTAAACCTGTTTTTGGGGTGTTACATCAGTCATTTACAATCACAACTATTCCACCTTACGTATTTTCTATGTCGAAACTACTATTCGACTTCGTCATTGGTTAGTTTAACTTTCCAAAAGTTAACTTCCTTTTATCACATGATATATACAATTAAGCCTAAATCAACATCATGTTTAGAATCCTTACTATTTTGTATCACACACAATTAGTCAAATTAGCCAATTATGTGTTTCCTTCATAATCTCAACATATCAACATTCGTTTAGGCATTTTAACAAACACCTTAGGGGCATAATTTTTATACACCTAAAATCAAGTTCTTGATTAGTTTTTTACCCATTATTAAACATTTTTCACAAGTTCATATGTCTAGTTTGCATAAAAACACCTAGACTTAGTTCATGGAGATCAAATAACATTAAATTGATAATCATATTTCTAGTGTTGATCATCATCCTACAAAACCCATTTAACATCTAAGTGGGTTAACATGAATTTCATAGTTATGAACACCAATGCATCAAATTATTGACTAGGGTTTGTTCCTAACCATGAATTTATCATAATTTCGTTCAAACATCAAACATTCAAGTTCATATTTCGATTTCATATGTTCATCAAGAATTCAAGATGTAACTAGAAGATGAAATTTGATATACCTTGTGATCCCTTCACTGAGGTAATCACTAATCTGAGCTTGGATTTCGATTTGGCTTCTCAATTTGATCAATTTTTGCAAGTTAGGGTTAAGTTGGAGGAACTTGTTCGCCCCTGTGTTTTCCACGACCAGAACACACACTTTGGTGTGTGTTTTGGTGTTTTGTGTTTAATAAATTAATACCTTTTTCTCTTTTAACCCTTTTAGTCCCTCAAGGTTCTAGAATTAACAAAAGGATTGTTAACCAAGTTTTCTTTATTGTTTTTAAGGCACATATTTAACTAGGTTGATATTCTCAGTTACTTGGTGGGTTCGGGGAAGTCATAACCCGTTTTATTTTAAGTCCCGTTAACTCGGGCCTTTTATACACTTTATTTTCTCAAAACCATTTGTTCTCCTTTTATTTATTATTAGGTTTATTTACTTAAATCCTAATATTTACCGGGTAATTTTTTTTCACCACTAATGGTATTTTACCCATCGTTAATATTAACGTGGTTTGATTACCAAATCCGTCTTTGGGGTGTTACAAAACCCCAACTAACAAAACTCAAAAAGACCAAAACAAAATCCAAAAAGCCCACCGAAACCATAAAACGGGTCCTCTGGAAGATGAGATCCCAGAGGTTAACCCTGTGACAACACAAATGTCACTAGAAACCACTGTTGCTACTTCCTCACAACATGTGGAAAGATCTCAACCCTTAAACCAAACTCCTCATGATTCCTCATAAAAGGAACATGTTGTATTCACAGGGACACCACAATATGATGTCATACCCTCATTTGAGAGTATGCTTAAAAGCCCTTCTCCTGGGGCAATGTCTCTTTCCACACCAATCCCTTCATCTTCTATTCCACCAACCTTTATAACACTGTTTGAAGCTATTGACATTCAGACTCATAGCAGCCTCTCTCACGAACACATTACTGAAAGTTTAATTTCAACAATAGCTGTGAAAAAAATCACACAAACACAACAAACCTTGAACCCACAAACAGCTGAGGAGGCTACACCTCTTGAATTTCACAAAATTCTTGATGGTATTTCAAGTGGAGCAGCTACTACAAATGTCAAATCCACTGATCTACATTTGGACAGTAGTTTCATTAGTCAGACTTCCTTGAAGGCAACCACTGTCGTGTCTACCAAGGTATCCACTGGTGAGTTCAAGTTAACCACTTGTGTGATCACTAAGGAAATCACTGATACAGAGGGAAGTCCCCAGAACCAAGAACAAGGGGCATCTACTAATGAAAATTTGGAGACACCTCTTGTTTCAAAAGTAGATACAACCACCTCTGGTGGGAATTCAGATGATCCTATTAAGTTAGGTGATGGATTAAAATACCAGGATTTGACGGAGAGGATATCCAACATTGAAACAACTGTTGCTGATATGAAAGATCAAATGAAGCAGTTGGTGGATGCTTTCAAAAGTCAACCTTCTCATCAGCAGTTATCCCAAGAGCTTTGGAACTCAGTACAACCCATTCTTGCAGCTCAAAGGGAACTGGCTGAGCTTCAACATAATTCCCACATAGAGATAACTAGAGTTATGGTTGAAGCAAGATACAAAGACACACAGGCTGACATCAAGGGCATAAAAGAATCCATGGAAAAGTTAATTGGCACTACCCCTGCAACTATCTTTGAAAAAGATGATGCCAAAAATGGGGAGAAGGATTCCATGAAAAACTTTGGCAAACCAACACCAAGGAATCGGCCAAAACAAAATCCAAAGCCTGCCAAGAAAACTTCTGCAAATCTCCTGGAAAATCTGACACTGATAAGAAAAAGGGAATTGATGATACCCTTAACAAACAGACAGATAAGGAGATTGGAGCAAAGTAGAAGAGAAAGGATAGAAAAGAAAATAGAACAGAGGTGTTGAGGCAGGAGTTAGTGAAAAAAGTAAAGAAAGAAAACAAAGTGCTGAACATTGGAACCTCAAATAGAAGAAAATCACACAAACACAACAAACCTCCTATTGCCATACTTCATACACCAAAATCACCACCAGAAAAACCAACCACTGCTGCCAAATGTAAAACCACTGCTGAACCTAAAAAGCCAAACACTGATACACCTAAACCAAAACTCTCACCACAAAAACCACCTCTCAAAAAGAAGAAAACAAAACCCTCATCACCACTACTAATCTCCACTGCAACAATTGTTGATGCAACAAATGCTTCAACAGATGTTAAGACAACAACGGTTGAGACACCAGTTGTTTCAACATGTCGTAGCCCCCGACCCTGCCCCGGGAGCGGGTGCCGTGAGCTCAGATCAGATGGTATCGGTGTTTATCAATATGGCAGCGGAATTCATACATCAGGCCCGTAGTTAGGAAATATTTTTATCAGAGTTAAACACCAAATTTTTATAATAATAAATGGGATAAAACCCAAGTTCATTTGACAATACATTTTGTAGGGATAAACCCTAATTATTGAAAGCATAAACTCCGTTTCTTATTTGGTAACTTTTATAGCCACAACTTTAAGCCTTCAGTGCTCTCCAGCTGGCTTCTATTAGCTTCACATTAAGTTACCTGAAACGCGTTTTAAAAAGGTTTTATCAGCAAGAAATATTGGCGAGTGCATCCCAGTTTAATCAAAACAGTTTTATAATCTTTACATTATTAAGATTTATAATGCTCGCATCTATCCAATTAATCAACACAATATTGCTACTGGACAACCATTGTCCCCGTGCTTGCGGTCATGCTACTATTTGCAATAGTAACGAGTTTCAAGTAATGTCTACAAAACCCCATATACTGATGATAATTGTAGAATTACAAACACTTAATCACTGTAAGTATCTTGATAAACATTTAGGGTTTTGTAAAATGTTTGGACAATGATTCATAAAAAGGTGACAAAAAGCAAATGTACTCACTAAAAGGGTTTACAAAAAGAGAATGTACTCACTTTGTTTATTTAGGTAAAACTAAAGCTTCCTGGTGAATCTCCTGGTTATTATCTATTAAAATTAAACAATGCACACGTGTTAGTAAAATAACCCAAATCACATTAACCATACACTCGAGACAGAACTCCAATGACTGAGTCAGGCAGAATCTTGACATGCATTACGGAGTCCTAGATCAATCGGGTGTAACACGAGACAGAACTCCAACGACTGAGTCAGGCAGTGCCTTGACATGCATTACGGAGCCCTAGATCGACCGTGTAGGGTAATGATGTGTGTAAAATGCAACATATAAATTACATCAAATGAGGCATTAAACTAACCCTTTTTTAGTACTAATGTTGGAAAAAGTGTGCTTTTGTCTTCCTTTTGTATTTTCAGGGTTAAATGAACAAAAGAAGCAAAAATGCAGCCAAATCTAACAATAATACAAGAAAAGGAATAAACGTGGCACGCCCGACCCCTCAACAGCATCTTCCCAAGCAAAAACAAGACATCCGTGTTCATTGAACACGAAGGCATGCCCAAGTGTCCGCAGAAAAGACAAAGTTGTAGAAGCTTCTATTTCCCAACACGGGGGCGTGCCCAGCGGACACGAGGCCGTGGTTAACGTTAAGATTCACAGAATCCAGGTAAATCTTGATAGTACAGATACGCTTCTGCACACGGGGCCGTGCCCAGCGGACACGGGGGCTTGGTCAACTAATGCAGACAAACTGCATTTAATGAAGAAAGAGAAGATGGGTGGACATGGGGACGTGCCCAGCGGGCACGGGGCCGTGTCCGGGCTTCTGTGCAGGCTATAAATAGGGGTGCTTGGTTCATTGCAAAGGCATCACTTGACAAACCACCTCTCTCCCATTTCACCCACACTCCACCACCATCACAACACCCACATCCACCATAATCATCCATCATAGAGTGTGTGTAGTAGTCTTGGGATCCAAGATTGATTGTAAGAGTTCTTGACAATCAAAGGCCATGTTTGCCTAAGTCTCTTACATCACTTGGTGAAGACAAGCATTTAGTGTAATACTTTTGTTTTTTAATCTTTTCGCACTTTTTATTTGGTTTTGTATTAATGACTTTAATAACTAGTTTCTTATGTTGAAGGTGAAACTTCCTTATCATTTGTCTGTGGTGTTTTGGCGTTATTTTACTGTCTATATAAAATAAAAGATTTACACCATTCATATCTCCACGGTCTATATAGAGATATGTTGACTACCTGGTCGGGGGTTAAGGGAATGGTTTGGTAAGGTTCTTTCCTTGTTCAGTGTATAGATCCTGCAAGGACCCGTGTCAAGTTTAGTAGGACCTCCTTCAATACCCACTGGTATTGGATGGCGGGGGTGCGAACTCCTTGATCCCCTCATACGTAAACTACTATTAATACATTAACTTGGCTACTTGGGATTGTATCCCTTCTGACTCAAACCACTTAGCCGAGGGTAACGTCACCTTCAAAGAGGGGCCTACCACATTACGCATTAATAACTTAATTAATTATCTTCCAATAATCCAACCCTTTAGGATTGTATCCTTGCTGACTCAAACTACTGGGTTGAGGGTAACGTCACCTTCAAAAGAGTGGCCTACTACTATAACTAAGATAATCTCTTAAAAAGTGCAAAAGTGCGGAAAACATCAAAGGTTACACAAAAGGCGAGTCGGATCCAAGTGATTCATCTTGTCTATCTGTTTTATTTTTATTTTCAGCATTTTTAGTTAGTTTTCATTTTCTTGTTTAAAAATCTTTTTCTAAATTTTTGATTTGATTAGACGTTGAAGATAAACCAGTACTAAAAGCTCTTGTGTCCTTGGACGACCTCGGTATCTTACCAACGTTGTACTCCACTCACGATGGGTGCACTTGCCCATATGTGTGTTTAGTGTTAGTAAAATATCGTGTTTTATAAATTTAAAACTTGACTAAAGTGTTAAAAAGGGCTTAAAATATACATTAAAAACTATACGAAACCGCACACATCAAGTTTTTGGCGCCGTTGTCGGGGACACAAGGATTTTAAGAAAGCTTAAAATCGACGGCCTAATCAGTTTTTCAAAACCTTTTTAAAACGCGCGCATTTTTCTGCATTTTAGTTAGTTTTTGCATTTACAGTAGCCTGAACACGGGGCCGTGTTCACTGAACACGGGGTCGTGCTGCACAAAACCAGTAACTTTTATTAAAACGCCCAGATACAGAATCTGAACACGGGGCCGTGCTCACTGAACACGGGGCCATGTCCAGCCTCTGTTTCCGTTTTTATTTTTGTTTTCTGGTTTCGAGACTCTGTTGTGGTCTGCTTAGTGATTCTTCTGGATCAATACTCAGGAGATTATAACTACACCTATGAGGAGGATGATTATAGGGAAGACTATTGCACCATTTGTGGTAACCCTCACTCGGTACAATATTGTGACTTATTTCAACCATCCACTTCATACACCTACTATGAGGAGCCCAGGTACGAGCCATCAACTTCATACACAACCTATAAAGACCCAAGGTATGAACCTTCTCCCTCATACTCATATTTTGATGAACCAATGTATGAACCTCCATACTCATGCTTTGTGGAATCAAGATATGAGCCTCCACCTTCATATGCTTATTATGAGGAACCACTGTGTGAACAACCCACCTCATATGAGTATTATGAAGAACAAAGTTACGACCCTTATCCATCATATACTTACAATGAGGAACATTGGTGTGAACCATCTACTTAATATGAGTATTATGAGGAACCAAGGATCGAACATCCGGATTCAAGCTTTGAGGATCCCGATCCTTACTCTATCACCCACATAGCCGATAAGATAATAGAACAATTAAAACTATCGAATGATGCATAAAAGAATCTCGCGCAAGGGAAGAGGAGTCCCGCAAGGGAAGAATTAACTCGTAATAAAGAAGAGATAGTTGAAAATGTAAAAATGGAAGAACAAATAAGTGAAAAGCCGACACATGAGTTAAACAACGAAAAGGTGAGTCCGACAACGTTAAAATTCAAGAAGTGTCTAATGTTGAAGAAATTAATCTCTTGTCACCTTCTTTCGAAAATCATTGTTTAGTACCCACTCATGCTAAGTTTTTAAAAGAATTAAACACTAACACTAAAATTGACGAAATGGTAAGCATTAAGTTAACAAATGATCAAACTTCGCTAATAAAAGAAGATCCATTTGAAATTAACATTACACTGTTTCCATGTTTTTTTCAAAATTCCTTTATTAGTAATATTACAATTGGTAAAGATCTTTGTGTTAATATAATGCCAAACTACATTTTCGAAAAATTAAGTATTGGTGATTTTTCTCCACTTCAAATACCCATTTTTTAATCTAATCGGAAAGTAATAAAATCAATGGGGTAGTTGAGGATGTCTTGGTTCAAACAAATCAAATGGTAATCCCAACCGACTTTGTCATACTTGATGATGCTCCTCTAGTGCTGGGACGACCTTTTGTAAAAACCCATGAAGCTTTGAAAAACCGGAAGTACAACAATCTATCCATTCAATTAGGGGCATTTAAAAAGAGTGTCGATCTTGAGCGTTAAATGAAATATCCTTTTGGCAATAATGACCCCTAATTGAAGATGAGGATGAACCACCCGATACAAGAGAAGAAATTGACCACTTTGTTGAAGAAGAGGTCGCCATAGAACAAACTTTTGTGGTTCTTGATCGAAATGAGCAACTAAATAAGGAGTCTCCTAAAGACCCACCTCTTGAGCTCAAAGAACTTCCAAAAGGTTTGGAATAGGCTTTTCTAGACAAAGATGGTAAATCTCCTGTAATTATTTCATCAAAATTAACTAGTTTAGAAAAAGAAAAGTTAATTACACTTTTGAAAAAACACAAAAACGCGATCGCTTGGAAGCTTGTAGATATTAAAGGCATAAGTCCTTCCATGTGTACGCACAAAATTTTAATGAATGATGACTATAAATCGGTAATTCAACCACAACGTAGAGTAAATCCAAATGTCCAAGAAGTGGTAAAAAACGAAGTCATCAAATTACTTGACGCCGGACTCATTTACCCAATTTCCGATAGTCCTTGGGTAAGTCCCGTCTAAGTAGTTCCAAAGAAAGGAGGTATGACGGTAATAACTAATGAAAAGAATGAATTAATTCCAACGAGAACCGTCATAGGATGGAGGGTATGTATAGATTATCGTCGATTAAATGATGCAACAAGGAAAGACCACTTTCCTTTACCTTTTATTGATCAAATGCTAGAAAGATTATCCGGTCATAATTTTTATTGTTTCTTGGATGGTTTTTCAGGATACTTTCAAATTCCGATAGCACCCGAAGACCAAGAAAAGAAAACATTCACATATCCCTATGGAACTTTTGCTTATCGACGCATGCCTTTTGGTCTATGTAATGCCCCCGCAACCTTTCAACGTTGCATGGTGGCCATCTTCCATGACATGATAGAAAAGACAATGGAAGTCTTCATGGATGACTTTTCTATCTTTCGAGATTCATACGACCAACGCCTCGATAACCTTGAATGAATGCTATCCCGATGTGAGGAAACTAACCTCGCCCTTAACTGGGAAAAATGTCATTTCATGGTAACGGAGGGAATAGTACTCGGTCACAAAATCTCAAGAGAAGGAATGGAGGTAGATCGAGCCAAAATAGACACTATTTCTCGATTACCACCCCCGTCCTCCGTTAGAGCTATCAGAAGTTTCCTAGGGCATGCCCAATTTAATAGACGGTTTATCAAAGACTTTTCCAAAATCTCAAGGCCTCTAACAAAATTACTTGAAAAAGATGCCCCTTTCATCTTTGACAAGGATTGCAATCAAGCATTTCTAACCCTAAAAGAAATGCTAGTCAATGCACCTATCATGATAGCGCCTGATTGGAAATTACCTTTCGAAATCATGTGTGATGCAAGTGACTTTGCAGTTGGAGCCATCTTGGGACAAAGAAAAGATAAGCATTTTCACCTAATTTATTACGCTAGTAAAACACTTAATGATGCACAAGAAAATTACACAACAACAGAAAAAGAATTACTAGCTGTGGTATTTGCTTTTGACAAATTTCGTTCTTATCTTGTTCTTTCTAAAATAATAGTCTATACAGATCATGCAGCCATTCGATATCTCTTCAAGAAACAGGATGCTAAACCACGTTTGATTCGGTGGATTCTACTCCTCCAAGAAATTGACATTGAAATAAAAGAAAAAAGAGGAGCAGAAAACACCGCAGTAGATCATCTTTTGCGCTTAGAAGACCCAGCTTTGGAGGCAACCAGGGACGAGCAAATCAATGAAAAATTCCCAACGGAGTCCCTGGAAATGGTGGAATACCGAGAAGAGCCATGGTACGCCGACTATGCTAACTTAGCTAGCGGTATAGTCGCAAAAGGTTGGCAACATCATCAAAGAAAGAAATTCTTTGCCGATGTAAAGCATTACTTTTGGGAAGATCCTTATCTTTTCAAAATGTGTGCTGACGAACTCATCCGACGATGCGTACATGGTGGTGAAGCAAGGAGAATTCTCCGCCATTGTCATGAAGGTCCATACGGAGGACATCATGGTGCCGCTAGTACCGCACGAAAGGTATTTGATTCAGGATTTTATTGGCCAACAATTTACAAAGACGCCCAAGGTCTTGTCAGGACATGTGACGCTTGCCAAAGAACAAGTAATATTTCTTCCAAAAACGAAATGCCACAAAATGGCATTCTTGTTTATGAAATTTTTGATGTGTGGGGACTCGACTTTATGGGGCCTTTCCCACCATCAAAAGGAAACAAATATATACTTGTGGCGGTGGATTACTTGCCTAAATGGGCCGAGGCCGAGGCACTTCCAACCAACGATGGAAGAGTCATGGTAAGATTTCTGAAAAGATTATTCTCTCGTTTCGGAACACCAAAGGCTTTAATAAGTGATAGAGGTAACCATTTTTGTAACCATCAACTTGAAAAAATCTTAAGAAGGTATGGGGTCTATCACCGGGTCTCAACAGCATATCACCCTCAAACAAACGGACAAGCCGAAGTGACTAATAGAGGTTTAAAAAGAATACTTGAAAAAACCGTAGGGTTAAATAAAAAAGAATGGGCCGACAAATTAAACGATGCCTTATGGGCTTTTAGAACAGCGTACAAAACAACAATAGGTACAACCCCATATAAGCTCGTCTATAGAAAAAGTTGTCATTTGCCAGTAGAAATAGCACACAAGGCCTACTGGGCAATTAAAAATGTAAACTTAGACTTAGAAGTTGCCGGTAAAAATCGATTTTGCCATTTAAATGAATTAGACGAATTAAGGAATTATGCATACTCTAACTCCGAAATTTATAAGGAAAGAATAAAAAAATTGCATGATAAACACATTAAACCTAATGAATTTCGAGTAGGAGATCAGGTTCTATTGTTTAATTCACGACTTCGATTATTTCCTGGTAAATTAAAGTCTAGGTGGTCAGGACCTTTTTCCATCACCCATATTTTCCCACACGGTGCAGTCGAAATTAAATCTCGGAATGGAATTCCATTCAAAGTCAATGGTCAATGGCTAAAGCTTTATCAAGGATTTATTGAGGATGAAGAGGAAGAAATCTCGCTTCAAACGGTCGAAGAATGAAAGCATCAACATCATACCTGGTAAGTTACGAACAATCGGGAAAACATCTGAATCGGTAAGATCTCTAAAACCAACTTTTGGGAAACAGGACACTCACACGAGCACTTAAATAATAATAATAATAATAATAATAATAATAATAATAATATATTTTAAAATTGCCCACCCACGGGGCCGTGTTCAGCGAACACGGGGCCGTGTCCTCGCAACTGTTGGCATAAAACCCCTTTTTCAAAACAGTTTCTTCATTCCACACGCCCTGTTTCCCCAAAAACTCTCTGGTTCTGGCGATTTTTCTGCAGATTTCGACGTTTCCCCTTCTTCTAACAACGTCAAGGTATGATTCTATCCTTATAATTAGTTAGATTAAGTTCATGCATGTAGTTTAACATAAAGATTTGGGGAAAATCTAGGGTTCTTCAACTTGAACCGGATCGAACCTCAAATTTTTGCATAAATCTGTTAGCATTAGTTTAGATACATGTTATAGGAAGTAAATCAACTTATATTGTTTGTAGATTTTCCCGATTTCTCACAAAAACACCAAATCCTTGTTTTTGAACAAAAAAAAGATAAAATTGATGGGGTAAACTGTTTGTTTTGGGAAAAACGGCACTTGGGGTTTCATTTTCTGGGAAAACCGCTCCTACTGGACAAAAAATTTTCAAGTTTTCGGGACCGGGTCAAAAATTGAGAATTTGGAGAAACAGACGCCTGGACACGGGGTCGTGCTCAGCGAGCACGGGGTCATGTCCAGCCAATTTATGTTCAACATGGGGCGTGTCCGCTGAACACGGGGGCGTGTTCAGCCGACTGTTTTCAGTTTTCTCCGAAAATTTCACTTTTTCGTCCTAATTGTTTGGTGTGTTTTCTTTCAGATGGCCAAGAAATTCACCAGGTTCAACGCGAGCGAGTTGGTGGCTCAAGCACGCTATGATGTGTTGAGGACTAGGCCCGAAGAGAATCCCAGACAAGTGTGCATGGACACTCTTGAGACAGTGAACCAAATAGACCGTGTCAACAACATCGTCATCGGCCCACTACGAGCTGCCCTTTGCACTCGGCTTCACTCCGTGTATGAATACAGTATGGAATTCTACAGCACATTCGTCTTCAAGAACAGAGCTGATCTGTTTGACAATTAAGGGGTAGAGTTCCGTTGTAGAGGGACCACGTACAGGATCTCAATCGCTCAATTTGGGGCTCTGGTGGGGTTGTACTCGGAAGAGGATGCTGGGGATGAAGAGAACACCGGCGGTCTCCGCGAGCTTCAAGAAAATCAACGCCAAGCTGCTTAGGCTCAAATCGGGGAGGGCAACTACAACCCGAGCCGAACTAAGAGCACACAGTTGAGAGACGCTCTTTACCGCTACATCCATAGGGTCCTCACCTACTCTCTTAGCTAGAGGTACGACAACAGCGGTGTTGTAGGGTTACGAGATCTGCTAGTTCCCCATTGCATCCACAATCGTGTCAACCTAGATGTTCCATACCTTCTACTCCGTAACATGCACTGGAACCAGCTTGCTACTCCCCCGAATCCTATCTTCTTTGGAGGGTGGATATACCGCCTCTTCAAACACTTTGTGCATATGTCGAGGTCCTTCCGCAAAGGACCATGGTCGGGGAAAGTGGACATGGTCATATGTCGCTCCATGAACTTGATTTATGAAGCGGATGACGGGATGGTCAGTTTTCAAACGGTTCGAGGGCATGCATGGAACCCGCAAGAAGCACTCGTCTTACACGCTCCACACATCCGTCCTCCTCCTCAGTACCAATACCAGCACCAGGGAGATCTGGGTCAATCCTCCTCTCAAGGAGGCAGTTTTCCTAACTTTCAAAGCTTACATAACTTATTGCAGGAAAACCTTATGTGCACCAGGAACACCTACAACATGGCCAGCAACACATACGCCCGGGTCGGAGCAATAAAGAGAAATATCTCCGACATGCAGGATGATATTGGGAACATCCGGGAGTATATGGCGGGCCACGGAGGAGGTGATGATGATGAAGACGAGGACATGGATTGAGCGGGAGGAGTTGGAGGTGGCATCACACGGTTGGAGGTCTCACAGGTTAACCCCTTATCTAAAAAAAACAATTTCATGGCCTGCGTACCATTTGTTGAACAATTTACTTTCTTTAACATTTTTTAATTTCTGCATTTCTTTTTCTTTTTAACTTGTAACATGGATGATGATACTTTGGTAAGTTAGGATGTTCGTTATTGTTTGGTGTGGTATTTATTAGTTAAACAGGTACATACGAGGCTTAGAGCACTAAACATTAGTGCTACTAAAGTCGGGACAGCAAAACCGAAACCAGAAACCTGTTTTACACTTTTGCAGTTTGTCCACACGGGGTCGTGCTCAGCCGACACGCCCCCGTGCCCATTGCCCAGACCTGCTGTTTGTCAAAATGTTGCAGACCTTTGTCCAACACGGGGTCGTGTTAACCCGACACGCCCCCGTGTCCACCTTCTGTAAGTTCTCGTTACTGGCAATCTGTACACGGGGACGTGTTCATTCGACACGGGGCCGTGTCCAGGTGCCCAGTAACAGAAAAATTTTGTATAACACACCTTTTTACACATTCAATCAACCTAAAAACTTATTTTTGGCACACGTTGAGGACAATGTGTAATTTAAGTGTGGGGGGATGCTAAAACCTTGAATTTTGCAAGTCCTAATCACAAGCCTTACACAAAACTCTATTGGAACCGCTAAACACCCCAATTTTTTTCAAAAACTTTTCATTTTTTTACTTGTCTTGGTTTAAATTGGGAATAACAAGCTCTAAAAAGGTTATATTTTTATAAATTTTACAACCGATAGCGTCGTGATAAAAAGAACCAACATAAGAAAATTATGAAACGGCATGACAAATCTAGTTAAAATTTGATTATATATACTTGATCACATTAAAAACCCATTCCCACAAAAAGTGATTTTTGAGCCTTTATTGAGCATACAAATACACATCTTTAAATTAAATGCTCATTTTTCGTTTCTTGTGTGAATAGCCGCTTGGTTTCTTACGACTCTAGAACTTGCCATGACGATACACTCCCGGTCCTTACCAACTTAAACCCAAGTAAGTAAATGGCGGAGGTATTAGGACTAACCCTTTTTATTTCAACACCATTATTTTTCTTTTTTTTACCACATACCCAAAATCCCCCTAGTTAACCCCTTTGAGCCAAAACTTTTTCATTTCTAAACCCAAAACAAACACCCTTTACCCACCAAAACCCTTTTTCATTTTAAACCCCATTATTTTAGTACAAAGCTCGGTTTTCTTGTGACATCCTTATTAAGTATATATATATATATATATATAATTTGATGAAGTTTAGCAATAAACAAACAAGTTCATCAAAAGGAGCTTTGTTTGAAAAATGCTTCATTAGAATAAAAAGTCACAAAAACAAAATGTTTTACGAAAACCGACGCTTTATACGCCTTTCCGCCCTTTTTCACTAACCACTTACCCAAAACCACATACCTTTAACCCAAGCCTAACCCTTTCCCAAAAGTCCTCTTTATATTTACAAAGGTTTATAGTTAAAAAGGAGAATGATTGATTGCTTGGCAAGCATATGGTAGAAGTAAGTTCCATGCCGGACTCGAGTGTTTCACAAAAATACATCTTCGGCCGAGTGTTGAGTGATCCCCCGTGAGGTATGTGAACTTCTATATAAATAGAATTTTAAAGAGGCATGTTATGCCCAAATAAGTAATTTCTCTTATGAAATGTTCTAAATAAATCATAACGAATAGGATTGTAAATAACATAAAAATAAAACCAAATAAAGATCTTGGAATCCCGACACTCAAGACAAGCCCAAAACCTTCTCTTCTACCCATTCCATTTGGGTGTGTAAGCCACAAAATAAGGAGTTTTGCTTGAGGACAAGCAAAGATTCAAGTGTGGGGGTATTTGATGTGTGTAAAATGCAACATATAAATTACATCAAATGAGGCATAAAACTAACCCTTTTTAGTACTAATGTTGGAAAAAGTGTGCTTTTGTCTTCCTTTTGTATTTTCAGGGTTAAATGAGCTTAGATAAACTAAAGAAGCAAAAATGCAGCCAAATCTAACAATAATACAAGAAAATAAATAAACATGGCATGCCTGACCCCTCAACAACATCTTCCCAAGCAAAAACAAGACATCAGAAGGCTGAACATGCCCCGTGTTCATTGAACACGGGGGCGTGCCCAAGTGTCTGCAGAAAAGAGAAAGTTGTAGAAGCTTCTATTTCCCAACACAGGGGCGTGCCCAATGGACACGAGGCCATGGTCAACGCTAATATTCGCAGAATCCAGGCAAATCTTGATCGTACAGATACACTTCTGCACACGGGGTCGTGCCCAGCGGACACGGGGGCGTGGTCAACTAATGCAGACAAACTGCATTTAATGAAGAAAGAGAAGATGGGTGGACATGGGGCCGTGCCCAGCGGGCACGGGGCCGTGCCTAGCGGGCACGGGGCCGTGTCCGGGCTTCTGTGCAGGCTATAAATAGGGGTGCTTGGTTCATTGCAAAGGCATCACTTGACAAACCACCTCTCTCCCACTTCACCCACACTCCACCACCATCACAACACCCACGTCCACCACCATCATCCATCATCCATCATAGAGTGTGTGTAGTAGTCTCGGGATCCAAGATTGATCGTAAGAGTTCTTGGCAATCAAATGCCATGTTTGCCTAAGTCTCTTACATCACTTGGTGAAGACAAGCATTTAGTGTAATACTTTTGTTTTTTAATCTTTTCGCACTTTTTATTTGGTTTTGTATTAATGACTTTAATAACTAGTTTCTTATGTTGAAGGTGAAACTTCCTTATCATTTGTCCGTGGTGTCTTAGCGTTATTTTACTGTCTATATAAAATAAAAGATTTACACCATTCATATATCCACGGTCTATATGGAAATATGTTGGCTACCTGGTCGGGGGTTAAGGGAATGGTTTGGTAAGGTTCTTGCCTTATTCAGTGTATAGATCCTGCAAGGACCTAGGTCAAGTTTAATAGGACCTCCTTCAATACCCACTAGTATTGGATGGCGGGGGTGTGAACTCCTTGATCCCCTCATATGTAAACTACTATTAATACATTAACCCGGCTACTTGGGATTGTATCCCTGCTGACTCAAACCACTTAGCCGAGGGTAACGTCGCCTTCAAAAGAGGGGCCTACCACATTACACATTAATAACTTAATTAATTATCTTCCAATAATCCAACCCTTTAGGATTGTATCCTTGCTGACTCAAACTACTGGGTTGAGGGTAACGTCACCTTCAAAAGAGGGGCCTACTACTATAACTAAGATAATCTCTTAAAAAGTGCAAAAGTGCGGAAAACATCAAAGGTTACACTAAAGGCGAGTCGGATCTAAGTGATTCATCTTGTCTATCTGTTTTATTTTTATTTTTATTTTCAGCTTTTTTAGTTAGTTTTCATTTTCTTGTTTAAAAACCTTTTACTAAATTTTTTATTTGATTAGACGTTGAGGATAAACCGGTACTAAAAGCTCTTGTGTCCTTGGACGACCTCGATATCTTACCAACGCTATACTACGCTCACGATGGGTGCACTTGCCCATATGTGTGTTTAGTGTTAGTAAAATATCGTGTTTTATAAATTAAAACTTGACTAAAGTGTTAAAAAGGGCTTAAAATATACATTAAAAACTATACGACACCGCACACATCAGGTAACAAATAGGGGTTATAATACTTACAACGAGGCAGAGCTTCGCTTTATAGGAGTATAATACCCGAGAGTTTTGACTAACAGAAAGTTTGAGAGAGAAAAGATTTCTGAACGTTAAATCAAATTAGGTCGGAAGCCCCTATTTATAGCCTGACGAGAGGCGGCTCGCGGCCCGCGAAGCCCTCCTCTATCTTTCTCGAGGCCCACGAGAGCGTAGGGTAGGATCTAGCTATGGTTAGTCATCGAGTATAGCCTTGCCACGTGTTGACACGTGGAGCCATTGTGTATCCGGAAAGTCACAAGGTCTTCGCGCCCCGCGACAGACCATGAGCAATGGGTCGCGGCCCGCGAGGGCTTCACTTAATTGTTTTTATTTGATTTTTATAAATATAAAGGTATTTTAAGCTCGTTTCTCATATACGGGGTATATTAAGAATGTTTAGGGTTAAGTTAAGGGTTTTTAGGAGGGTTGTTATATCGTCCCCACCTTGTTTTAGATCTCGTCCTCGAGATCTACTGGAACAGGTGTGGATATTTCTTCTGCATTTCTGACTCGAGCTGTGACATTTGTGCTCTTGTAAACACTGTACGATGTTGAACAATATCAAATATCAATGAAACATGGTGTTTTGATCCCAATATTTATTTATTTATATTTAACAATTTCACGTTTCAATTCTTGTTCGATTTCAAGTTCTTAATCACTTTCTGGAAAGTTATACGCAAACTGTTACGTAAACGTAATCAGTTTAACGCGACATACACTCCAAAACAGTGACATAAGCTTAACATACCTTAAATAACCTATACATAACTTAGAAATAAGTTTTGAAGGGTTTGGTATGGCAAAAAACAAGTTTATTCGATCACAGGGACTATTTGCGACAAACTGCAAAAGTCTGCCAATTCGCATAGCAACGTACACTCCGGTATAAGATCATAAGCTAAAAATACCCTAAATACCCTTTACATAGTTAAGAAATAAGTTTCGAGGGGTTCGGTATGCGAAAATACGCTTATTTGATCACAGGGACTAAAAGCGTCAAAACTGCGAAAGTATGCATATACGTGCATATCTTACGTTCTGACCATATCCGGACATCCAAAAAAAATTTAATCACTAAAATATTGTATTTTAGTGATAGGAATGCAAAAATACTATTCGTCGCGTAATTTGGATCGTTTTCGCGTCCATTCGAACTTCCGTCGTAATTTACCGCAAAACGCGACCGTACGACCGAATGAACCGACATCCAAGATATTTCCAAGCATATTTCAAGTCTCCTATGCTTTAACATCCTTGTAGAGCCTTGAAAATGGGTTAACGGGGGTTAAATGCGTCGAAAATCATCAAAACATGCTGCAGGGACCATTTTTGCCAATTTTTGAAAGTTCTGACATATAAGGGTGGTAGCGTCACGTGAGAGCAGTCCCCCCTCCTTTTGGCGTGACGCGATGCCTCAATTTTGACAGAATGTTCATAACCAGCTGCTGCACATGTTTTCTAAGGTAGTTTTTTAATATTGTGGGTGTTTTGAGTGTTAATCAAGGCTTTTAATCATGTCCAAACACTTGTTTTAATCCTATACATGCTTGGACAACACACAATCCACTTGGTATCATCTTATGACTTCTCAAAAACTATATAAACCCCTTAAATCTGCCCAATTCTTTGCTCATTCACTTCTTTCATCATAAACACTCTAATTGGAGGCTACCACATTGTTGGAGGCTTCCTACCTGAGTTTTCTTAGTCTTCTTTCATCCTAGAACACTTGTAAGTGTTCTTCCTAGTCTTGTTATTTATTTTCAGCAATTACAAGCTGAAAGTCAAACAGTTTGACTACCGTTTGACTTTCGGTTTTGACCATGAATTGGTCAAGTCAAAGTTCAATTGAACATTGCAACGTGATCGTAATCACGATGGTTATAGTCCCTTGTGATTATACCTACCGATTACCACGTTGACTAGTCGAAGTAACGAGTCAAAGTTTCGGTCAAAATGCATGATTATGTGTATTTTGCGACGGAACTATTTTCGGGTATCAAAACACTTTGTTTTGATACCAAATCAGTTTTCTAACTTAGTTAAACATGTTTAACTCGTCACTTTTAGTTTAGTGCTTATTTAGGGTCATAAGTCAAGCGGTCTTAACAACCGCTTAGACTTTCGAACCCGACCCATTTGGTCGATCATTAGGATCCGACCAAACATATTTTGTGACCATAGTTGTATAGGGAATAACCTTCTGAGGTTATACCTTATGGTCACTTTGTTTGATTAGTTGTATGATAGGTAGATTATATGCCTTAGGAAAATGATCAAAATGCCCTTTTTGCGCATAATTTCAATTTAAGCATATGTAACCAAAGTTTTGACACTTAAACTGATTATGCAACATTATCAAACATGTTTAGGCATATAAGACTTATCACAGGACTAGTTAGACCATCCGAACGTGCATTTGCGCAAATGACGCGTTAAAGTAGCGTAATCTACCTTAACGGGTCATAACGGGTCAAAAGCACTTAGGATTGATTTCAAATGAGAATGTAGGCTTTGTTAAACCATATCATATGAGTTCCAACACTCTTTTGATTTACAAGACCTCATTCTACCCGATCTCGCGATTTAGGTCCCGATTATTAACATAGTGATTCCAGACTTGGTGCCGCTTGATTCCTTGATTTCCCGAGCTTTGTTAGTTCACTAGATGAAGGATACTTGCAAACTCAAGTGAGTACATAGTTCCCCTATTTTATGCTTTCAATTGTTTTGGGGTGATTCATATGTGCTAAACGCTTTTATTTTTTTTCAAAACAAATGCTATGGTTTGTATTAAACACAACGATTTCAATAATGTGAACGAAACTTGTTGGTGCGTTGATACATAACACGAATAACATTCAGTAGCTTTGGCCGAGCCGACCAGTAGTATGTTATGGTACCATAGGATCTGACAAATCCCGTTATCGGGGGTAATGTGGGTAACGACAGAACCTGATGATTTTAACAAACCCTTTGGTGGTTTGTTAGTCGATTAAAGATACCCTTTGGTGGTATAGACGAGTCAAAACACAGGTTTGAATGAGTTCAACAAGAACGACCAAAAGTTAGTTTTCACAATTAAAACACAGACAATTGAACGAATGGTTTTATAACACGGACGATTGAACGATGGTTTATAACACGAACGATCGAACGATGGTTTATAACACGAACAATTGAACGATGGTTTATAACACGGACGAATTGAACGATTTTGAACACTTGGTTTATGGTAAGTGATTAAATAACGAGACGAGTGTAATATGATAAAAGCATGGTAGATACGCCGCTAGTACTTCTTATATATAAGTGCTTTTATCATATTACATTCCGTGGCGTTATTTAGTTCACTTGGACGAATGATTTCAAATGATGTTACGCAACGATGTTTACTAAATGATATAAACCATACAAGTTTTCTCACGAGACGATTTACAATTTGGTTTACAAAAGCAAATGTTTTGATTCATGGCAACGAGGTTTCTGTTAGGAAACTTTATTTGTAAGTATTGAAGAAAATCACAATCAACTGGATCTATGAAGAGATAACAATCCTGAAGATCACAACATGAAGAAGAAGAAGAAGATTGGATAGGACAACTGAAATGCACAGCATCTACTTCAAAGAATCACAAGTTGATCAAAAGCTGAATTGGATTATCAGAGAAGGTCATTTCTGATGGATCTGATGATATTTCTGATGAAATATCATCAGTTTCTGACGATTCTGATCATCAGAATTTTCTGATGATTTGTTCACCAGAATTTCTGATGAAGTGGTTTATCAGAAATTCTGATGAATACCCCACTTGTCTGAAAGCAACTTTATCCTGCCACACTTACCGAAGCAAGTTGACATTATTGGATATCATGATTAAAAAGGCAACTTGAACATTGGATTCAATGAATATGTCAAATGGCTACTTTTTGCAGGACTTATTGCATGAATAAACTATTGTTTATTCATGCACCCAGCCTTCTATAAATAGAAGGCTCAACCAGCAGAAGACAATTGAGTTTGAAGCTTAGCATTCACACATACATCAAAACTCCATTGCCCTCTCACCCACAGAATTCAAGATTCATTTGTATTAGATAATAATCTTACAATCACCTTGTAAACCATTTTGTTTCAAAGTGATATAAACTTGATAATTCTGTTTATTCATGCACCCAGCCTTCTATAAATAGAAGGCTCAACCAGCAGAAGACAATTGAGTTTGAAGCTTAGCATTCACACATACATCAAAACTCCATTGCCCTCTCACCCACAGAATTCAAGATTCATTTGTATTAGATAATAATCTTACAATCACCTTGTAAACCATTTTGTTTCAAAGTGATATAAACTTGATAATTCTGTAGGTCTTGTTTCTTGAAAGTCTGATTTCCATTTCCGCACATCTTTTTCACATCTACTGAAATCACTTGCCATATTACGTGAAAAGAAGTTGTTAAGGCCATACTGGGTCCAACAATTGGCATCGGAGCAGATTGAATAAATTATTTTCAAACGATCAATCGCTCATCTTCTTTTCTCTAAATATGGCCAGCTTTCAATCCTAGAATAATGCTTTTAACATTGGTTCTATGTCCAAACCTCCGACTCTGGTCAGAGAGGAATACCCCCAATGGAAAATTAGGATGGTCAATTTCCTTAATGGTCATCACGAGCTCTGTTTCAATCCATTGAAAGGGGTCCACATATACCAATGACTAAAATACCAGCTATTCCAGCAACTGACCAATCACCTGCTATCCCTGCCTCCCGAGCTCCCAAAAGTGAAATACTTTGGAGTGAGGAAGACAAGGAAAAGGTGGCTGTGGATGAAAGGCAAAGTCACTTTTAATAATGGCCATCCCCAATGACATATTTTCACAAGTTGATGCATGTGCATCAGCCAAGGAAATATGGGATCAATTGGAAAATCTTTGTGAAGGAGGAGAAAGGATGTGAAGAAACAAAAGAACAAACAATGTCTAATCATATGAAAGATTTAAAAGTTTGCCAAATGAAATATTAAATGATACATATCTAAGATTTACAAAACTTTTAAACGAGATAAAGAAATTTGGAATAACAAAGTCAAATGATGAAAGAAACATAAAATTTCTTGATGCCCTTCCTAGAGAATGGAGAAGTCTAACCATGACTTTGTCTTCAACCTTAGAACTAGGAAACATGAGTCTCCATGACTTATACAACATCTTGATCCCTAGAGAGGAAGAAATATTTGAAGAAACCATTCAAAGAGGGGGATCTTTAGCTCTTATCTCAAACTCACAAAGAACAATACCCACCAATGATCCATAACCATCAAACAGCCAAAGTTGTGAAATTTCTGATACTTCATCAGATTTTTCAGCTTTTGCTGAAGCAATAGCACTGCTCACCAAAACATTTGAGCAGAGGTTGAGGGGAGGAAGCCAGAGATACCAGAGAAGTGACAGAGAAAGGATGGATGGAAGATCTAAGGAAGAACTTAGATCTAAGGATAAAGGGAAGGTTAAAGTTGTGTGTTACAAGTGCAAGCAGAGAGGTCACTATGCATCAGAGTGCAAGACCAAAAAGCTCAAGGATGTTGCTTATTATGAGAAAAAGCTTGAAGAAGCAAAGAAGCAGCAACAAGTTAGCTTAATTGCAGGAACAGATACATAGTTATCTGATGATTCTTCTGATGAAGAAGAAGAAGAATTGGCAAATTTCTACCTCATGGCACTGTCTGAAGGTCTACCAGAAACTTCAGAACAAAAGGTAAATTTAGACAATCTTGATCTTGAACACAAGCTAAACAAGCTCATGTCAGATTTTATAAATCTGCAAGAAAAACATCAATCAGATATTAGAAAATCTGATGAGTTGCAAAGGACCTTGAATAAAATCATTCTTGAAAACCAACTGCTTATAGAGGAAAGTTTAGATTAAAGAGCTAAAAAGATCTTTACAAAAAAATCAATGACAAAGAAATCAATGTAAGAGGTTTTCAACAAGCCAAAGAATTCATAAATTTCATTGAGTCCACACCAAAGAACAAAGGAGAGGGTTTAGGATATAAAAACTCAAGAGGTAATAAAACCACTGTCTTTGTAAAAGCAACTCATCAGATTTCTGATAAATTATCATCAGAATCTGATTCTGAATCTTGCAAGTCAACCTGTTATGAATACTATTTTGAAAAACCAAACTTCAAAACAAACATAAGTGAATGCAATCAAGAATCTGTAAAGACTCCAGAAGCAGTTCACTCATCTTTTCAAAATTATCCACTCATTCCATCACAAGAAAAAATATCAGAAAATTCTGATAAATCTTGTATGTGTGTTGACATACTGAAGCTTGTTCAACACCATCTTCAAAAGAAAAATGCAAAATCTGTTTATGGCTCAGCATATAACAGAATTTCTGATGAAAAACCAACAAGAAAAAATAATTTGAGTAGAATCCCATCAGAAAAAGTACCCAAGCATGCCTGGGTACCAAAAACCCTCTAATCATTCCATTTTAGGACCATCATGTGCAGCAGATCTGGTACTGCGACTCAGGAAGCTCCAAGCACATGGCTGGGGACAGGAGCTTACTCAACAACTTTGTTTCAAAGCTGGGTAGAATGGTAAATTTTGGAAACGGAGTAAAAGGGAGGATCATGGGATATGGATGCATAATGTATGGATGTTTTACCATAGAGAAAGTAGCCTATGTTGAAGGCTTAAAGTATAACTTGCTGAGTTGTGGTCAATTCTGTGACAAAGGTTTTCAGGTAACCTTTTTACCAGAAAAATGCATGTTAATAGGTATAGATGATAATAAAATCTATTTAAGTGGGAAAAGAATAAGAAAATCAATTTACTATTTCGATTTCAAAGAAGAAAGTGAACATCAAAAAATATGTTTATTTTCAAAAATCAACAAAGGTAGTAGTTGGTTATGGCACAAAAGGCTAGCCCACTTAAATTTCAAAAACCTAAGTAAACTAGCAAGCAAAGGTCTGGTAAAAGGATTACCTTTGATATCCTCAAAGAAGGATAAAAATTGTGAAGCATGTGAGATGGGTAAATCCAAGAGAAGCTCACATAAATCAATTTCTGAGTCTTCTATTTCACAAAATTTGGAACTTTTACACATGGATTTGTGTGGACCCATAAATACAGAAAGTTTTTCAGGAAAGAAATACATACTAGTAATAGTAGATGACTTTTCCAAGTTCACATGGGTAGAATTTTTTAGAAAGAAAATTGAAACTCCTGACCTGATCATTAATTTTATCAAGAAAATTGAAAATCTGTTAAAACTAACAGTCAGAAGGATCAGATCAGACAATGGAACAGAGTTTAAAAATTCAAAAATTGAGAATTTTCTAGTAAGTAAAGGAATCTCTCATGATTTTTCTGCTCCCAGAACACCTCAACAGAATGGGGTGGTTGAAAGAAGAAAGAGGACCTTGGTAGAAGCTGCCAGAACTATGCTTGCTTATGCTAAATTGCCCACTCATTTTTGGGCAGAAGCTATAGCAAATGCATGTTTTACCCAAAACAGAACCATAATCAACAAAAGGCACAACAAAACACCATACAACATCATAAATGGAAGAATTCCAAGTGTAAAATTTTTGCATACATTTGGTTGTAGATGTTTTGTTTTCAATTATTTTGAAAGCCTTGAAAATTTGACAGAAAAGCAGAAAAAGGTATTTTTCTTGGTTACTCTTTGTCCTCAAAAGCATATAGAATCTTGATTCTCAACACAAGGACAATCAGAGAAAGTCTGTATGTTTCATTTGATGACTCATCAGAAACAGAGGTTTCTGATGAATACATGAAAGAAATAAATTTTCCTGACAAACAAGAAAATTACGAACATCTCTTTGAAATGTTAAATGAAAATTTCCTTGAACATGATAATTCTTTCAAAAATAAATCAAAAGATTCTTCATGTACTAACTCTGCAGAACAAAGGTGTAGTACATCAAAAACACAGAATTCTGATATCTTACACACAAATGAGACACTTGTTCAGGGGGAAACTTCAAATCCATCAGAACCAACAATTTTTCACAACAAGTTAAGCTGGATCAAAGGACATGTTCAGTCTGACATCATTGGCAACCCTACAGATGGTGTCAGAACAAGATCTGCAACTGCACATGAGTGTGCATTTTTTGGGTTCTTAAGCAAAGTAGAACCCAAATCTGTCAAAGAAGCTCTAAGTGACCCAGACTGGATTCAAGCAATGCAAGAAGAGCTTGATCAGTTTGAAAGGAGCAAGGTATGGGATCTGGTACCCAAGCCAAAAGACAAATTTTTCATAGGCTCAAAATGGGTATTCAGGAATAAATCTGATGAGAATGGCATAATCACCAGGAACAAAGCAAGGTTAGTGGTCAAGGGTTACTGTCAACAAGAAGGTATTGATTATGACGAAACTTTTGCACCAGTAGCTAGATTAGAAGCTGTAAGAATTTTTCTTGCTTATGCTGCATCCAAGGATTTTAAAGTTTATCAAATGGATGTAAAATCAGCTTTCTGAATGGTAAAATTGAGGAAGAAGTTTATGTGCAACAACCAGAAGGCTTTGTTGATCCAAAATTTCAAAATCATGTTTACAGATTAAACAAAGCCTTGTATGGGTTGAAGCAAGCTCCTAGAGCCTGGTATGAAACTTTATCAAACTTCTTACTCAATTCTGGGTTTACCAAAGGAACTATTGACACCACACTTTTTCTCAAAACACACAAAGGGCATACTTTGCTGGTCCAGATATATGTTGATGACATTATATTTGGATCAACAAATGAAAAATACTGTAAAAAGTTTCAAAAATTGATGACCAGCCACTTTGAAATGAGTATGATGGGTGAGTTAACCTTTTTCTTAGGGTTACAAGTTAAACAAAGAATTGATGGAATATTTTTGAGTCAATCAAAATATGTGAAAACAATTCTACAAAAAATACTCACTTGAAAACTGCTCTATTTCAAAAACTCCCATGGCAACAGGGAACAAGTTAGATTCTGATAAAGATGGAATATGTGCAGATATTAAAACCTATAGAGGGATGATAGGATCATTGCTATATTTAACTGCAAGCAGACCAGATATTATGTTTGCAACATGCTTTCTGGCCAGATATCAATGTGATCCTAAAGAATCCCATCTAAAAGCTGTAAAAAGGGTTTTCAAATATCTAAAAGGCACATCAGAACTTGGTCTCTAGTATCCTAAGGATACAAACCTTGAATTAATTGCATTCACAGATGCAGATTATGCAGGGTGCAAAATTGACAGGAAAAGCACATCTGGTGATGGTCAACTCTTGGGAGAAAAATTGGTATGTTGGGCAAGCAAGAAACAAAACTGTGTTGCCACATCAACAACAGAATCAGAATATGTAGTAGCAGCAAGTTGCTGTTCACAAGTGCTGTGGATGCAAACTCAACTGAAAGATTATGGAGTAACTCTAACAAGAATACCAATTCTATGTGATTCAAAGAGTGCTATTGCAATAACAGAAAATCCAGTTCATCACTCAAGAACCAAACACATAGATGTCAGATATCACTTCATAAAAGATCATGTGGAGAAAGGTAACATAGAGATGTATTTTGTTCCAACTGAAAACCAAATTGCTGATATCTTTACAAAACCTCTTGATGAAAAGAGACACAATTTTTTTATTAGCAAACTTGGCATGGTAAATTTAAATGATGAAGATTTTTCAGAAAACACAAGGACACAAATTGAAAACCAAATTGATGATCATCAAAGTTCTGATAATCAAAGAACAAATCAACTGGTTTCTGACAAAGCAATCCATCAATCTGATGGAACATCACCAGATATTCTGATATTCCTTCAGATTATCTGATGGATCATCAATAAATGATGACTTATCAGATAATCTGAAGGAATATCAGAATATCTGGTGAAATTACCAGAAGTTCTGATATAAAATCAGAAACCAGGTGTTAGTGCACTATGTCTGTTGACTTCGTCTTGTATCATGTTATGTAATAGGATAGGATAACCAGTGCTCGGGTTGCTAGAAACTGAGTTTAGTGTGTTTGTTAGTAATTCCGCTTGAAACAGCCAAAGGCTATTTCAAACGAAATTAACAAAGTTAATTTCGCTTGAAATGGTTCTTGGTCATTTCAAACGGAATCACAACAACTATATATAGGGGAGCATACCGTGTCATTTGAAACGGAATTAGATCTAGTAATTTGGTAACGAAGTGCTGCTGAATTGTCTCCAGGTGCTGTAAGACTATTATATCAATACAAGAGACATTATAATTGATTTGAGCGTCCGTATCATTGATTCCGCCTTTGATTCGGATCCAAAACTCTTCTGAACGACTCATTCAGGTTGCACGACGATCTTACAAGTGGTATCAGAGCTCAGGAAGAAGAGTTTAGCTCGATTTCATCAGTTTTCTGACTTCTACACCTTCTTTTTCACAATTGAACAAGTTTTCACGGTCAAAATGGATTGAACTTCATACATTACATGCGAAACAGTGTTTTAATAAACCCTTGAAAGAATTAGACCAAATTTCAGCTTAAAAGTGACAAAAATGGACCAAAATACTAATTCTGTTTGAACGAGCATCCTTATTTCGCTTGAAAAGTTGAGGCATTTTCACACGAAATTACTGATTTCGTTTGAATTCCAGTTGATTCCGCTTGAAAAGGGTAATTCCGTTTGAAAGGTTCACACGGAATAAGCTATTTCGCTTCAAAGTGTAATTCCGTTTGAAGATTTCGCTTGAAACAAGTAATTCCGTTTGAAAGTACTGATTTCATTTAAAGTTGTCATCCAAGTGATTCCGTTTGAAATCGTTATTTCGCTCCAAAAGTGATTCCGTTTGAAGATTACTATTCCGTTTGAAAGTGGATATTTTGTTTAAAGATCATTTCACGTCAACCGAGTGTCAGTTTATTTCAAGTTGTTTGATATTGTTTAAATTGATTGTGTTTGTTTGATTGTTTTTGTCTCCAGGAAATTCAAGAATTTCACATCATGGCTGAAGAGTTCTACAATACGTTCTACAATGCATTTACATCCGAGTCTTCCGAAATTTCAAATGTTACACCAAAAACTATTACAAAAGCAATAAATGAGAACATTAAACATGATAACTTTTACGGCACACATTCAAAACCTCCAACTCTGGAAAGCATTGAAGATTACACTTGGTGGAAAGATCGGTTCATCAACTGGGTAAAAGCTTATGCTCATGAAAGTTGGTTTTGTTTGGAATTTGGTTATAAAAGACCAACTAATGATAAAGGAGAAGAGCTTCCACTCAAGAACTTACCCAAAGAAGACAAAGCAGAATTCTCAGTAGAACAAAGAATGATTTCTTTGATTCAATCTTCAATCAGGAATGACATGTTTGCTTTATTGCAACATGATAGAACATCAAAATCTGCCTGGGAAGCCTTAAGGGTTAAAGCTGAGGGGGGTAAACAAATCAAGAAAAATAAAATTGCTTTATTAAAGAAAGAATTTGATTTGTTTGATAGTTTGAAAGATGAATCAGTAAGACAAATGATAGAGAGATTTGGTCATCTAAAAATTGAACTTGATCATTTTGGTATTGTTAAAACTCGAGAAGAAATAATTGATAAGATCATAGAAGCGTTACCACGAGCTGATCAGTGGCAAACATTTGTATTCATATTGAAAAATGATGCTTTATATGATACAATTTCTCTTGATGTTTTGCTAGAAAAGATAGAAAGTCATGAGCTTTAATTGCAGAAACAAAATAAGATGAGCAGTTCTTCACATCAACAGAATGTTGGTCTCTATTTCAAAGGAAACTTACCTTCGGTGAAAGTTGGAGAATCACCAAAGACAGCATTCAGTGGTGAGAGAACAAAAGAACCTCAGAAAAGCTCATCAAGTTACGATCCGGGTTAACATTCATATTCGTCAAAAGCTAGTTCTGAAGAATCAGAGGAGATACTGTGTAACATTGCTCTCAAGTTGAAAAATTATCCTGCAATGAGCATCAATGCAGCTTAGCAGCAAATGAGTTTTCTTGCATCTGTTCTGGAATCGTATGAAGGTCTTGTAGCTGGCAGAATTGGAAACTCAGAGTTAACCAAAGAAGACTACGACCAGATTGATCCGGAAGAGATGGAACTCATTGACAATCGCTGATGTTTAGCGAGTTGCATCCGCAGAGCTCAAAGATACATGGAGATTACTGGGAAACAATCATTAGGTGGTGCATCAACAAAACTTGGATTTGATAAATCCAAAGTGACCTACTTCAAATGTAAGCAAAAAGGTCATTTCAAGAGAGAATGCAACAATTCTACAGTTGGTGGAAATGAACATCCATTCAATGATTATTATTACCGAAAGGAAATCTACCACCGAAGCAAAGAAGAGCCGAAAATGATCGAAGATAAACCCAGAGAGAAATCTAGAGCTTGTGCTGTAATCTATGATGATGAAGGATATGATTGGAGTCAGATTCTTCCAGAAGAAGATCGCGTGGATACTCGAGTTACAGCTCATGGAAGAAACACATCAAAGAGCAATCATTATGTTTTCGTTGCTGAAATTAAAGAGGAAAACCAAGAAGAAAAAGTTATAGCTGAAATCAAAGACAAAACCAGAGAAGAGATTCTGAATGAGAAAACATATAGAGAAAAAAGCATGGCTTGGAACAGAATGAATGAAATGCAAGAAGAATATGAAGATGCTGTCAGCTACAAAAGATGGGATAAGAAGCAAGAGTGTTATGTCAACAGATATGGTGAACCTGTTGTTCCCAAGAAGGACATAATTTATGATGATGTTCTTCTAGTAATTCCTCGAGTCGGAGAATATTATTCAAATGCTGTGAAAGACAAATCATATGAGAAAAAGCTTGGAAAAATCATAAGAGATGTTATAACTTCAAGCTTGAGGAAGAGGGATGAAGAAAAAATGAAGAAAAATGTTGAGTGTATGGTTGAAGAATTGAAAAAGGTAGCTTAGGAAGTGAAAATCGAAGCTGTAAAAGTTGAAAATATGAGGATTGCAGAGGAAGAGAAGGTAATAGAAGAAGTTGTTGAAAAAGAAGCTGTTACTGAAGAACAACAAGTTGAAGAAGTTGAGATGAAAGTTAAAAGTTCAGCTGATAGTGTTGGTGATGCTGGTACTGGTGAAGAAAAGAAGGATGAAGCTGAGTTGAAGCAAACAGAAGCAAACACCGAAGTGCCAATCACTGAGGTAATTTTTGATTCTGAAAGTTTGAAAACCGTTGAACAGTGCAAGAAATGCATGGAAACATGCAGTGCTTGTACTGAAAAAGATGAAAGGTTCAGAACAAGAGATCTTGAGTTTACCAAAATAGAAGAAGTTTTCAAAAATAAATACAAAGAAATGTTAGAAAACGAAAAAGTTTTGAAAGATAATGATGGAAAACTTTTAGAAAAATGTAAAATGTTAGAAAAAGAAAATGAAGTTTTGAAAGCAAATGTTTTGAAAATGACAGAAGAATGTGATCAAAAAGAAAATGTTTGTCAAGAAATGAAAAAGGAATATGATTAAATAAAATTGGCATATCACATTACAAAAGAATCATATGAAAAAGTGAAAAGTGAAATGAAATTTGTTCAATCAAGATTGAATTACTGTTCTGAAACAACAACTGAACTAAAGCGAATGTATAAAATAAAGCAACAAGTTGTAAATTCTTATATTGAGGATGTTGCAAAGCTAAAGCGTCAGATTACTGATTTAGAACAGGATAACAACAAATTGAAAAGTTATCACGCGTCATCATATGTGCTTGAACGTATTTTCAATATAAAACCGGAGGATGGTGAGTCTGAGCAAAATAAGAAAGGCATTGGCTCAGAGTTTCATCAAGTTCCACCACCGGAAAAGTTTGCATTTTATGATGATGAAAAGGTCGAAAAAGCTTTCAACATGGTAGATCAATTGCCAGATAACATTGACATAACCTATTCCAAATCTGATGATTCTAGTGATTCAGAGGAGGTAGGTAAAGTCGTTGAAAGTGTGTTGAAAGAAGAGTCGGTTGAAACAGGTAAATCTGAATCACAGGATGAAAATGAAGGTAGTTTTCATGATGGATATTTGAAAAACACAAAGTCTGAGAAAAATTTGAATGATGATTCAAAAGGATTGGTTTATACCATGATTGGATCGGACAAATTATTCTTAGATGTTGTATTCCCAATTCAGAATGTGATTTCAGAAAAGGTTGATAAAGTTTTCAAATTGGTGGAGATTGAAAAGACTGAGATTTCAAAGTTTGCTGGAAAAGGTCACAAAACTTTTTATAACAAACTTGGTTACAAGAAGAAAAACATGAAGGCTGGGTTGGGTTATAAGAAGAAACAAAGATGGAATAAAAATGAAAAGCAAAATTTTCAGGCAAAGATGAATTTTGTTCAAGGAAAAAGTTTTGAAGAAGAAAAAGAACTTCAATTTGGACAACAGTCTAATGAAGAATTCTATACTCAAAAGAAAACGCAACAACCACAGGTCAAAGATGTGTCCAAGAGAACATGTTTTAAATGTGATCAAATGGGACATCTTGCACGGAAGTGTCCAAATTTGAAACCTGTTGATGTTGATTTGAAAAAAGAAGTCTTAAAATGTTGAGAAACAGAAATCTAAGAATGTGAGACAAAGGTCAACCAGATTTGATTCAAAACAAACTTGGAGGTACAACACAAAACCAAACTTGGAAATCAAACCCGAATAGGTTTGAGTCTAGACAGATCTGGAATTCTCACACACCCAGATTAAGAACAACACAGAATTGGAAAACGACGGTTGATGCAACGAAACCAAATGAGTTTTGGAAACCAAAAGTCGTTGTTCAAAATCAAAATTTTCAAAAAGAGTCAAATTTTTACAAAAGAGGTACTCCGAAAGGTCAAACATGGAGTGTTAAGAAACAAATGACTTCGGTAAAAAATGAAAAAGTTAAAGTCAAAGTTGAAAAAGTCTTTGATGACAAAGATTTTCCGAAACTGCATAATACATATTGTGTTGAAATGCCTAAGGTCCAACAGACCTGGGTTACATTGTTCAAGTAATTGAATACTTTGAATGTGCAGGTGCTTCTGAAGATAAATTGTCAACCAAAGGAGAATCGAAGCAGCCTGGCATGCGAGGAGGAGGCTGTTGAACCCTGGTTTGGTTGAAACAGGGAGTTTGTTTGTTTTATGTATATAAATAAACAATATTTCTAAAACCCTAAAAATTGAAAAAAATATTCAAAAATTCAAAAATATGTTGATTGAATACGCCGAAACCCTCACGGCTGAACAAACATGATTAATTTCACAAGATTGAAAAACGGTTTTCAAACTGTAAAATATCAATGTGTTGTAAATCTTGGGGGTATGTTATATTTTCTGCAAAACAGAGCACTTTAAGCAGAAAATGGATGGCGAGACAAAGCTATTAGTGTCGGTTTGTCAAATTTTCTTTAGAATGATTTTGCATTTTAGGGGGAGTATTATTGTCAGAAAATACAAAAACATTAGAAAATTTGAAAAAGCCAAAAACATGATAAAATTCAAAATTGAGTTTTTGTGTAAAAAAAGGAAATGATAGTACATCAGTAGACAGTTACAGTATGCTAAAGAAATGTAATGATTAAATAGCGTTAGACAGTCTCACTGATGATATGCTGAAGGGGTAAGGTCCCAAAAACCTTGTAATAAGTACTCCACAACCTCGTCTTTCAAGCTCTTTTTAACCTTGCGCGGCCGCGCACTGGTTTTATAAAAGAAAAGCTTAAGACAGATAGCAAACAACACTCGTGCGCCAAAAGGAAGTCATAGACCCTTGCGCTTTCATGAAGGACGAAAATCCTAAATAATATCTAGACTTGGATATTATTTACTTAACCGATACCACATAATAAAAAGTCACACCAGATTACAGCAGTAATCTTCTAGAAGACTTAATCGTGCACCACCCAGACGGTTACAACCGTCTGGGCCACGTGTCATCTCCCCAACCTCCCTTAGAGTCACGATGATGGCATGGAAATAGAAAGAAATCATCACTTGTCCACTTTCCACGTGGCAATTTCCCAGCCCTTGATCTAAACAACGATCTGTGTGCTCTCACATCGGATCACAAGAATTAACGATGGAGGAAAATAACCGCTACGGCGTTAGCATCTTCCGTCAACTTTTCAATAACAGATTTTCCCTCCTAAAAACTCCTGGCTATAAATATGAGGATAATTCAGGTATGAGGACAAGTTACACACACTTCTTCAATACTTCTTCTTCTTCATAAACCCATACTTATTCTCACACCGGAGTCGGGTCAAGGAGATAACCCCTTTCTCCCCTTGGCGAGGCTAACGGTGCTTTTTTTTTTTTGCAGAGTTTTATCGGAGAAGAAGGGTTGTCCCATTAGATCGAACGAGAGAAAACCCACCTTTTTATGCGGATTCAAACCCCCTAGATAATTCGATTCCGGTCAATTATCTAGTGTTTCTTCATTGGCGCCCACCGATTTTTCTGTTTCATCCAAATTTCTCTCGTTTTGATTTACCTTACTTCCATTTACATATGGAAGAAACGTCGTCTCATCGACAAACCGGCCCTCGGCCAAACGTCGTAAACAATTTTCAGGTTGAAGGAATTCCAGAGGATGCCTCAGATGACAATGAGGTTCAATCCAATTGAGTAAACAACCCTGTCACTCCAGGGGTGCTACCAGAAAACCCTGTTCACTCAATTCTGCCTCCAGGAGAAACCCCAATCTCCTGGTACGTCAGATCTCAAGGGGCTCTGAATGCAGTATACACACAGCTGTGTGCTCAAACTGCTCCCTTAACTCAATCACGGAGACCAGGATCTCGTGCTAATGCTTCCCAACGGGAGGATACATCTTACGAAAACACAGAGGTTTATGCCAGATCCACATCAAAACGTGAGTACACGCAGTCAGGAAGTCACCAGAGAGAATATCATGACGAACCACACCCTCACCGAAGACAATCAGTTCATACTACGTTGGGTTCTCAACGAAACACCCACACCGATGAATCTGATCCAACCTACCGTTTAAGTGCAAATACCAGTGTGTTCAACCGATTGCAGCCAAATTACAACAAATACAGACCTCGTGCGGTTTATAACCCTGAGGCCGAGCACAACTATGATTTGATTTACCGCCCTGCGGAAGCAGCGGAAAATTCAAAGTTCATCATGGAAATCGCTTTGGCTCCGCTTGAGAAAGCTAAACTACCATCCAACGTGGGTAAATTTAATGGGCTGACAGACCCCGATGACCACCTAAGAGTGTTTACCAGCGCAGGTCTGGTTGGGGGCTGGACCCTCCCGTTATGGTGCCATCTGTTCGTACAGACCCTAACCGGTGCAGCAAGAATCTGGTTCGATAACTTGCCAATCGGACAGATCACATCATGGAAAGATCTGCGCGAAAAATTTCTGACACATTTTAGCCAACAACGACATTCCATTCGCGATACATCTGACATAATGAACATTTGGCGCCATGATGACGAAAATCTGGAGAATTTTATCACCAGATACAACAAAGAGGTATTGGAGATTGGCGGTGTTCATGAGCAGCTAATCCGCGCTCAATTCAAATACGCGGTTAGGTGTGATGACATGATTAAGGTCTTATCCGGTACAGAAGGTCTCCCAAAAAGCTGGGAGAAGGTAATGGCAGCGGCAAAAGTTTACGCTCAAACTGAGAAGAACCTTACCACAAATAGGCCGCCACCACCACATAACAGACCCGCGGACTTAGGCTCCACTGGTGGGAGAAAGTTTAAGAAGTCATGGCGTGATTCTGGCTCGACAAATCATTCGTCTGAAGATGCCCGAGCAACGATCAACAAACTCACCGCGTAAAGGGAGACTAAACAGGAGAATAGGGAGAGACAGTGGACTCCCTTAACTAAGACCCCAGCGGAAGTTTTGAGTACTGAAGACTATCAATTCAAACCTCCGATCCCCATGAAAAATAAGCGTGGACAAGACCCTGCCCAATATTGCGAGTATCATAAGGACAGCGGTCATACCACTAACAATTGCATTTCTTTACGCACAGAAATAGAGAAAGCCCTCAAAAGCGGCGAGCTCACACATTTGCTCCAAAATGTGCTCAAAGAAATAAAGCAGATAACTCGAGGAGAGGAGGGCCCAAGCAAAAGGGTGAAAACTTAAGAAAGCAACTCTATGAATTCCCCGCAGGAAAACATGATCTATCAAATGAAGCGGGAAAGTTAGAGAGTAAGTTAAGTTTCATATAATTATATCAGAAAACTTTGTAATAGCCTCTGTGCTCTATCCCTAAATAAAAAAGCAAAGTTTCTATTATTCTTGTGTTTTTCTTACAAAGTGCATGCAATTTCTTTTAGTAAGCACAAAAACATTATGGTAATTACGAAACAAAGCCTCATGAACGGTCAGTGATTACGTCACAAACGACCATAAGTTCACGCATGAGCTTTATACCAAATTCATTCGCCTTACTCATTAAAAGTAATCGTACCCATGAAAAATATTGTAAAACGAAAAACATAACATACTATTCTCGGCGTACAAATACGCCTAAAAAAACACGGCAGTGTTTTAGTTACTTGCGCAACAGCGCACCATCAAAGAGAGGGATATACATCCCAAATATTACAAGAAAATTGTTCAATACATTTTTCAACCTACGTTAAATCTTCGCCCTCATCCGGAAAGATTTCTTTTAGTTGCGCTACGTGATCATCAGATTGCAGCGCAACATTTATCAAATCCATAACCAGAAGTTGCAAGTTGTTAAATTCTGCCTTTAAAGCAGCAAGCGCAGCATTAGTATCCATGCCATAAGTAGCAGATTTGTTGATATCCCAATCAACCTTCAAAGCGCTATTTACATGACGAGAACACTCAGCATATCCTTGGGCATACCCGTCTTTACGCGCAGCAACAATTAACCGCGCAACGGTTTTATCCAACTCCTCAGAGTTCAACACTGATTCAGCAACCTGTGAAGAAAGGAAAGGGTAAATAACAAAAAAGCGCATAAACAGTTCCACAACAGAAAAGAGCAAGCCACTTACACAAGCAATTCCACGATCTTTCAGCCAAGCCATATCACTCTTTAAAGGTTCAAGCTCGCTTTCCGCTGTGACTCGCGCCGTTTCAGAATTTTCCAGTTTTTCTTCGGTCTCAGTTAAACGGCGGGAAGTTTCAGCCTTTTCAGAGTGCGCAAGCTCCAGGTCCTTTTTAAGTTGTTCCTGGTCAGAAAGCAAAGCAGTAAGTCCTTCTATCTCTTTATCTCTAAGAGCAAGAGTGGTGCAAGCTTGTACCTCTCGTTGTTCACTGCGCTCCCTGTGAGCACGCGCTTCATCATGAGCAGCTTCAGCTTTCTCGTTTTTTAGTTTTTCGATCTCCGCATCCTGCTTCTTCAATTTCTCAACTTCAGCTTTGAGATTATTAATAGCATTACGAAGACCCATCTTCTCATTGTTATCCTTTTCACAAATCCTTTTAAAATTCCTACGCTCCTCAGCAAGAAGGGTAGCTTCAGCTTTCGCTTTCCGTTTCCAACCCGCAACGGACCATTCCTCAGTTTTACGATCGGCCTCAAACTTGGCTTGATCAGCTTCCAATTTAGCTTTTAACAGAGCTAAACGCTTTTCATCACTAGCAAACTTCTTCTGGGAAACCCTAAAAGCTTCCCAATCCTTATGCATACTATACCATTCACGCACTATGCGATGAGTGGTAGAAGCATGAGAAGCAGTCTCCTCAAGATAAGCTTGATAAGTTTGTTCATAAGACCGGCTTTCTTAAAACTTGATCTCTCCAGGCGGAAATATCCCCTGCAACCAATCTTGGCACACACGCCAATCCGAGAAAGTGTCACCTTTCTTCAAATTCCAAACAGGGGCATGAAGCTCAGAAGCATCTTTTTCCGAGTAAGTCCTGTAATAGTAATCCCCCAGGGTTTCCTCTGGGCGGATTGGAGAATTTTTATCAACACCAGCAAATGAGCTTTGCTCCTCAGCAGAAACCTTCTCAGCATGCTCAGGCGCAGCATCAGAAGGTTTAGGAGAAGTTGAAGTAGGAGTTTTTTCAGCAGTTTGTTCTTTTCCCAGGTCTTGAGCAACAGTTTCAGAGGTTCGTGGATTATCAGCACCATCCACAACCCCTGGATCAATAACCTTTTCAACTTCTACAGTAACATCAACAGGCTTTTCAGCCTCAACAGTTTTCTCCACACCACCTTCAGGAACCTCCGTAGTCTTCAACTGATCAACAGAAGCACGCGGAGGGGAAGGCGGGAGTTCTTCATTAACTACATGTTGCGGCTCTGTGGACACATGAGAAACAGGAGCCTCTGAAATAAAAACAGCAAAGTCTGTAAAAATTTAAAGCGCATAAGGAAAAGAAGTAAAGACAACACTTACCAGGAGCAGATTCCGAAATGAAAGCATCCAGATTGCCCTTCCTGGTAATTTTTGTTCCTTTGGATCTTCTTGGAGGGCTGACCCTCAGCGTCAGTATCAGCTTGTTTCCTTTTTCCGGCTTTCCTGTGCACCAAGTGTTCAGGACTAGATTCCAAGTCAATAGGATCATTTGGGTTGGATAGAGGGATATCAGCAGTATCTCTTGGTTCTGGTTTTGGCCTCCTAACAGTAACTGCAGGCGTAAGACCCTCCAGAGAGTCAGAAACCACCACATAATCACACCAGGAGTCAGAGGAACGGTGCATACCTTTCTTCTCTCCTCCAACATTTTTTGCCTTCAAAGATTGAGTTTTATCTTCAGGCTTCTTCGGCGCAGAAATAGAAGTCGCCGCGCGCCTTTTCTTCTCAGGGCCTATGCCCAAGTTTGACAACTCACCTACGAAAGCGTAAAGGATAATTTACTCATAAGCGCAACAGAGAAAAGAAAAAATACACCAATAAACACATAGCTTACCAACGCCAGCAGTAGGCTGAACAGGCAGATCCGCATCCCGCGGAAGAACAAAATTTCTCACAATCCGGTGGTACCAAATCTCCTCAACAGGTTTCTTCTTAATGGTACCCATTCTCCCACCTTCTCTTCTGTATGCTACAACATACAATGAAACAACTGCAGAAGAAGGAAAGCATGTTAAAAAAAACGAGAAAAAGCAAAAAGGGGTAAACCCCCAATCTTACCATGACCTTCCTCTGTATACACCGGCTTGTCGTCACGCTCCATTTTCCAATTCAAACTCATGCTAGCACCAACAAGGGCTTTCTCCGGCAAGGCAATATTAGGAATTTCCTTCAGATCTTGATACCAACTCTCGTCAACAGGGGTTCGAAGAGTTTCAATAGGGACGTCTTATTTTCCCCGCAAAACCATCCTCATCGGAATCACCCCTGCCTTGACGAAAAAGAACTTTTGCTTCCAGTCATGGAAGGATTTCGGAGGATGCTGTAAAATCTTCTTCGCAGACGATCTTTGGACAAACGAATAAAACCCTTGAGTACAGTGCATTTGATAAAAAACCCTAAATCGAAGAACTGACGGCTCAATATGCATCGACCGGCTCGCAAACTCAAAATGCCGAACCCTAACCATGCCGATAGGGTGCAGTTGGGAGATATGCAACTTATAAAACTTAAGGATTTCAAGAAAAAATTTTGTTACCGGCAAGCGAAAGTTGCCTTCACAGAAAAAGTCCCAAAAAAGGGTGATGTACCCAGCCGGAGCATCTGCTACTGTCTGACCCTCCTCGGGATACAGGGCACCCCAATTCTCCGGGAACTTGAGATTCCGAATCAGACCATCAAAAGTTGCTCTGGGCCACTTTAACGGTGGAAGTTCAGCAGACATTTCTTCGGATAAATCTTCTTGGTGTTCTCCAGTTGACATAAGGGGATGAAATGACAAAGTTCTCGGATAATGAAGAAAGGAAGAAGAAAAAATTTCAACAGAGCAATGATTAACAGAAAGAGGCAAACTCAAACACACTTATATACTCACCGCAATAAATAGCATCGGTAACCGCCATAACACCTTTTTTGGATATCACAGTTACCCAAGCGACAGAGCGAGTGAAAATCAGCACAAACGCGAGTACACGCGCGCGTGCAAGACACGGACAGTAAGGGACAACTGACAGTGACAGCCTGTCACTCAGTCTTTACTGCACCAGTCTTCTCTAAAGTCAAAGATTTCAAAATCTCCACAAGTAAACATAAGAAATCTTCTCCTAGAAGATTCCCTATTTTCGCACCAAAAAGCATTTCCCTCTCATAAGTCCAGTGCTCCACTTACTTGCATAAGAGCAACACTAGACTGGGGGGACTTGAAGGGGTAAGGTCCCAAAAACCTTGTAATAAGTACTCCACAACCTCGTCTTTCAAGCTCTTTTTAACCTTGCGCGGCCGCTCACTGGTTTTATAAAAGAAAAGCTTAAGACAGATAGCAAACAACACTCGTGCGCCAAAAGGAAGTCATAAACCCTTGCGCTTTCATGAAGGACGAAATTCCTAAATAATATCCAGACTTGGATATTATTTACTTAACCGATACCACATAATAAAAAGTCACACCAGATTACAACAGTAATCTTCTAGAAGACTTAATCGTGCACCACCCAGACGGTTACAACCGTCTGGGCCACGTTTCATCTCCCCAACCTCCCTTAGAGTCACGGTGATGGCATGGAAATAGAAAGAAATCATCACTTGTCCACTTTCCACGTAGCAATTTCCCAGCCCGTGATCTAAACAACGATCCGTGTGCTCTCACATCGGATCACAAGAATTAACGATGGAGGAAAATAACCACTACGGCGTTAGCATCTTCCGTCAACTTTTCAATAACAGATTTTCCCTCCTAAAAACTCCCGGCTATAAATATGAGGATAATTCAGGTATGAGGACAAGTTACACACACTTCTTCAATACTTCTTCTTCTTCATAAACCCATACTTATTCTCACACCGGAGTCGGGTCAAGGAGAGAACCCCTTTCTCCCCTTGGCGAGGCTAACGGTGCTTCTTTTTTGCAGAGTTTTATCGGAGAAGAAGGGCTGTCCCATTAGATCGAACGAGAGAAAACCCACCTTTTTATGCGGATTCAAACCCCCTAGATAATTCGATTCCGGTCAATTATCTAGTGTTTCTTCATATGCCGATAGGTTTTTATACATTTAGTAAACTTTTTCAGGATATAAACTTAAATTCAAACTTACTTATTTTGTGGGGAACACTACTTGGATATATAGGTAACCCCTGGAATCTTGTTTGAAAGGTCCCTCTTTCTGAGATACTAGGTCTTTATACTCAGTGATATCTGGGGTATTATCCCGGGACTTCTGATTTTGCGGAAGCAATGGCCTAGTCCCCGTATAATACTTTCTGCTTGCTTGAAATATAGTGTCGCCCTCAGTACAAAAATGATGAAACATTGAAAAATGCTAATCATGTGCTGTTGAAGAAAATATTCTCTAAAGGGAACACACTAAAAGTCGAACCGTCATCTCTCTGCTGAACGGAAGTTCTGACCTGAGCTCTCACGGTCTCGCATTTAACCCTTACAGATATCGTCTAGGTATACTCACCTGTAAGACTGAATATTGGGATCTGGATACGGGAGTATATTCAAGAGGTGGGACACATGAATGAGTTTAAGTTCTTAATACACCTAATTCGTATCCTGAATCAGCTGAAATTTGTGTGAAAATTTAAGTGGATCAGTATATCGACAATCTAAGTGAATTGTTTAATTCTTAATGTGTAACTAAGCTCAACGGTACTTGTGACTTGTCAAAAACTGATATGATCCTCTAACGTAATCTCAAACAGAAATATTGCTTGTAAATATGTTTGTGAATATTTCTTTACTATTTTATGTTTCAGAAAAATACAAAAAGATTTTTTATTCTGCTTTATTTTCGACAACCGATGTTTAAGATGCTGAGTTTCAAAATCTAAGTATGCTGATTGTGTTTCTGAAAAATAAACAAGTTCATTAATTTGAAACTTGAAGTTTTTAAATCTAAAATTAAAAAAAAAACAGTTTGTGATATCTCCAAGGTCATTAATTTGGACTTGGATGATTAACTGTGAGGGATTTGGATGCTTATATTGTTAAAATCTGTTGAATAAAGCCAGGTTACAATTCCTGGAAAATTGAAATTGTTTTCATTGTAAAAAATTTTATGGTAAAAGAGCCAGGTCATTTAATCCTGGAAGTTCAAAATGCTGTTACTTATAAATGTTTGAGTGATGCAGATGAGATTCCAGACTACGATCCCAACAGCTAAGTCTAAGGGGGAGTCTGAAGACGAGTTCAAAACTAGGGGGAGCTTGTAACTAGAAAGCAAGGTGTCGATCCCTAAAGCACGGAAGCTTGATGAAAGGGGGAGCCTGAAGAAGCTGTTAATGTTAAAGCCAGAAACAGATTCTGGTATAAAATTCAAAGATAGAAGCTGGTCAATGAAGAAAGATTGATGGATGCTTACAGTGTTAGACAATTTGGAAAGAGCAAAAAGACTGATCAAGACTGAAGAGGTGTCATGATAAAGATTAGACACTGAAGACTTCGTCAACATCCAAGGGGGAGTCTGTTAGTGCACTATGTCTGTTGACTTCGTCTTGTATCATGTTATGTAATAGGATAGGATAACCAGTGCTCGGGTTGCTAGAAACTGAGTTTAGTGTGTTTGTTAGTAATTCCGCTTGAAACAGCCAAAGGCTATTTCAAACGAAATTAACAAAGTTAATTTCGCTTGAAATGGTTCTTGGTCATTTCAAATGGAATCACAACAACTATATATAGCGGAGCATGCCGTGTCATTTGAAATGGAATTAGATCTTGTAATTCGGTAACGAAGTGCTGCCGAATTGTCTCCGGGTGCTGTAAGACTATTATATCAATACAAGAGACATTATAATTGATTTGAGCGTCCGTATCATTGATTCCACCTTTGATTCGGATCCAAAACTCTTCTGAACGACTCATTCAGGTTGCACGACGATCCTACACCAGGTTGAAACATCTGAATAATTTGTAATCATCATAATCTTCCATCTTCATGTATATAATTTGCATATCCCACACATATTGTATATAGTCATATTTGTGTATATTTTGTTTTTGTTTTTTTTTTCTTTTCTTATTAAAAAAAACAAAAGGGGGAAAAGTAACATGCATACTGATAAAATTCTATATTGCTGAGAATATCAACCGTCTCTAGAAATTTTTTTCAGATTATTGGATTTTATTTTTACTGCCAATGCATGCAACGTCATTTTTTCATAAGAAACTTAAGTGACACGTAGGCACTAGAATGATTAGGAGCTATGAAAGTAGCCGCCTAGTTATTAAATGCTTACTCACACATGGGGCTTAGTAGACTGTCACATTCACTGCAACGGATATCGTCTTAATTGAAGAGATGAAAATAATTTTTTTTTGGCTGTTAATATCATTTATGAAGAACTATCACTTTCATCTATAAATATTAACAACCTGAAAAGAACTTACTTCACACCAAATTCATCTCTTCAAAAGCCTCTCGACAGAATTTTTCTTATCTTAAAATGGGACCCCCAAAATTGATGAAAGCTACTCAATTCCCTCTCCCACATCACAGACTTCATAATCTTAGATTAAGATCCAACTTGGAAGGACCTGCATGGGAGGACTGCAGGTTTGTGTACAATATGATCATGCGAAGTCCTTTGGGCTTTGCTGTATCATCACATGTCACCATTCATCCAAAACTTCTTCAAGAGTTCTGGTGGAACTCTGAAATCATTTTTAGTGGTACTTTCATGTGGATTGAGAGTGAGGTTATGGGGGTAAGAATTACCCTAAAAGAGGAAACAATCAGAAATGTCCTCAAACTAGGTAATGATCATGAAATCCAATTCTTGGATAAGGCAGATGTGCAACAGACCTTGACTGAAATGGGATATCATACATACAACTCGTTAAGGGCGGTTAGCAAATCTGGGTTTATACCACCTTTCCAGTTTTTGGTAACACAGCTAAGTGTCTGCTTCTCCAAGAAGATTGGGCACTTCAACGAGCTGTCCAATAGGATGATGGAAGTGGTTCATGCTGTTGTACAGGAAAAACCTTACAACTATGCTAAGTTTCTCATGAGAGACCTAGTAGCAAACGTCCACGACCGTCAACCTTTTCTGATCTACCCCCGATTCGTAACCAAGGTGATCACCAGTCAGCTGGACTTCGGAGGAGTGAGAAGATGCTATCCAAGGGTCGAGCTGGTACTTCAAGAAAACATCAGTGAGCCCACCTTGGTGCCATCAACGAATCACACCGGTCGTATAACCAGTCTTTGGTTATATGTGAAGTGCATGTACAACGTGTTGGAGGAGGAGGAGGAGTAATTGTTGTTTGTTTTTCTTTGTTGTGTGTTTTATGTTTTTTTATATATATATCATGTCTGCTTTAATTTCTTTTCATTCATTTTTTTTAACAAAAATGTGTCAATAGATATAGGGAGAACTAACACAACATGTCTGATAAAAACAAGGAAAATCTGGTGAAATTCAAATGAAATCTGACAGGTTTTAGTGAAAATCAGAAAATCTGGTAATTATTCAGAAAACTCATAAAGCCATACGAATCTGTTCATTCACCAGAAATTTTTCAGAGTAACCAGAAAATCTGAAAATAGATCAGAAAATCAAATTTTTATCAGAAAAATCTCTTGAAAGCCAGGAAGTTTGACAAATCATCAGAAAAACAATACCATATTTAAAGAAACTTATAACCATCAAAATTTTTGAAATAAGTTTCTTTCAAAATATTTTTTTTTCTGAGGACTGGAACAAGCTGTATGAAAAATACTTCCTGTATATCAGAACAAAGGTGTGGAGTTCAAAACTGCAGAACATCAATGTAAGTAAAAATCTCGGAACTCTACTTATTCCCTCTCATCTCAAAAAAAATGATTCATCTTTTATAAATGAATCAAACACATTCTGATGATATATGAAGAAAATACTCTCAAAAGTTTTATTCAAAATTTTCTGATATATATCATCAAGAGGAAAACCTGGGAAGATACACCAACTCAGAAAAGGTTTCTATTGGACCTTTTTGAAACAAAAAGGGTCCCACATGGAGAAAAGGTGCAAGTTGGACTTTAGTGTTTATCCGCAAAATCATTGGAATCTCTAAACCTCTTTAAAGGATTTACATTAAATTAGAGATAAACTAAAGGTTTTTCAAAAACGGTTGTTTCCTTAAAGGATTAAAACATCATTAAGGTGTCATTAACCACCTTGAATACAAACAACCTACGAGAAACACTCAAAAATCTCTGTCTGTATACACTATAAATACCTCATTAAAAACAGAGACTTCCATCTTCAACCTTCAAACTCAGAACCCTAAAACCCTTTTTCCGAAACAAAAACCCAAATTCTCAATGGCAGCTATCAACATCAACATACCACCAATTGAACACTTTGTTCCCTTCATCACTAAATCTGAATTTCTTCCATTAAAGAGCAACAATGAAGCAATGAATGATAACATTGAAGAGTATGATATGAAGTATCAAATTCTCATTGAATTTCTGACCAGATGCCCTATAGCTCAAGCCCTTACAAAGACCAGAGAGGTACCAGAAGAACTCATACAACAAGTTGTAAAAACTCTCAAAGTCTCAAATCAACTCGAGCTAACAGCACATGTGTGGGGAAATATCTTTATTACAATATCACCGGAGAAAATAAGGGAATGTTTGGAACTACCCTTAAGACAAATCTATGAAGAAGCACCATTAAAAGAAGATATGTTCTCACAACTTGATGCTGTAATGGGTTACAAGACAAAGATTTCAAAAATCAATGAATTCAAGAGAAACAAGCTACCTGCCTTCTGGCAAGTTTTAATGGAAATTCTGAACAAGTGTCTATCATCAAAGATTGGAGGTACGGATCAGATAAATATGAATATTCTAACAATCATGTTCAGTCTCATTAGCGGGTTGAACATTGATTTTGGAACAGAAATATTTATTCTGATCAGAAGATCAATTCTGACCAACGCTGGAAGGATAGATTCACATCTACCCTTTCCCAGATTTCTGTCGATTATAATTTCTGATGCTTTTTCTGAAAGGAACCTAGAAATTCCTGCATCAGAAAATATGTGGAGTACAGAAATTATGAGACCTTGGACTACAATGGGATCTTGGAAGTCAGATTATGATGTGCCTGCTCTATCAGAAAGAATGATGAATCTGATACCAGAAGATTCACCATACATAGCAGAATATCTGAAGATGTTGAACAGAAGGCCAGAAAACAAAGAAGTTTTTGAAAATATATCCCCTATGGAGCATGATGCACAAGAGTCAAGCATACCAAGAATGGAATAACAGGGTGAATCGGATCCTCATCCAGCTGATAAAGATGTGAATATGAATCCTGTGGCAGAAGAACATCATGCTGAAATCTTATATATAGGAGAAACAGGTGCACAACACTCCAAACTAAACTTATTTCATTTCTCTGAGAGTGATTCTGATGAATCAATTCAAGGAAAATATGAAATTTTACACAGAGGCACTATTTCTGCAAAACAAAATGTGAGTAAAACCAATGACCCATTTTCTGAATCAGATTCTGAGGAGGAAAATGTGGTGGCAACAGGTGGAGATCGGTCTACTGATCAAGGAAACCTGGATGAGAAAACTAAGAGTTTCTCAACAACTCATGGAGAACCTGAAAAGGTTCAAGGATATGAGGAAAACCAGAACTTGAATGTGTTTCAATTTTCTGGTGAGGATACAGAGAATTTGGAATCTTCCAATCCTCTTAACCTCAGAACAGCAGAGAATGTGTTTTCTGCTGGTGTTAGAAGGGGAACATCTGTTGTTTCTCCTATTTCCCAAGGACATCAATCTATGTCCCCTAAACAACTTCACAAGGAACTTGAAGACACAACTGCTACTGTGAAAACAGCCACAGAAGGAAAACTTGATCTGATACTGGAAGAGATCAGAAATCAAAAATCAGATATCAAATTTTTATCAGAAACTGTCAAAGCTGTGCAGAAGTAAACAGAAGACAATGCTGCAGCCCTCAACAAACTGCAAAAGTCATCAGAAAACAGAGAGAGCTCATCAGAATTCAAGAAGGCTCTCAAGGAACTGCGTGATATCAAGAAAAAGATGGCTGAGGTTGCAACCGCAGGAGAAAGCTCAAGTTCAGGAAAAATTCTTGAAGAAATACAGTTCCTAAGAGCCAACAACAGCAGCATGGCTGAGGCTTTTGAGAAACTGTTGATGGAATTGACTACACAAAGAAATCAAGAAAACCAGGAGTTTCAGAAAATGAAGAAACAAGAAGAAAAAAATACTCAAATTCTCACTAATGTTCATTTGTTAGTAGAGAGATTGCAGTATAATGTTGCTAGATTAACAAAACTTGATCTTCATGAACTGAAATCCCCAATTCCACAAAGAAGACAAGCAAGAGGATCAGAAACTCCTCAACAACAACCAGAAACCATTCAACAAGATCAAACCAAACAAACAGAAACTTCAACAGCTCAAAATCAGAAGCAACCCATGGGTCCACCTCCAGATAAACAAAAGTTACTCATGGGTCCTCCACCAAACGTCCCAAAGCCAGACACATCAAAGGTCCAGCAGAAAGAACATGTTCCAGTTCAGTCAACCTCTACAGCCATCACAGGAGAAACAGAGTTCAGCATAAAGATGGATACAAAAGAGAAGAGAAGAATGGAACATGAAGTGACTTCCTAAAAAAGGCCAAGAAAAGAAATGATAGAAGATTCAGAAGGGAACATCAGAGAAATGGATGTGCTGAAAGGTGATCTACACACTATTATGTACCCTGAAGAACATCTAAAAGATTACTACTGGAAAGGTCCAGAAGACAACCCAAAAAGGCCACTCTCTCCATTAAGTAAAGGTATTGTTGAAAACAGAAACAATGGAGGCTGGGTAATTCTACACAAACACATGACCAATCCAATAGTATCCATTGAAAGAATTTATACTTTGACCACTGGAGGAGGCATCTTAGGTAATGAAGGACAAAACAAGTATACCCTGATCAGAAAAGATAACAGTATACAAAAGGTTACTGATGCAAATCTGGCTGATGACATTCACCCAATGGGCATAGTCAAAATGAAGAATATCATTGATAAAGAGAAAAGTGGTTCAGTGGTGATCAGAAGAGCCCTTGACAGTCTCAAAAGTGCAGGAGCAAAGTTATACAAAAGGGCTGCACTGACAGACTTTGATCTATGTATCAATTTTGAGTACAGCAACAAGGTGCTAATACCTCATCCCAACACTTCAATTCCAGCTGAAATTCCTTCTAAACTTGTGAGAACTGGAGCAATCTTTGACAAACCAGAAATGTGTGTAGTCTTCAAAGATGTTAATGAGGAAAAAGCTCTGTTCAGAATCAGTGAAATATGCAGGTACTCAAATCAAACTCTGAAATATATAAGGAACTGCATGAATGAAAAACAAGAGCAGCTCAAGAAGAAGGGAAAGAACAATGAACAGCTGAGAAAAACAATTGAAGAATGCATTGAAAACTGGATGGAATCAAGAGGATGGTACAAAGAGATGTACAAGGAAACTCAAAAGGCAATTGATCACAAGAAAAAGCTGAAACCAGGAGACAAATACAAAAGTGGAGTGAAGATCAATTAATGAACTGATGAGATTAAATTTCTGTTTTTGAACAATATTTTATTTTTGTCTGATTTATGGTTAGTTTGACTATGTTCTATGTTTCTGAACTTAGTTGTTTTGAATTTTTCTTTCAAGAAGCAGTTAAAAGTTGTTTATGTTAGATATAGAGGTAGTTCATTTTCTTACAATACTTAGGGGGAAACTGTTAGGAAACTTTATTTGTAAGTATTGAAGAAAATCACAATCAACTGGATCTATGAAGAGATAACAGTCCTGAAGATCACAACATAAAGAAGAAGATTAGATATGACAACTGAAATGCACAGCATCTACTTCAAAGAATCACAAGTTGATCAAAAGCTGAATTGGATTATCAGAGAAGGTCATTTCTGATGGATCTGATGATATTTCTGATGAAATATCATCAGTTTCTGACGATTCTGGTCATCAGAATTTTCTGATGATTTGTTCACCAGAATTTCTGATGAAGTGGTTTATCAGAAATTCTGATGAATACCCCACTTGTCTGAAATCAGCTTTATCCTGCCACACTTACCGAAGCAAGTTGACATTATTGGATATCATGATTAAAAAGGCAACTTGAACATTGGATTCAATGAATATGTCAAATGGCTACTTTTTGCACGACTTATTGCATGAATAAACTATTGTTTATTCATGTACCCAGCCTTCTATAAATAGAAGGCTCAACCAGCAGAAGATAATTGAGTTTGAAGCTTAGCATTCACACATACATCAAAACTCCATTGCCCTCTCACCCACAGAATTCAAGATTCATTTGTATTAGATAATAATCTTACAATCACCTTGTAAACCATTTTGTTTCAAAGTGATATAAACTTGATAATTCTGTAGGTCTTGTTTCTTGAAAGTCTGATTTCCATTTCCGCACATCTTTTTCACATCTACTGAAATCACTTGCCATATTACGTGAAAAGAAGTTGTTAAGGCCATACTGGGTCCAACAGTTTCATAAACTTAAACCAACTTGTTTTAGTTGGTTAATTATATTGCAATACAAAACACTTTTCGAGACAAGGTTTTCAACTATCGACTCTAGTAGTCGTACGAGGTATTGCAATATGTATACAAGCCATGAATTTAACACACTTATAAAACCTATGTACTCACTGGCATTTTTATGCTGACTTTATTTTCACATATGTTTCAGGTGCTGTTGTTTGATGATGATGATGCAAAACATAGGATTGGACGAGGGCCTTAGTGACATAAAATATGAAAGACAATATGTTTGAACTTGTTTATTTTATTTCAAGACAATGTTAAACAGTTATTAATTTAATAAAACATAACTTCAATATCCATGTGTTGTGAAACAATGATTCTGTTATGACACTCCCCGACGTTTCCGCCGCGGTTTTGTTGTTTTACGCGGTCGGGGTGTGACACGAGCTCCCAAGTATATTCTGGTCCTCTCTTGGAATCCCATTTTACTTTGACCAGAACTAGTCTCTTGTGCTTGAGATTCTTGATCTTTCTATCTTCAATCTGAATTGGTTTCTCTACAAACTTAAGTTTCTCATTTATTTCTATGTCCTGAAGAGGTATTACTAATGATTTGTCTACTAAGCACTTTTTGAGATTACATACATGAAACACATCATATATTCCTGCCATTTCCTCTGGCAGTTGTAGCTGATAAGCTGCTGGTCCTATCCTTCTAATAATCTCAAAAGGTCCAACATACATGGGGCTTAGCTTCCCTCTTTTAATGAATCTGACTACTCCTTTCCATGGAGAAACTTTTAACAATACCTTATCTCCTACTTGAAATTCCAAAGGTTTTCGTCTGTTATCTGCATAACTCTTTTGACGATCTCGTGCTGCTTTTAGTCTTTCCTTGACTTGAATAATTTTGTCTATTGTTTCTTGCACTATCTCTGGTCCAGATAGTTGCTTTTCTCCAATTTCTGCCCAACAGACTGGAGTTCGGCACTTTCGTCCATAAAGTGCTTCAAAAGGTGCAACATTAATGCTAGTATGATAACTGTTATTGTAGGAAAATTCTATTAATGGTAAATGATCATCCCAATTTCCTCCGAAATCAATTACACAAGCTCTAAGCATATCTTCCATTGTTTATATTGTCGTTTCGCTTTGTCCGTCCGTTTGTGGATGATAAGCTGTGCTTAGATTTAACTTGGTTCCCATTGATTTTTGGAAACTAGTTAAAAAATGAGAAGTAAAACGGCTATCTCTGTCAGATACAATAGATAAAGTAATTCCGTGTAATAAAACTATTTCATTTACATATAACTTGGCTAAATGTTCCATACTAAAAGTTTCCTTCATTGGTAAGAAATGAGCAGATTTGGTTAATCTGTCTACAATCACCCAGATTGTATCATTACCTTTTCGAGTCTTGGGTAATTTAGTAACAAAGTCCATTGTTATCAATTCCCATTTCCATATTGGCATTTCTAATTGATGTAATAACCCTGAGGGTTTTTTATGCTCAGCTTTAACATGTGAACAGGTTAGACATTTGGCAACGTAGGTTGCTATATCCTTTTTCATTCCTATCCACCAGAAATTCTTTCTTAGATCTTAATACATCTTATCACTTCCAGATGTATCGTATACTTAGACTTATGAGCTTCTTCTAGAATTTTGTGGTGTAGGTTTCCTTGTTTAGGTATCCAGATCCTTTTCTTATGGAATCTCCAAATTCTGTCTGGTCCTTGTTCTAATTCTTTAATCATTCCTTTTAAACCTTCAGCATCGTCCTTGAATGCTGTTTCATGTACCTCTCTAATTTTCTCATTTAAATCTATCTGCATATTTAATTTAAGAGAGCGTACCCGTTTTGGTTTTTCATGATACTTTTGACTTAAAGCATCAGCTACTACGTTAGCTTTTCCTACATGATACTGAATATCACAATCATAATTACTAAGAATTTCCATCCATTGTCTCTGTCTCATATTTAATTCTTTTTGCCCAAAAATATATCTTAAACTCTTATGATCTGTGAAGACAACAACCTTATTACCATAAAGATAGTGTCTCCAAATCTTAAGGGCAAAAACTATGGCTCCTAATTCTAGATCATGGGTTGTGTAATTCTCTTCATGTTTCTTAAGTTGTCTAGAGGCATAAGCTATAACCTTTTGACGTTGCATCAACACATATCCATATCCTAACTTAGACGCATCACAATAGACTATAAAGTCTTCAGTTCCTTCTGGTAATGCAAGTATGGGTGTGTTGGTTAATCTTTGCTTAAGAATTCTAAAGGCTTCTTCCTGTTTTGGTCCCCATTCAAACTTAACTGATTTGCAGGTCAGTTTGGTTAATGGAATGGCTATTCTAGAGAAATCTTGGATAAACCGTCTATAATATCCTGCCAGTCCAAGAAAACTTCTTACTTCTGTTAGTGATTCAGGGACTTTCTAATTAGTAATGGCCTCGATCTTTGTGGGATCCACATGAATTCTTTCATGATTAACTAAATGTCCAAGGAATTGCACTTCTTGTAACCAAAATTCATATTTTGAGAATTTAGCATAAAGCTTCTCTTTTCTCAATAATGTCAGAGTGTATGCAGATTCTTTGCATGTTCCTCTTTACTCTTAGAGTAAATTAGAATATCATCTATAAAGACAATTATGAATTTATCCAGGTATGGTTTACATATCTTGTTCATCATGTCCATAAATGCGGCTGGGGCATTGGTTAAACCAAATGGTCTGTCGGTAAATTCATAATGACCGTACCTTGTTCTGAAAGCAGTTTTAGGAATGTCCTCTTCCTGTACTTTCAGTTGATGATATCCTGAACGTAAATCGATCTTAGAAAAGAATCGAGCTCCTTGAAGTTGATCGAACAGATCATCGATTCTCGGTAGTGGGTACCGATTTTTAATCGTAACCTTGTTCAATTCTCGGTAATCAATGCACATACGCATCGATCCATCCTTCTTTTTAACAAACAACACTGGTGCTCCCCACGGTGATGAACTTGGTTGTATGAAACCCTTATCAAGAAGTTCGTCCAGTTGTTTCTTTAGTTCCTGCATCTCCGTTGGTGCTAATCGATACGGTGCCTTGGCAATCGGTGCCGTTCTTGATATTAGGTGAATTCTAAATTCAACCTACGCCATTGACCACCGACAACACCACCGACCATCACCACTATCGACCACCGTTACCCATCATCTTCGCGGCCACCCACCAGTGCCTCCCGTCGCCACCACCCTCCGCCACTGGCGGCCACCGCCATCCACCGGCTGCCGCCACCAACCGTCGCCCATGCCACCACCCATTACCGCCACCCATCGTCGATTTTTTTCCTTGGTCTTTTCCTGTCTACCAAACAACACATTGTAATAATTTATTCTATTCCCTCATGGTAACCATACAAGACCATTGAATGGTAATTATCCATTTCATTCATTTGTCCATTCTATTCCCTCGTCAATTACATTTCCTCATTTCAAACAAACCCCTAGTATTTCTCCAATTCCTTACTTGCTACTCTTCTAAAACAATACCATAATACTTATAATCAATTGATCTAAGAAACACAAAGTTTCAAAAATGCAATCCTCGGTTGTTGTTCATAATCAATTGCTATAAAAACATAAAGTTTCAAAAAAATCTAACAAGTACAAATACGATACCAAAAAATCAGTTGCTCAGCTTGACTAATTACTTTCACGATTTTTGTACTCTCTCCTTGTCTCCTTTTATTTGTTGACGCTTGATGTTGAGTAGAATCCTTAGATGCTGAGTTTTTGCATGTCTTTTTACGGTGTCAATACTCACCACAATATGGACATTTTTGTCGCTTTTTAGGCTTGTCACCTGGTCTATTCTATTCTTTCTTGGTTTTCCTAGCAAATGTTTGATTGCAAATGAGTATATCTTCTCCTTATTATCTTGGTCTTCCTAGAAAACGTTTGATTGCAAATGGGTATATCTTCTTTTTATTATACATGTCCTAGTTAACATCCACTGTAAAAATAATAAAAGTTGTTGCATGCATACACGAAACACCGTTAAGCCTGCCAACAATTATCAATGTATTTCACCTCAACTCGATTGTCACCACTTCTACAAATTTCATACTCACCCAAATTCTACATAAAACATTCAAAATATTAAAAAAGTTCACTCAAAATATATTTGAAATATATGTAAAAAAGAAAGAAACATTACACCAACCTTTGAATTTTTTTTTTGTCAAGATAACTCTTAGTTTTAGGTACTAAGGTACCCTTCCATTTTTTAAAAGCCTCCCATTCTTGTCTAACCATACCATAATTGTCTCTCTAATGGAATCAAGTAGGTCAAGTACCAGTTGATAACGCATCTCACCTATCCAAGCATTGGAATGCCTCCGAAATATTATTAGTAACATAATCAAATTTTGGTGTTTCCCCAAACCTATAACGACTCCATATCTTATTGTGATTCTCATTAAGATAAGTAAGTGCATCATTACTTGCTACGACAATTTCATTTAATAATCAATCATGCTGGGTTACACTATAGGTCTTTGCAGCTCACCATAAATTTCTTATGAATAAATCACCATGAAACGCCTCTTGAAATTATTATATAAGTGCCTAATGAGCCAACAAGGAGAAAAAAATCAACACACCTGAACTGTGGAGGGAAAAGATCGGCGTCCCGTGTAGGGTTTGTCGTCGTGATAGTCGATGACGTGGGAATAAGGTTGTTGTTTGAAACTGTGAATACCAGAGAATAATTGTGTGAAATTGCGAAGGGTGTGTAGGGGTTGTCATGTGATCGACGTTTACCAGGAATATGAAACGACCAGTTGTAGATGATGGGATTATAGGAAAAAGATAAGGGTAAATGGGTAATTTCTCAAAAAAAAAATTATGTAATAAGCCCTCAGAAGGGAAAACATGTAAAAACTCCTTTATTAGACAAGCCTAAGGGAAAACATGTAAAAACTCCTTTATTAGACAAGCCTTAATAAGAGCTCGATCCCTTTTAAAATTAGCGGTATTCAAGTTTTTAATAAGCCAATCTCAAGTAGCTCTGAAACGAAGCGTACTTAAAATACAAAAATATCATTAAAACATAGGTTAGCAAATACTTCGTATGTGATTGCCACAAAGAAACGTTACATACTTAACATTCTCGTCACCACCAAGCTGAATCAGTCATGATCAATCAAAGACCCATCAAACCCAGACCAAACCCATCATCATCCTCTTTCGATCCCCACAAATCCGACCAAACCCTAACCAAAATGGGCAGACGATCAATCTTCAAACTAACCCTAGCCACACTCCTCTTCATCTTCGCTTTCTACACCCTTTTTCACACCCCAATTCACCCCAATCCACACACCCATCTGCACCCACAAACCACCCTTCAAACCCCACAACAATCGGTCAAAATCTACATGTACAATCTCCCATCAAGATTCACTTATGGCGTCATCGAAAGCTACGAAATTTCTCGAGGTGCCAAGGGGATTGATGACGTCACAACCCTCAAATACCCCGGTAATCAACACGCAGCTGAATGGCACTTGTTTTGTGATCTGAATAATACAAAAAGATCCGGGTCGGATGTGACCAGGGTTTCGGATCCGGGTCAGGCTGATTTGTTCTATGTGCCGTTTTTTTCGTCGTTGAGTTTGGTGGCGAACCCGGTTCGCAATGGGGTTGTGCCGAAAGAGGGGTATAGTGATGAGGAGACACAGGAGGAGTTGGTTATGTGGTTGGAGGAACAGTTTTATTGGAAGAGGAATAATGGGAGGGATCATGTGTTTATTTGTCAGGATCCGAATGCTTTGTATAAGGTTATTGATCGGGTTAAGAATGCGGTGTTGCTTGTTTCGGATTTTGGGAGGTTGGGTTCGGATCAGGCGTCGTTGGTGAAGGATGTGGTGTTGCCGTATTCGCATAGGATTAATGCGTATAAGGGGGATACGGGCGTGGAGAATAGGAAGTGGTTGATGTTTTTTATGGGGAATCGGTATCGAAAGGAGGTATGGGTTGATTTATGTTTTGTTTAATTTGTTATTGCATAGCAATGTGTAGTTTAGGTGTAATTATCAGCTGAGTTTGTAATTGTAAATGTAGATGTACAATAAGTAGTACTACTTTACCTACCATTAGTATTATCTTCATACCTCATTATATTTGGGTTAAACATACTTGCCTCAACAAGTTTGTGTACAAATGTATTGGTGCTACATGCATGGTCAATTGACACTTTTACTTGGAGATTTTTCATGAGATCTTGAAGTAAAACGGTTTATGTTTCTCTTTTCTTGTTTTCGTATCATCAACTTAATTGGAAATGTGCTCTTTTTGCTTAGTATAGGAAATTGCTCTTAAGTGAGTGACACAATCTTAGAATTCTTTAGACAATACAAATTTGTGGGTTTGGAACGATAGACCTTTAGGTTATGGTTATCGTGAATAAGTTGCAACTAAAAATGCTGCAACAATATTCAGCTGCAATGCTGTGTGATGGTGAGAGCATGGTCTTGAAAACAAAGAACATTGTTAATGAGAGCGCTTGAGCAATATTAGAGTAAATGTCTGCATATATGCATACCCATTGGTTGGTAAAGAGGTTTTTATAGGCAATGATTAACATTGATGGTTTTTACTAGTTCATGCGTCATTTGAATGAGTAATGTTTCTCTCTTAGATGGTATGTATATAATTGTATTGCCTCCCGGTGTACGACCTCACCTGTGTTGTCATATATATTCATGTAGTATTTAATACATCTCTCAAGCACTTGCTCTACATTGTGTCAAATGTCTAGATGATACTAATATGTGTTTGCCGCAAAGAGATTACGGTGTCCGACTCTGACGTGAGGATAAGTATTTGGGGGGTGAGAGAGTAATGAGAAGAGAGTAAATGTGTGCATTCAATGCATACCCATCGGTTTGGTGAGTAGGTATTTCTAGGCAATGGTTGACATGAATGGCGTTTATTTATTATGTGTCATCCCAATCCGAGGAATACCTTGTCAGTTTTGTTACTATAGCTGGCAGTTTATATAGCTGTTGTTGTTGGACTTATGAGTTTGAGTAATACTTGTAATTTATCTTGGACATCCTTATGTCATCATGTACAATACTTGTAGGGCTATTCATGTATAGTATTATAAATCAAAACCAAGTAATGCTGTATTCCATTATATAAATTAATCACATTAATTGATGATCATTCTCATTCCTTATGATCTATAATTCTCCAAGTGTTTGAATACTTTTCTCTATAACGGGTTGGCATTACATTTCAGGGAGGAAGAATTCGCGATTTGCTGTTTCAGTTACTGGAGGATGAAAACGATGTTTTTATAAAGCATGGTTCTCAGTCAAGGGAAAGTAGGAGAATGGCTACACAAGGGATGCATACTTCAAAATTCTGTTTACATCCAGCTGGCGATACGCCTTCTGCATGTCGCCTTTTTGATGCCATTGTTAGCTTGTGTGTTCCTGTTATAATCAGTGACTATATCGAGCTTCCTTTTGAAGATGTCATAGACTACAGGAAAATTGCTGTTTTTGTAGACACCGAGTCAGCTCTAAAGCCAGGATACTTGGCTAAATTGCTAAGGGGAGTAAAGAAAGAACGGATTTTGGAGTTTCAAACGGAGCTGAAAAAGGTACTTGCTATTCTGGTGTTAATGGGACCTCTTTTCAGTTTTCATGGTCTATTCATTTTCATCAGAGGTGGCTGAATGCGTGTGTTGGATAACAGTTAAAAATGGGTTCAGGTCAAAATAGAACTGTCTAAATGGGTCAAGCTGGGTTGACATAGAACCGTTTAATAAAACAGAAATCTAGGACAAAAAATGGGTTCTTGTTAAAACATGTGATTTTAGGTACATGTCGGAACTCGGAACAGGTTGGGTTGGCTTATTAATGCTTAACAAAATAGAAATCTCGGACAAAAATATGGGCTCTGGTCAAAATGGCAACCAATTGACTTAGATTTTTTTAACAAAATTTAAATTGAGACAAAAAATAGGTTCTGGTTCAAAACAGATAATTTCGGTACATGTCAAAACGAGTCGGGTTGACCTAAAACATTTTTTGTCCTAGATGTCTATTTTATTAAACAAATAATTAGTGTTAAACAGAAAAAAAAACATGGTTAGAAAACTTGTTTTATTTCAGTAATTATCTAGTCGTTTTTAATACAAAGTTTAGGAGGTTTATGCATTAAAAATATACTTTAAACGACTTTCAGCCAATTTGATTCTTTTAGCAACCATACAAATTTGACCCGTTAGAGATAAAATGTTACCTGGTCGATCCATTAAAAGTAAATTGGTTGATATTTTCTTCTGTTATTCACTAGGAAGTTGCTTGCCATTGCTCATCTATGATGTTGACTTGTGATCTTTTTCATTTCTCTTCCCTTTTGGTCTTGTTAGTAGACCATCTTAATTCTTAATTATCCCATGATGACAACATACTAGAGCAATTTAATGAACCATAATCAATGCCAGAAATAGTTTTTAGCAATTACTAGTGGGCGATGAGGTAAATTTGGATTGAAACTTCAGAGGAAGGAAATAGTCTTTTGTGGAGCATCACCAAAATGAAGTTTTACCGTTTTATTTTTTTAACATAAGTTGTTTTTTAGTATTTCTATCACATAGTTATCAATAGCGTCCATAGCGGACGCTATAGCGAATAGCGTGGCGTGGCGGCCAACCTCCGCTACAAGGTGCATATCGACCATATAGCGAGCAGATAACGACTCCGGCGGCGATTTCCGGCGAAAAATTCCGATTCCGGTGCTGCTTTCTGCTGGAAAGCAGGAAGAAGATGAAGAAGAGAGCGGCTGGGTTTTTAGCGTGTTTTAGGCTTTAGGGTTTTTAAACTTAATGTATTTTAACATTTAACCCCATCTTTTACCAGTTTCCATTTAGTACCTAAAAGTTGTAAAAATTTACATAAAAAATGTAAAGTTAGTTGTGTATTTTAACATTTAACCCCCTTTATTTTTAGTAGTTTACATTTGGTCTTTAAGTTTATAAATTTATACATAAAAAGTATAAAATTAACATTATATATATGTATAAAAATTATAAAAAGCTATTTTTTATTTCTCAAATTTTTAACTACCTTATCGCTAAACACGAAATAGCGGGCACTATTTCATCGCTATCGCTACGTAGCATATAGGTACCGTGTCGCTATTTTTCGCTATTCGCTATCGATAACTATGTTCTATCACGAACTTACAAATAAGGTTTTGTGATGATCCGTTTGTATATAACAGTAGGGGTGTTCATAAACCGCTGCAACCGATCAAACTGCCGAAACCAAAGCAAGTTGGTCGGTTCGAGATTCATACATTTCGGATCACGGTTTGTTTTTTGGCGACATAACAGTTCGGTCGAAGATTTGGAACTTGGAACTGGTCGTTTAACCTTTGTTGTTTATATTTTGTCCATTTTTTGGAATACGTACTAATGCATATGTATTATATTCATGATCTGATGGTGATGAATCTTATCATGTGAATAGGTGCAGCACTACTTTGAGTATGATAATCCAGATGGAGCCGTAAAAGAGATTTGGCGTCAAGTTTCTTTAAAACTTACACTTATTAAACTTATGATCAACCGGGACAAGCGGATTGTCCAGAGGCAGTTGAGCAAACCCGACTGTTCTTGCATTTGCTCAAACCAAACAGGGATCCAATCATCATTAAAAAGATAATTACCTCTTCAGGCACTTAATTTCCACATAGATTAAAAAGTTCATTAGCATCAGAAACTGCATCTGTCAACAAGGTTCGTTCTCAAGATGACGAGGCTATATTCTCTCGTTTCGGCTGTCTAAATTAGTCATCAAATTTGATAATAGTAGTGCCTCTTGTTCATTCATTTGTTATAGAAGAGAAAACTATACTAGTTACTAGTTATAGAAGTTCATGTACTTTTGTTTCATGGAAGGGTTTTACGATATAGGTTTGAGGACGCTTTTTTTTTTTTTTTGGTAGCTTTTCGGGCTCAGTTATGTGATTTATTTGTTGTAGCTCATGGGCTTATAAAAGGTTCTCTTATCACAACTGGAAAATTGATTCTGCGAATGTTGACACATTATTTTCACATGTTTAGGCCAGGTATATTAATAGAGAATGGTAGCACATTTGTTAACTAGTTTTTATACGAGTAAATTACAAGTTTTAAAGTTTTTTACATGTACCAAATTGCAGGCGGTGTCATTTGATTTCAAAATTGACTGGTTTTGTCTTAACGTTTCAAAATCCTGCACGTTATGTCATTTAGTCCTAACATAGTTACATTTTTTTGTTAAATTAGATTACACAAGGGCATTTTAGTCTTTTTACCTATTTATTTAATATTGTTTAAAAAAGAAAACAAAATATTTTGAGTAAATTGACATTTTAGTCCCTGAGGTTTGTCCCGAATTGCCAATTTAGTCTAAATAGTTTTTTTTCTCCTCCTGGTTTCCGAGTTTTTCATTTTTTTTGTCATTTTGATCATATTGTCTAACTCAGTCTAAAAACCTGGTTAGAACCAGGGGTATTTTTGGTATTAACAAAAAAAAAGGTTTCTCAATTGCCATTTTCATCCAAAACTCTTTAACTTTTATTTTTTTAATTATATATAATATATATAAAACACATTTATATATTATATTTATTTTATAAATATATACATACACACATTTACACACGTTTATAACCAACACCTACCACTACCACCATAAACACATGCCACCACCGCCACACCCCCCCCCCCCCTGCCAAAAAACCACCATTGCCAGATCTAAAACCTCACCCAACTTAGAAATATCCGACACGCCACACCATTTATCACCAACACCCCATCTCTCCTTGTCTCTGCAAATAACCACAATCACCACACCATTACCACCCCACCCCACCCACCCCATTATCACTCAGGTCAATAATCAAATTCAGAATAAGTGGTCAAAGATAAGATTCAATTACAGCATAAACCTCCTAAACCCGGGTCAAACCGCCCCTGAAGGGGTATGGTCCCAAAAACCTTGCACATGCGCATAGGACCATACCACAACCTTATCCCAAAACATCTTGAACAAAGACCCTGCGCGGCTGCGCAACGGTCCTAAATAGGATTTGGGAAGAAATAGTTCAATAACAAAGGAGTATGGTCCCAAAAACCTTGCGCAGGCACATAAGACCATTCCATAACCTTACTTCTAGAACATCTTTAACGATACCATGCGCGGCTGCGCAGTGGTCCTAAACAAGTTATGAAAGAAAACAGCCTTCAGTAAACACGCGCCGGAAGAAAGGGGAAACCAACATTCAACTAACACCCTTGCGAGGGCCCGCGCAAGGGAACCGTTAGACTTAAAGATGAAATCCTAAACATCTCCGCGCGCCTAAAATCAAGACTTGAACAAATGAATCTTTTCTGTTACAACAGAATAGACACGTGGCAAAGGCATAAAGGTTTACAGCTGTAGATCTTCTAGAAGACTTTCTAATGCTCATCAAGCACATCCATTCAGTTACAACTAACTGTGACGTGGCATAATCTTGAACGCTCATCTGATCACGATGATGGCACTCGTTTGAAGATTAATCTACACAAACCCAATTTCCACGTGGCATCTCCCCAGCCGTCGATAACACTCACAATCTGTGTGCATTGATGTGGCGTTAGTGATTGACGGAAAAGGGAATAACCGCCGACAGAAAATACCTTCCGTTACTATCTCTGTCAGACTGTTTTCCCGCAAAAAATCGGTTATAAATAACTCATTGCAGGTATGATCTCACAAGTTACTTTCCACTTCACTTTCACTTTTACTATTTCTTCTTCTTCATCGAGATCACTAATTCTCACGCCGGAGGGTGGTCACGGAGAGAACCCCCATCTCCTCGTGGCGAGTCTAACGGCTTTCTGTTTTGCAGTGATCACCGAAGAAGGAACCAGTCAAACCCCCGAATCAACGAGAGGATTAACCCTTTTATGCAGAGACTAAACTCCTGATCTAATTGATTCCGGTCAATTCAGATCACTGTTTCTTCAGCCCCATATCCGTTTCTTCTTCATCTCCCCCAAATCAATAGCATCACCTCAACCATTTCTCTCTCTAACACCTACAATTAGAAAAAAATAACCCCCTGTAAGTTGTTCTTTTCTAGCTTGACACACAATACACAATCCTCTCTTTCGTCAGTTCGTTGCCGGAGCCATGGTGGTGTGGAATGCCGGGAAAACGAAAGAGGGGGGGGGAGCTTATTAGGGTTTTTAATTGAGATAATAATGGTTGTCGGCTAGATCTGGTGGAGGCGGTGGCTTTTGATTTGGGAAGGGTGGGGATGGTGGTGGTGGAGAGGAATCCGGGGGATGTGGTGGTAGTAGGTGGTGCTAGCGGTGGATGGTGGAGGTGATGGGGTGGTGGCGGATGTTGGCTTATGGTAGCGATGGTTTTTGTGTGTGTATAAGTAATTAGATGTGTGTGTATGTATATACTAATAACAATAATAAAAGTGATTTCATTATAATTATAATAATGATTATATTATATATTATATATATAAATGATTAAAAACAATATATATATATATATATGTATATATATAAATGGTTTTGGATGAAAATGGCAATTCAGAAACATTTTTTCCTTAATGCCAAAAATACCCCTGGTTATAACCGGGTTTTTAAACTGAGTCATGCAATGTAATCAAAATGACAAAAAAAAAATGAAAAACTCAAGGATCCAGATGAGAAAAAAACTATTTGAACTAAAATGGAAATTTGGGACAAACCTCAGGGTCTAAAATGACAATTTACTCAAATATTTATAAAAATTATTATTAATATTATTAAAGCGCTCTCTCTCTCATACTCTCTCTCTAGCACTACAACCACCATCAACCCACCACCACCAATCGACTACCACCATCAACTCTCTCTCTCTCTCGACTTCACCCACCACCTCCATCACCTGAAAGCCACCCGTCACCCACCCACCTCCCATAACCACCCTTCACTCACCACCACAACCACCCTCCACCCACCGTCGCCATCAACCCACCACCACAACTAACCTTCACCGAAATTCTGACGTCACTTCACTTCCGAAACTTGACGAAATTTCCTCATCGAAATTTGATCCCGACTGTTACACCCGACTATTTTAGCCTGTACCGTACTAGTGTGACACGTGTTATGAATAAATAACGACAATATTTTATTAAATGTGGTGTTATTATGTGGTATTTATTGTGTTGGAAAATCCAAACGTTGTTAGATGTTATGTTGGCAATAATAACATAAACGTTTATCGTGTAACGAACAAAATGCGAAACGAACGTCGGTGACCGCCCGATTAATGTTAAAAATCCTAAAATATTCAGTTATGATTAAAATTCTATTTTTAATCATATTCATGAAAAAAAATTATTAAAACACTTAAAATCTCTATTTTGCGAATTTAAGCGCACACTGCGCAATACCGCGCATATACTGCAAAATACAGACAACGAAGCCGGTGTAGGCAAATAAAATATTGTCCAGTAATATTATGGCGAGTTAATTTTATTAGAATGATAAAAAAAATTAAAATGCCTTAAAACGCGATTAAAACACAAGATAAAATACCCGGTAGTCAGTTAAATACCTGTATTTAACTATATGTTATATATATACATGTATATATGCAAAGTATATGTCGCACCCCAAGCGATGGCGAAAACATCAGGATGAGACGAAAATGAGATTGCAAGAGACTTCATAACACTATGTAACAATATAATTTAAATCCAATTTCATTTCAAGACTAAAATGTCATACAAGCTTCAAACAAAAGACAACATTGTTTCAACAATACATCAAAATAACAAAATTAATCTAGGTGTGTATCTAGTCCACCTAAATTGTATTCCTTCATAGCACCATCAAGTCTATCAACCTGCAACTTGTATTAAAATAATCAACAAAAAGTTGGCGAGTATACAAATTTTGTTACATAGCATAATATAGTATAAAAAACGCTCATATCCAAAATGATTCATGATATGCAATACTAGTATGCTAAAATGGCGTACAATATGTTCAAACCCAAGTATACAACGCGTTAAAAGAGCCTATCCTAAATAGAGTAGCGGGAGGTAACGAGTTTAACTTAACAATACCCCAAGACTAATGGGCAGTACGTTAATCCTATAGCGCTATAATTGTTAAGGTAGGCTAGCAAAGTTAATGAGGATATAATGACCAAATAGTTTACATAGCATACGAGATTAACAAGCATCACATATAGTCTCATGTTAAGCATGGATAGAGTATGTTTAAGATAGTTTAAGTGTCATGTGATTTTGTATAATATACATATTGCATCCCAAAGTGTTAAAGAGTAAAAAGGGATCGAGTATACTCACGGTTTTGCAAGCTTTCCTACTTGAAATCCCGCGAGTGATGTTGGTGGATGGATTAATTTGGAGCACCTTGTCCTTCTACACGAAGAAAACATAGGTGTGTGAGTTTGGGGAATAACGGAAGATTATAGATTCGGAGTCTAAAATGTAAGGAAAATATCATAAGTGAGAATAATCATCTTGTACACATAACACTTGTTCTTGACACTATTGAAACTCAAAGGAGTTTGTATGATTTCATGGACTCAAAGGACCATTAGAGTCGTAACAAGTGCATGGTCATAGATGATGTAACATATTCTTGACAAGTAACTACTAAGTTAATATCAAGTTTAGTTACTTAGATATATATGGAATACATAGATAATATAAAGATTACAATGTCTTATAGGTCAAGCATGAGGTAGGAGATTAAAGTCTCCATTTAGGTACCTCTTTGTGTCATATAGTTCATACATGAGGTAGGAAGAACAAAGCATCCATTTAGGTACCTCTATTGTTCACCACTACACTTGTTATAAACAACAAGGAGGGTCATGAACTTATAAGAAATAATGAAATATGAACATCTAATCTATGGAAAACATAAAAAAGTGAGTGGATTTCTATGAAAGATAGCCCAAGCTAGTCTAACAATCACACATATATCAAGCTTCAAGCTTGAACACTTCTTGTGGGTAAAACCCTAACTAAAACAGAAGGTTTGAGAGGTTTTAACCTCTTATTTAACATTTCTCAGTCTTGTTTTTAAGCCCAACTAACCATTCAATTTATTATGAGCAATTGGACATAGGTTTGAGATGAGATAGACTCAAGTTCAACTAAGATTAACAAGTTTAAATGAAAACAGAAACAAACAGTCCACTTTGGAGCCTTTTTGGTGACATTCCAGGGCTTGGGTTTCCATGGAAAACCTCTGGAAATGTTCCTAAGGTTGTTCCAAGCAAGTGAGAAAAAGAATGGATGAAAAAGGTTAAGATTTGAGTGAGTTATGCTCACTTTTGTAAAGATGATGAATCTGCTCGAACTTCTTGTTTGCAGCAGCTTTGTGACCGATTTGAGAAAGTTATGAGAGTGTTTGTAAAGTGGAAATGGCTTGGAGAATGATGGATTTATATAGGGACGAGTTAGGTTAGGTTTTAGTTGAGTATATAATGTTAAAACTCGTTTAAAACTCAAATAAAACTCCAAAATCGCGCTCAAACAAACCTTGTCACCTTTTCTGCGCGCTGGACTTGTTGGCGGGCCGCGAAGACTTGGGCTGGGCTGGGCCGCGGGCCACCAGAGCTCGATTTGGGCTGTTTGGTTGATTTGAGCGAGAGTTTAAGGATTTTAAAGGCTGGGTTTGATCGATGAGAAGGCCACAGCCAAGTGGCTGGGCGCGCGTTTGGTGAAACTGGTGACCCGGGTTCGAGTCCTGCTGCGCCAGGTAAATTTGATCGAAATAGGGCAGCCATCTTGGATGACCCCTATAATTCAGTATTTGCAAGAAGGAATACTCCCTGAGAGCAAGGCAGAGGCAAGAAAGATTCAAAACAAAGCTCTGCATTATGAGATGAATGGTGGTATCTTATACCGCAAGTCCTTCTTGGGGCCACTGTTGCGCTGCGTGGACCCCCAAGATGCAAATTACTTGATCAGGGAGATTCATGAAGGGATCTGTGGCATCCATGCAGGACCACGCATGGTTGTCGCGAAGATTATGAACGCTGGATATTATTGGCCAGGGATGCACGTCGACGCCCTGAAGGAGCTGCGCAAATGCGACTCCTGTCAGCGACATTCTCCAAAAACCCTGTGCCCAAAGAACGATCTTATCCCTGTATCCACTGCTTGGCCTTTCCAACAGTGGGGAATTGATATGGTGGGACCCTTCCCAGAAGCTCCTGGTGCCGTCAAGTTCATAATCGTGGCCGTTGATTATTTTACTAAGTGGGTGGAGGCCAAAGCTCTCGCCTCAACCACTGCAATGATGGTGCGCAAGTTTATTTGGGAGCACATCATTTGCAGGTTTGGTCTTCCACTCAAAATCGTCACAGACAACGGTACCAATTTTGCTTCTGAGGACCATCGAAATTGGATGAAGGAAATGAAGATCGAGCATACCTTCTCCTCCGGTGCGCACCCTCAAGGCAACGGTCAAGTGGAAAGCGTTAACAAAAGTATCGTCGAGGGGATAAAAGTCCGACTGGGCATAAAGAGAAGAGGCTGGGTAGATGAGCTCCCAAGCATCCTGTGGGCTCATCGAACAATGCCGAAGACAAGCACCGGCGAAACTCATTTTAGCCTAGTATACGGCTCAGAGGCAGTTATCCCGGCGGAAGTTGGACTCCCCTCACCACGCTTGACAGCATTCAACACGGTTGACAACGAAGCAGAGCGTCGTCTCGATTTGGATTTACTGGAGGAAAGACGTGTAACAACTCTCACTAAAAAGTCCTATTTAGTATTATAATTAGTCCAATAGGAAACCCTAATTGAGAAACCCAAGTGATTCTGCAGAAACCTTAAGATTTCCAGAACAATCAAAATCAGGATTAGGGCCCCTAAAACTCAGGGGGGGTATTTTCTATTGATGATTATCCATTTAATTCGTTGTCGAAATATAATTTTAAGTATTTGTCGACTCAGTAGGCCTAGTCTCACACGTAGCTACCCTATAAGAAGGAGGTGTCCCTTACGGACCGTAAGGGATAATTGTTACGGTCCGTAAGCAGTTCAAAATCGGTGTATAAATAGCAGACATTGGCACTTAGTTTCTGGAGTTTGAGCGACGAGAAAATTCGTTATATTCTCTGAGTTTTGGTCCGATTACTACAATTAACACACACGATCACTAATTGATGCTACGATACGGGGTATTAATTCGATCGCTATTACGATTCAATGTCCGATCGATTGAAACTATCCGATAGATGTTTAAGTGCTGCTCAAATTGGGTTTATACTTTGTCATTCGTCGTGATTTCGACTTGAATGTTTGAGTGCTGTTCGAAATCGGACTATACTCTGTCATTCGTTGTGAATCCGCTGGATGTTTAAGTATCGCACTTTGTCATTTGTTGTGAGGGTTTGATCTCGTGAGTTATCATAAAAGCTGTATTAGTTAATTACCTAGTTTCGTGTGCAAATTAGGTTATTAAGCTTATCAGTAGGCTAAACTCTACCTCATACCAAAGTAGATGCTAATTCTCAGAAGAGTTAGAATCAGGAAGCTTGTTAAATCAAGGTGAGTTCACAGACTTTCTACAAGGCACGGCCATCCTCAGTAGGTAGGATGCCACTCCGCTAATCTTCGCACACATGTCTGGGAGACCGCGATACATACGAATTCTCCAGAGTGCAGAATAACGTACGTTCGTCCTGGTTAGGACAACAAAACAAATATTCGGGATAATAATCCTACGGGCTAGTAAGCCAGAGAACAGAAACCGTGAATTCACTCAACTTTGTTGTTGACTCGTTGTTACATGCCTTGCAGGTTGTTAGATCCCTAGCTTAAGGAGCTTGCACGAGGAGGCATGGTCGTTATGGGAAAACATTTCAATTAATATTAAACTTATGTTTTGTGCTTCCGCTGTAAACTCAAACTATGTTTTGACACCAATTGTATTGTGTTGGATTTTATAAAAATTACTTACATGCTTTGTTCAATATGATTGGTGGCTATGATCCTGGGCATGTCACGCCTCCAAGGCGGGGTGGGGTTTTTGGAGGGTGTGACAAGACGCGTGATTACGCGCATCAAAGAAGCAAATTACAAGACGCAGGTTAAAAGGTACTACAATGCGAGAGTCCGCATTTGTACCTTCACTCCAGGAGAATACATCTTCCGAGACAACGAAGCTTCAAACGCTGAACGCCCAGGAAAGCTAGCACCCAAATGGGAAGGCCCATACTTGGTACATGAAGTGCTAGGAAAGGGGGCATACAAGTTGCGCACCCTGGATGGACACATCATCCCGCGCACATGGAATGCGCAACAACTGCGCAAGTGCTATATGTAACTACTCTAGGCCATGCGCCATTTCTTTCATGCACGCCACGCGCCTTTTTAATTTCCTATGTTGGCTAAACGCCCTTATGTTACTTATATGTGATGTATGATTGGCCTAAGCGCCTGTTTCTCAGTTAATGAAAGCATACGACATGTTTTCTTTTATCATAATGCTTCTTGAGTTACAAATGCATGTCAAACTTTTGATTAGCACGAAAACACTTCAGTAAATTACAAGCTCTTGAGTTATACCTTCAAGGTCCTCCGCGAACATAGCGCGAGACCAAGCAACTATACTCGCTCAAGAGCCACACTTACATTTATTCACGCTAACTTAACCAAAGTTTCTAACAACAGTGCAATAATTGTAACGTGACAGAATAAACATAAATATCATATTTAATAAGCGCAAGCACGCAACGATTACATAGAAACCAACGATCATTCATCTGATCCAAAACAAGCGCGACCGCGCAAATGTTATCAAAAACCTAAAAATTACAAGGCACAAAGCCTGAAAACACTATCTATTCAAAGCCATCACCATCATCATCATCATCATGCTTGTCGCCATCACCATCGCCATCATTGCCCGCTGTTTCCTCCTCATCAGATAACTCAACAGTTTCTGGGGGGTCGAGAATGGTCTTCAAGCGGTGACACCAGTCATCATGCTCTAAAGCTTTCGCAACCAAGTCCATAACGGGCAATGATAGATGATTATAAGCATTTTCCGCACGAGACAGCTCGGCATCAGCTTCATCGGTCACCGAGCAGTGACTAGTGTCAAACTCTTTCCCAAACACCTCTGCAACATGTTGCGCACATTCCAGATAACCTCCACGATGACCAACCGCGCGAGAAGCATCTGATTGGTTATCAATTGGGATGTTGCGCACATCCCTGACCAAACTGATTAGTCCCATAATTAGTTCAGTGTTTCTTCATTGGCGCGCGACACAATTGATAGAATTAGCTATCGAAGAGCAGTCAGGGATTCTATCAGATGATTCTATCAATTGTGTCGCGCGCCAATGAAGAAACACTGAACTTTACCATTAACTAACAAAAGTTGTTTGTGTTTTCTAAATTTAACTAGACTAACTAGATTATTATAAAAATAAAACTTTTAAACTCTAAAATTAATTAATTAAATAAAATAAATAATTAATCATTTTATAACAGATTAGATTAAGGATACGATTATTTATTGCGAAGGTTTCGAGTTGGAAGATTAGGATACGAATTTCGCTATTTCACGAGCTTAAATTAGTTTAGCGAGCATAGAACATCAAAGTATAATATAGGATCGAGGATCTAGAATAATATTTCGTTCAAACGTAAATTGTTCACTAGTTGCACATAAGACTAATTAGGAATACACGAACATGATTAAAAATAGCTTCGTTTTCATTATGATCAATAGTTTCGAATTATGTTTGAAACGAAAGTAGCTTACAAAGAGAGAACAAGTGTCTAAATATGGAAAGTACAACACAACTTGCTAAAATAAGAAAGTGCGAAACTGCGGAGCGTTACAGTCTTCCTTCCTTTAGGAAATTTCGTCCCGAAATTTAGGAAGAAGTAACGAAAAGATGCGGATACTTGGTCTTCATATCACTCTCGAGTTCCCAAGTAAATCCAGCGCTACATTTTCCTTCCCATCGAACCTTAACGATAGGAATTTGACTGCGCCTCAGTTTCTTGACACCTTGGTCCATGATTTCGACGGGTTTCTCAACAAAATGCAAAGTGTCGTTGATTTGGAGATCTTCGAGAGGAACTTGAAGTCGTTCTTCAGCAAGACACTTCTTTAGATTCAAGACATGAAATGTTGGATGAACGTTGTTGAGTTCCTGAGGTAAATCGAGTCGATAGGCCACCTTGCCAATACTTTCGAGTATCTTGAAAGGACCAACATAACGAGGGGCAAGCTTTCCCTTTTTACCAAAACGAACCACTCATTTCTAAGGAGATACTTTAGGGGTTAGCAAAAGGAAAAACCCGACCCTACCCGACCATTACCTGACCCGACCCGAGAGCCGATCAAACATAAAATACAGAACCGATTCACTACTCTAAATATAGGGTTGGTTCCGGTCCATAGATCCAAGTCGGGTTTCACTATGAAAAGAACCGAGAACCGACCCGACCCAACCCGATTTTATATGAAAAATTGGAACCGATCTAAATACCTAGGTACTTGGGTTCGGGTCGGGTCGGGTTGGGTATATTTTCGGTTCAGTTCTCAGTTATTTTCGGGCCGGACCTAAACTTGCTCACCCCTAAGATACTCTGAGTGGAACATGATCACCAACATTACATTCCAACGGTTTGCGTCTCTTGTCAGCATAGCTCTTTTGTCGACTACGAGCCTTGAGTAAGTTGTCACGGATTTGAAGAATCTTATCCGTTGTTTCTTGTATGATCTCAGGACCAGTAAACTGTTTGTCACCAACCTCATGCCAGCTTAAAGGAGATCGGCATTTGCGACCATATAATGCCTCGAAGGGAGCCATTTGAATACTGGAGTGGAAGCTATTATTGTACGAGAACTCGATCAATAGTAAATGCACATCCCAACTACCACCAAAGTCGATGACACAAGAATGGAGCATGTCCTCTAGGGTTTGGATGGTACGTTCAGTCTGTCCATCCGTTTGAGGATGAAAGGCCGACCATCACGATCAGAAATGATATCGAGAGGAATACCATGACGGCATATGATCTCATCAGTGTAGAGTCGAGCAAGTCATTTAACCTTGAAATCTTCACGAATAGGAAGGAAATGAGCGGACTTGGTCAAACGATCGATAATTACCCAAATACTATCGTGACCCGAAGGCGTACAAGGAAGTTGGTTATGAAATCCATAGCAATGCTATCCCATTTCCAAACAGGGATTTCAGTTTGTTGGAGTAGACCAGAAGGTCGTTGATGCTCGGCTTTGACTTTCGAACAGGTGAGACATTTAGAAACATACGTGGCGATATCTCTCTTCATACCAGGCCACCAATAGGATGCACGAAATTCGTGGTACATCTTATCAGCACCAGGATGAATCGATACTACTAACATGAGACTTACGACTAAGTGCGTCGGCCACGACATTCGCTTTACCAGGATGGTAGCGAATCTCGCAGTCGTAGTCGTTAAGTAATTCCACCCAACGTCGCTGACGCATATTAAGCTCCTTTTGGTTAAAGGTGTGTTGTAGGCTCTTATGGTCAGTGAAAACCACACACTTTGTACCATATAGGTAGTGTCGCCAAATCTTTAACGCAAAAACAACTGCGCCAAGCTCGAGGTCATGGGTAGTATAGTTTTTCTCATGTATTTTGAGTTAACAAGAGGCGTGAGTGATGAATTTGTCTTGTTGCATGAGAACACAACCAAGACCACGATTCGAGGCATCGCAATATACCACGAAGTCATCGTTCCCATCAGGAAGAGTGAGAATAGGAGCGTTGTAGAGCAAATCCTTGAGAGTTATAAAAGATTCCTCTTGCTCAGGACCCCAAGCAAAAGGTTTCTCTTTTTGAGTCAATGAAGTGAGAGGAAAAACGATCTTTGAAAAATTCGAGATGAATCGGCGGTAATAACCTACCAATCCTAAGAAGGAACGGATTTCCAAAGGGTTTCTAGGCGCGGTCCAATTCTTCATTGCTTCGATTTTGGAAAGATCAACATGGATTCCTTTTTCACTAACAACATGCCCAAGGAATTGGACTTCTTTGATCCAGAACTCGCATTTGGAAAACTTCGCGTAAAGACGTTCGGTACGTAAAAGCTCGAGTATAAGACGTAGATGACGTTCTTGATCGGCTTGAGATTTAGAATAAATGAGAATATCATCAATGAAGACAATCACAAAGCGATCCAAATAGGGTTTACAAACATGATTCATAAGATCCATAAACATAGCGGGTGCATTGGTCAATCCGAAAGGCATAACCATGAACTCGTAGTATCCATAGCAAGTGCGAAACGCTGTTTTGGGAATGTCCACTTCGAGAACATGAAGCTGGTGATAACCAGATCGAAGATCTATCTTGGAGAAGAAAGTAGCTCCTTGAAGTTGGTCAAAGTGGTCATCGATACGCGGAAGAGGATAACGATTCTTGATTGTGAGTTTATTAAGCTCACGATAGTCGATGCACATGCGAAACGAGCCATCCTTCTTCTTGACGAAAAGCACAGGAGCACCCCAAGGTGAGGTACTTGGATGAATGAATCCCTTCTCGAGGAATTCTTGGAGTTGAATAGATAATTCTTGCATTTCAGAAGGTGCAAAACAGTACGGAGCTTTCGAAACAGGAGTCGAACCAGGCACGAGGTCAATACGAAAACTGACAGATCAAGGTGGAGGAGGACCTGGCAGATCTTCAGGAAAGACTTCAGGGAAGTCGCGCACCACTGGAACATCATTTATGTTCTTTCCCTTGCCTTTTTCTTCCACAATGTGGGCTAAAAAGGCAAAGTACGGTTTACGTAAATATTTTTTCGCTTGTGTGCAGGACATTAACCTGAGTCCTTTTGTAGTTCGGTCTCCATAGACGTGTAGAGTGTCACCAGACGGAAGAGGCAAATGAACATACTTCTCGTAGCAAGCAATTTCGGCATAGTTTTCACGAAGCCAATGCATGCCCACAATGATGTCGAAACTACCCAATTGCATGGGTATAAGGTCGATAGTGAAGGTATGATCGTTAAGAGTAAGAAGACAATCACGAAGAACGGAATCAACTAAAATGGATTTGCCATTGGCAACTTCGACAGAAAACGACTTAGGTAGTTTACGTGTGCAGTTTAACAAAGGTTCAAATTTAGCGGACACAAAGCTTTTGTCCGCACCAGTATCAAATAGAATCAAAGCATAAAGGTTATGAATAAGAAACGTACCATTAACGACTTCATTGTCATTGCGTGCTTGATTCATATTGATGTTGAAAGTTCGTCCTCTAGCGGGTTGTTGTTGCCCTTGGTTCCATTGCGGGCATTGAGGATGGAGATGAGTAGTATCCCCACATTTGAAACAAGCTCTAACTGGTTTGGCGTTTTGCTAAGCTGGCTGGGGTTGTTGAGCTTGTGGTTGAGGGTTACTTTTACAATAGGCGGTATCATGTCCAAAACAGTTACATTTGGTATAGCGACGACAGTTGACATTGGTAGGGTGATGGAAATTGCAAGTAGTACACTTAGGATGAATCCCAGTGTATGGCTTTCGCTCGTTTGCAGGTGTAACAGGGTTTGGGTTCACAGCTGGTACAATCGCGTTGCAACCAGGGTTCTGTTGCTTTCGCTTCTTCCCCCTATTGCTATTCGACTATTGGGTGATTTGATTAGCTGACTTGGATGAAACAGGGTTCGCAACTTGCTTATCGCGAATGCGATTGTTGTTCAGGGAAGCGGCTAAACGGTAAACGGCTTCGATATTGTCGAGTTTGGCTGCCTCGATCGTATCGCGAATAGCAGAGGGTAACCCATTGATGTACTTCCTTATATTGCGGTCGGTGGTCATAACAAGGTGGGGAACAATGAAACTAAGCTATTTGAAACGAGTAGTATAGGCTTGGTTATCATCACCAACTTGTTTTAAAGCCCATAATTCTTCTTCCAACCTTTGTTGCTCATGCGGGGGGCAAAATTCTTCCATCATCAGTGTCTTAACTTCCTCCCAAGGTAAGGCATAAGCAACTTCGTTAGAACGAAGATTCCTTTCGTTTGTCCACCATTCGAGAGCTCAGGCTTGGAATACCCCAGTCGCACTACGCGTTTTGAGCTCTTCGGGGCATTCACTGTTGATAAACGTGACTTCTATGCTATCAAACCATTCGAGCATAGCAGTCACTCCATCGTTGCCAGTGAATGGCTTGGGGTTGCAAGGCGAAAAGTGCTTGTATTTAAATGACATAGGCTTGCATGTTTCAACCTTTGAATCAACGGATGAGTTTGGAGTATCAGAAGTTCGAATCTCAGTGACGATCTTAGGGACGATATGCGCAATCTGATTGGCCATGAATGCCATCATCTTCTTTTGAGAGCTGGTCTTTGACTTCTTAATCGAGTTAGAGAGATGAGAAGACATCTAATATTCAAAAGAAAGACAAGGGTGAGACTTGATCATAATGTTTGTTTAAGAAAAAATCGTTTTCACGGAATGAATCACATAGCATAAAGTGTCATATAGCATAAAGGGTTTCAACTGTTTCAAATAGCATAAAATGTTCAAGTTGTATCACATAGCATAATAATGGGTTCCACATAGCATAACATGAATCTCTCATAGCAAAATCATGAATAATGAAAGCATCGTAAATTTAGTTTGTTCACGAGAGATTATTAGTGTTTTTGATTGCGATAAAAATGCGATTTGTGTAAAAAGTTTGAAAGGAACGAAGTAACGAGTATAAAAATCACATATAAGTTGAGATAACATAAAAGAAAGGCTCAATAAAACATTGGATTGTTTCGGGTATAGAAACGTCGACTATTCCAAAGTGGGTCGAAAGTCCTTTCGAATTAGAGAAATCATGCTTTGGCCTATTTGGTAAGATACTCTCGTCGAGAAGCGATTAATGGTATCTCACCCTTCCAGTTACTACACGTCTCTAATCGGTTGAAACAATCGGGACTTGGCGAGATTGAAAATCGAGGAATGGGACTTAATCGACAAGATGCGGGTTTCACCCCTAACTTGACGATTTCGTACCCTAAATGTGGTTGGTAATCGTTGGGTCAAAATATAATTTTGACACTTTGACGAGGGTCCACTAGAGTTGAAATGGAAATTACCATTAAGTTGTGGATTTCACTCCTAGCCAGCGTTGTAAAAGTCGCTAGGCGGTCCCTAGTCGGCCGACTGGGGAGTTGAGAGTAATCGAAGTACTCGGAGGGTACTCGGGGAGTACGAGGACATGGTAACTATAAAGAAAATTAATTCTTATATATTATATATATGTTAAAATAAGCATAATTCATGTCAACTGAGTATAATTTAAAATGAAACATGTTTAAAGTTCAAATATTCTGAATACAAGTCCGACTAGTCTGAGTACAAGGTCGAGTAGTCCGAGTACAAGGCCGAGTAGGCCGATGTTGACCGATTTTGACTAATTAAAAGTCAACAAACCACGTTGACCGCCTAGACCGACTAGGCCGACTCTTTTCGACTACGTCCGACTAGGCGCCGAGTTTGACCGAGGCCGACTAATTGAGTCCGCCTAGGAGGAAGTCGCCTCGGAGGGGTTCCGAGGACCGAGTACTCGGCCTTGGAATCCGACTTTTACAACACTACTCCTAGCTTAATGGTGTAATTTCGTGCAAAAATAGTTTAAGGTAGAATGAGAGTCGTTTACCAAATTGTGGGTTTCACGCCTATTTTGGTGAAGTCGTCTCGTTTATGTTACGAGTGTCTTCAAAAATCAAAAGTGTATTCATGCTAGCCTTAGGAAAGGCATGTAAGTTTAACAAACAAGAAGTATTGCTAGGAAGCATGTGAGGTAGAATGCATAAGTTTTAAACAACAAATAAGAGTCAAAGTTCCTAAAACTATAGACTAGGGCAAAGCATTCCTACTTGTTCCTAATTCCCTATAGTTATGGCTGTGATACCAATCTGTCACACCCCAACCGATGGCGGAAACATCGGGATGAGACGAAAACGAGATTGCAAGATACTTCATAACACTATGTGACAATATAATTTAAATCCAATTTCGTTTCAAGACTAAAATGTCATACAAGGTTCAAACAAAAGACAACATTGTTTCAACAATACATCAAAATAACAAAATTAATCTAGGTGTGTATCTAGTCCACCTAAATTACATTCCTTCATAGAATCATCAAGTCTTATCAACCTACAACATGTATTAAAATAATCAGCAAAAAGTGGGCTAAAATGATTCTTGATATGTAATACTAGTATGCTAAAATGATTCTTGATATCCAACATGATTCTTGATAGTATACAAGTTTTGTTACATAGCATAATATAGTATAAAAAGCGCTCATATCCAACATGATTCTTGATATGTAATACTAGTATGCTAAAATGGCGTACAATATGTTCAAACCCAATTATACAACACGTTAAAAGAGCCTATCCCAAATAGAGTAGCGGGAGGTAACGAGTTTAACTTAACAATACCCCAAGACTAATGGGCGGTGCGTTAATCCTATAGCGCTATAATTGTTAAGGTAGGCTAGTAAAGTTAATGAGGATATAACGACCAAATAGTTTACATATCATACGAGATTAACAAGCATCACATATAGTCTCATGTTAAGAATGGATGAAGTATGTTTAAGATAGTTTAAGTGTCATGTGATTTTGTATAATATACATATTGCATCCCAAAGTGTTAAAGAGTAAAAAGGGATCGAGTATACTCACGGTTTTGCAAGCTTTCCTACTTGAAATCCCACGAGTGATGTTGGTGGATGGATTAATTTGGAGTACCTTTTCCTTCTACACGAAGAAAACATAGGTGTGTGAGTTTGGGGAATAACGAAAGATTATAGATTCGGAGTCTAAAATGTAAGGAAAATAACATAAGTGAAAATAATCATCTTGTACACATAACACTTGTTCTTGAAACTTCAAAGGAGTTTGTATGATTTCATGGATTCAAAGGTCCATTAGAGTCGTAACAAGTGCATGGTCATAGATGATGTAACATATTCTTGACAAGTAACTACTAAGTTAATATCAAGTTTAGTTACTTAGATATATATATATATATATATATATATATATATATATATATATATGGAATACATAGATAATATAAAGATTACAACTTCTTATAGGTCAAGCATGAGGTAGGAGATTAAAGTCTCCATTTGGGTACCTCTTTGTGTCATATAATTCATACATGAGGTAGGAAGAACAAAGCACCCATTTAGGTACCTCTATTGTTCACCACTACACTTGTTGTTATAAAAAATAAGGAGTGTCATGAACTTATAAGAAATAATGAACATCTAATCTATGGAAAACATCAAAAAGTGAGTGGATTTCTATGAAAGATAGCCCAAGCTAGTCTAACAATCACACATATATCAAGCTTCAAGCTTGAACACTTCTTGTGGGTAAAACCCTAACTAAAACAGAATGCTTGAGAGGTTTTAACCTCTGATTTAACATTTCTCAGCCTTGTTTTTAAGCCCAACTAACCATTCAATTGATTATGAGCATTAGGACATAGGTTTGAGATGAGATAGACTAAAGTTCAACTAAGATAAACAAGTTTAAATGAAAACAGAAACAAATAGCCCACTTTGGAGCCTTTTTTGTGACATTCCAGGGCTTGGTTTTTCATGGAAAACCTCTGGAAATGTTCCTAAGGTTGTTCCAAGCAAGTGGGAAAAAGAATGGATGAAAAACGTTAAGATTTGAGTGAGTTATGCTCACTTTTGTAAAAGATGATTAATCTGTGTAACACCTCGCAAAAAAAATCACGTCCAATATAACAAAGACACGTGTCATGAAGATTGAACGTATAATGAATTAATCTGGAGGGACTAGAATTGTCAAACAATACAAATATGTAAGTAAAAGGGATCCAAAGTGCCAACATGCCAATCTTGTGCCTCTGATTGACCTCACACGACGTTCGTATTTCTTAATGAATAAATTGTCGGACATAGAAAGTCGTTTGTATTTAAATTGAGAATTTTACAAAGCATAAGGGTTAAAGGTGTCAACATGTTTAAATATTACCTCTGAGTGACCTATTAACAATCCTAAAGCTTTGTAATACTTCATTATGCTTCCATATATAATGAATAGTGATTTCATGGAGTTTCTACGCACTTAAGGAACATTTCGGGTGATCTAGTAACTAAACGGGAGCTTAACGAAGTTAAATAGTGACCCCCAAGACACTTGAAAGTTAACTATGGGGGTCATAAGTGCAATAAAAGAAAGTTATTTAAATTAAATATGGACCAGGGACTGAAAATGCAAAGTTTGGAAAGTTTTAACCGGATTTACCGATTGTCGCGAGCCGCGTAGGCCCTCTCCAATTCTTACGCGGGCCGCGTAAGAGTGCCAACGACAGAAGAAATGGACAGCTGCATGTTGCAGCTCTTACACCGCCATTGCATGAGTTCTGAGCGATACCAGGGGCTTTTAAATGGTTTTTACTGCCCTAGGGACACTTGTGAACATCTGATAACTTCCTAGGGACAGTTGCAATGATCCAAGAGCATCCAAATTCCTATATAAGGGCCTTGATTTTTCACTTGTTCATGCACACTTAAAACTTTCACTTCAAAGCTCACTCTCTGAAGCCTCCTGGTGATCAAGGAAGCTTTATCAATTCTAAATTCGTTCTAAGGACTCTAGTAAGTGTTCTTAGCTTCTTTAGTTAAAGTTTTATTAACTTAATGACCGAAAGTCAAAGATATCGTAATTAAGCTTTGACTTGGTGATTAATCACTAACGGTCCAACCATTATTCGAATTAAAAGTGGCTATGTGTTGGTAATTATGTAGGTGTTAAACCCTTAAAAGGGCACCTTCAAATTATCACGTTATCTTAGTCAATTGTCGGGTCAAACTTATTAACAAAAAGTCAAACGGGTCAGTTTTTGCAAAATAATTCATAAGTGATAATGCTGAAGTTATGGAACATGTTTTAACACTTAAATAACTTAGTAAATAATATAAGAACATGTCTAGGCATGTTCAACCCGACAATTCTGAGTTTAGGCTCGGTTCGCAACCGAAAGTCGCAAAAGTAGACTTTTGCTTTGACTTTCAGTTCTGACCTGATTTAGCTTAGTTTAGATGTGCCTTAGGGTTCCTTTAGGACCATATTACATGTTAGTATAACCCTCTGAGATTATAATATATGGTTCCTTTGAAATCTGAATCATTTGCATGTTTCCATTAAATGCTTAAAAGTTGACCATTATGCTCTTTTGATATAAAAACGAGATTTTTGAAAATGTGAGAGAACAAAAACCTTTATTACTGATTTATAAACATGTCCTAAAAATTTGACATCAGATCATGGTCTAAAACAGAAATTATGCGAGATATCGTAAAATTAAAGCTTTTTATTAATTAAATGACATTTTCATTATAAATCACATTTAAACCCAATTTTTGGCACCAAACTTGCTACCCACTGTTATAATATAATATTTAGGGATTTTTGGATTTTTTTTTTTTTTTGTCAAATTTTATACTGATCATATTATAGAGTTCTAGTGTAAATTCAGTATTGACGAAATTGCCTCTTTTATTGATAAAATGAGTTTTACATAACATTTTGATACCAAACCTTTTCCTACTGATTTCATATGTTAAATAAAATATTTTAAGTTTTAGAGACTGGTCAAAACTTCAAAATTTTATAAACATTTCAAATATCGTCAAATACCGACTTTTACGCTTATTAAGCGCATAATATGGTTTAAAACCATATTTAACATCTAAGACTTATTACCTACTGATATTATAAGTAAATTTTTATACTTTAACAGTAAGTAAAAGTCTTGAACTCAGATTTCCAAATTTGTCCTTTATAGCATATGTGAAATGACCAAAATGCCTCTACGGTGCATAGTTTAGACATAAATGATAAATTTCACATATATATAATATCTTACTGATGTAACTTGTTAAAATAAATGTTTTACTGATTGTTTTAGACCAGAACCTCAGGTTTCTATATAACCTCTATTATAAACCTTAAAATGACCAAAATACCCCTACGGGACTTAAATTGATTTTAAATTCATTTTGGGCATAATGGAAGATATCCTACTGATATCACAACATAATTTAAGCATAATAACTTGGGGAACTTGTACATGACTCATTCGGTTACCCGTTATGCATATACGCGTTCGGTACGGTTTATGTAACTAGTTTGCATAAATTAACCGAAACGGGTCAAACCCTATCATTTTTACTTCAAAATCCAGAATGTATTTTGTTAACCCATTTTATATAAGTCTTCATACTTGTTGGGTCTAAATCACATTCTAATCCGGTCTTCGCTTAATCTTGCGTTTTGAACCGTAAACCTTTCATTAAAACTAACCGGTCTAAGTTAAGACTTAAATAAGACCCGTTAGGAATCTAATATGTTATTAAAACCTTCATTCCAGATTAGGAGCCCTGTAAAATCTACTTGTACTTGCTGATTGATATACGACTGAGAATAAAAGTTATATTTTAGCTCAGGTAAATACTTTTAACTTATTTTCCCTTATACGGGCTTGGGATACGGTAAATTATTACCGCTTGGTCGGGTATTGAATATTTAATCGATTAATGGTCAAATCATTGAGAGAACCCGTTTTAATCTGTCTTGTTTGATGCAATGCCTTTGGGGGTTAATGACCGTGTCCCGGATATCATCGGCTCATTTATTATAAATGGTCACGGCTTAAGCACGGGGTGTAGGCATACACCTGACAGTTGCGTATGTATAAACGGTATCTCACTCTCTTGTGGGCCTATACTTATGGTGTGTCTATTAACCTAATCCGGCTCTTCTAACGGGTCCTGAACGGACGACAAACATGTAAATCTGTATACAAGATTATTTTAAATAATTGTCCCAAGTTATAAAAGAATATTTGTGCCTTGTGCATTTAAATAAATTTTATAAAACACTTTTCAAAAGAGCCAGTTAATTGTATTTATCAGTGTAAACTGACGTATTTTTCAAAAAGGTTAAGTGTAGGTACTACGCGTAATGGGCTGGATACTCCTAGTATCAAATAAAGAGTCTTGCAACCTTTTGATATTTAAAAATCTGTTGAACAACTTTTCCTTCTGTCTTAGATCCGCTTGTGGATCCACTTACAATCTGTTATGTAATATTTTATTATACTTTCAACTCGGTTTGTATTATACTTTTAGACTTCCGCTGTGCATTAAACTGTGATTAATTGACTATGATGATATAAACTACGTCACGATACTCCCCACCGGGCCCACCGGTAATACGTGGAAATATCGGGGTGTGACAATCTGCTCGAACTTCTTGTTTGCAGCAGCTTTGTGACCAATTTGAGAGAGTTATGAGAGTGTTTGTAAAGTGGAAATGGCTTGGAGAATGATGGATTTATATAGGTTTTAGGTTAGGTTTTAGTTGAGTAATTAATGTTAAAACTCGTTTAAAGCTCAAATAAAACTCCAAAATCGTGCTCAAACAGACCTGGTCACCTTTTCTACGCGCTGGACTAGTTGGCGGGTCGCGAAGACTTGGGTTGGGCCGGGTCGCGGGCCGCCAGAGCTCGATTTGGGCTGTTTAGTTGATTTGAGCGAGATGGGTTTGATCGATGAGAAGGCCACAACCGAGTGGCTGGGCGCGCGTTTGGTGAAACTGGTGACCCGGGTTCGAGTCCCGTGGTCTTCAGTTTTGTTTTTATTATTATTATTATTATTACTATTATTATTATTTTTCTTTTAAACCTTATCCTTTCAGCAAATTACACAAACAGTCCCTGGACTTAAATCAACTAATTCATGTTATGTTGTTTTTTAAAAGAAACTAACTTTACCATTAACTAACTAGGTTAGTTTGTGTTTTCTAAGTTTAACGAGACTAACTAGATTATTGTAAAAATAAAAGTTTTAAATTGTAAAATTAATTAATTAAATAAAGTAAATAATTAATCATTTTATAACGGATTAGATTAAGGATACGATTATTTATTTGCGATGGTTTCAAGTTGGAAGATTAGGATACGAATTTTGCTATTTCACGAGCTTAAATTAGTTTAGCGAGCATAGAACATCAAAGTATAATATAGGATCAAGGATCTAGAATAATATTTCGTTCAAACGTAAATTGTTCATCAGTTGCACATAAGACTAATTAGGAATACACGAACATGATTAAAAATAGCTTCGTTTTCATTATAATCAATAGTTTCGAATTACATTTGAAATGAAAGTAGCTTACAAAGAGAGAACAAGTGTCTAAATATGGAAAGTACAACACGACTTGCTAAAATAAGAAAGTGTGAGCAGAGCGTTACAGTGTGTGTGTGTGTATGATAGGGTGGCGGCACATGGGGGTGTCCACCAACACCCATTTCTTCCAAGTGTCACTAATGCTTTCTACATAATCATTTCAACTTTTTAAACACTAAAATTTTACACACTTCACAACACTCTCTCTCTCTCTTCTTCTTCCTCACTGTCGAGAACCACCACCACCATTTTCATTTTGAAATTTTGATGCCTTCTTGAAGATTCAAGTTCATTCCAAGGTGTTTTCAAGTCCATTTGAAGATCCAAAGGAGTTTTTAAAGTGATTCAAGGGAGGTGCAAGCTTCAGATCTTCAAAACCTTACCAAAACCCACCAAAATTTTTGAAGGTATAAACTTATTTTTAAAACCATGTTCTTGATTCTTGGTGACTATGAAGATGATGACAGATTTCTCACAAATTTGGAGTTATTCACAAACTTGAAAACTAATAACAAATGGAATTTTAATAAAATAAAAATCAAAGTATATATATATATATATATATATATATATAAACGGGATCAGGAGAAAACGGCAAAAAGTGTGAGAACGGTGAGAACGCATCCTGGACGAACACGTGGCGCGGAGCATGATCAGGGTCCGAGGGGTTTTTTGTCTTTTTAGTATTCTTCTCCTTTCACGATTTTCGCGTTTGACATGCTTCTTTATTTTTTGCGTGCAAGATAATTTTGGCGTTATGTAGATTTATTAATTATTTGGCGTTTTACTGTTTTTTTCTCAGATTTCTTCTCGTTGAATTAATTTTTTTTGTGTCATATAGTTAATTTTTTGGCGTTATGGCTTTTTCCATGTCATTTTTTGGCGTTTTGTATCTTTTTGTTAATAATTCATTACCATAGATTAATATTTTATAAAACTACAATAACACGAAAATCAAAATAAACTAATAGTCTTCCGTAGGTGGGATTACATCAGAGATGTACCCATCGCTTTGTTCATCACTTTCTTCAGATTCTTCATCATCAAATTTCATTTTTGCGTATAACGCCATTAGCTCGTCTCTTCTTTGCTGCAGCCTATTCTTGAATATCACTGCATCCTTGGAGTTTGGATCGTTTGAAGGTGTTAAATCACAGAGTTGTTCAATGATAGATAACAACCTTGTCTTCAACATTTCTTCCATTGGCCTTGAATATTGCACCCCGTTTTTATAAGTCACTTTAAGTGTTCCTTCTTTCTCATGCAATACCCAACTGCTAAGTTTTGGTATGTGAGTATCTTCAATATCATCATCATCTTCATCATCTTCTGCTGGAAACTTTCTCTCCAATCTTTTTATTACAGTTCTCGTTCTTTCACAATCGTTGTCTATTGGAACCCCGAGGGCCAGGATATCCTTCTGAACATTTTCATTCATTCCCATCATGGCTTTTATTGTTCTTACCTTTACCCTTCTCCTGTCAGAGAACTTTATGATGAATCGTTTCTCTTTCCTTTCAAACCTCCATGCAATAACCATAGCCATTTTTTAAATTTTTTGGCGTTTTGGAGAATATGTGGCGTTTTAGTCTTTTTGGCGTGTTTGGCGTGGGTTCTCATGGTCTTCTTTTATATTGACTTTTTTTCCCGCGCATGACAGGTAATTATGGCGTTTTGAAAAAGATAAATAAATTTAATATAATAAATGTTAGTAATTATGTTTTCCGTCGTTTCATTTTACTGTTTTTTGCAGTTTACCGTGTTTTGTTTTCAGACTCAACTGTTTTAATGGTGTAACACGTCAAATCTTTTGATGGTTGTAATTATGGCATTTTGTTTTCCAATGGCGGTTAGATAACTATTGGACTTCTTTTGTTTTATATTCTTTGCACATTGTTTCACGCTTTTTTTATAATATTAGTTGTTAAAATTAATTTTATTATAGTTTGGTAGTTTTTTGGGGGCGTTTTTATGGCATTATGGCGTTTTACACGTATTTGCTAATTTTGGCGTTTTATTATATTTTTCATTATAGCATTAATATTATTTTGTTGTTTATTAACTGACATTACAAAACAAACAATAGATAAAGAAAATAATTAAAAAAAACAAAGTAGAAGCAATTTATGATTTTAAATCTTTAGTGTCATCAGTCTCTTTTTTCTTTTGAAACTACAAGAAATGTGACAAATAAATTGCGTTTTGGGTTTGGCGTTTTTTATTTTCTTTTTTCATGTGTTGAAGTGTCTTTGTGGATGTTGGAGACATAGAGCGACCCCCTGTGGGTGGATGCTATCTGCCTGTGGTCTTCATTATATTCATTGAGGCCAAAGTAGAATTTACACTGGTATTGGTATCTTCTTATCATCCAAACCTTCTTCAGGAACAAAGATAACAGTATGACATATGGGTGTAATCAGTCCCTCTTTTTTCAATTTTGTCCATCTCATGCAGCAAAATCTTACTACACTCACGTAACAAATCATTAAATGATGCTTCATGCAGAATATTAGTGAGGATCAAAGAAAAGATGTTTGTTGTCGTTGTATTTTTTGGCGTTTTACATTGAGTTGTAAATTTTTTTAGCAACCACTGTGTGTTTTTTTGTGTTTTTTTGGTGTGATAAACGGAAGGTGGTGAGGCGTTTCTATTTATAGAATTTTTTTGGCGCGTAGTTTAGGCGAGATGTTATTTTTATAACAAAAAATGTTATTAACATTTATCCGGATGTAAGCTTTGGCGTTATATATAATGGCGTTTCATATTTTATGGCGTTTTTGTAGCAAGAGAGCTTAAATAAAAACACAGAAAAAAGTACGCAGTGATAAAATTGACGTTTTGTATTTATTTGGCGTTTTATTTTTCAATGGCGTTTTATGTGAGGAATGGTGTTTTTACTTTTTACCCTTAATGACGCGCGTCCACGTAATAAAATTGATGTTATTTACTAAAATGCCACAGCGCCAATCTAGTCCATAGATTGTTTTGATCGGACGATCAATAAGCGTTCTCACCGTTCTCACACTTTCTACCGTTTTCTCTAAATCCTGACCCTATATATATATAGGGTATGGTTCTAGAGTGAACACTAGGTTGAGAGTGAACTGTGTGAACTAATCTGGGACATTGGATTACATCATCTAGAGATTTTTAAACAATGGCAAGATTGTAATTATATTGTTGTAACTCCTCTTTAAAATAAATGACAGAAGGGTGTTTGTGTCTTTTGTAAATTGCATTTATTAAACAATATAATCAAAATCCTTAAAATCTCGCTAGTTTTTGTATATACAAGATACATAGTTGTTAGTGTATACACATGTGTACAATGTCGCTAGTATCAGTTTATACAATATACACAGTTGTTAGTTTATACACATGTGTACAGTCTCGCTAACTATCAGTTTATACAAGATACACAACTGTTAGTTTATACACATGTGTACAGTCTTATATACATCTGTGTATTATATTCAGAAATGGTTACATATGTGTATATTAACATCATTTAGTATATTAGGCATGCACACGAGTAGATTCATATAAAAATTAAAAAGTTAATGAAAATGAAACATATCACATGTATGCAAAAATAAATAACTCCATCACATATTCAAAAAGAAAATTAATGCCCAAAAATAATTACAATTTCAATCTCAGAGAAATTTTTTAATGTTTATTGAAAATTATAAAAGGTAAAAACAATGTATTATGATATCTATATATACGGATAATAAAAGAAAAACAATATTTAAGTTAAAATTAAAACAAAATCTATGGATAAAGAAATAATGGAGAAATAATTAAATATGAGAGAGAGAGAGAGAGAGAAAGAGAGTTAAGAGATCAGAAAATTAAGGGATTCTAATTAAACATACTTGGGTAATGTCAATCTTACCATTTTAATCTAAAAAATGATCAAGGGCCAATATTAGTTCACTCAGTTTACTCTCAAAAAGTTGTTCACTCTTGATCCTAATCCTATATATATGTGTGTGTGTGCGTGTGTGTGTGTGTGTGGCCATGAATGTATATATACATGTTAGAGTTTGTGTTTAGATTAGAATTATGTGTGCTTTGTAGTTTAAGGCGGGAATTTAATGGCGTTTTATTCTTGAGTTTGGCGTTTTGTGTGGAGAAGTCTAAAAACCTTTTTACCCTTAATGAAGCGCGTCCACGTAATAAAATTGATGTTATTTATGAAAACACCACCGTGCCAATCTAGTCCATAGATTGTTTTGATCTGACGATCCATAATCCTTCTCACTGTTCTCACACTTTTCACCGTTTTTCCTAAATCCTGACCCTATATATATATAGGGTCATGATTTAGAGAAAATGCTCAAAAGTGTGAGAACGGAGAGAACGCTTATGGATCGTCCGATCAAAACAATCTATGGACTAGATTGGCGCGGTGACATTTTAGTAAATAACACCAATTTTATTACGTGGACGCGCGTCATTAGGGTAAAAATGTAAAAAACAATTCCTCACATAAAACGCCATTGAAAATAAAACGCCAAATAAATACAAAACGCCAACTTTATCACTACGTACTTTTTTCTGTGTTTTAATTTAAGATCTCTGGCTACAAAAACGCCATAAAATATGAAACGCCATTATATATAACGCCAAAGTTTACATCCGGATAAATGTTAATTACATTTTTTGTTATAAAAAATAACATCCCGCCTAACCTACGGGCCAAAAAAAATCTATAAATAGAAACGCCTCACCACCTTCCGTTTATCACACAAAAAAAACACATAGTGGTTGCTAAAAAAATTTACAACTCAATGTAAAACGCCAAAAAATACAACGACAGCAAACATCTTTTCTTTTGATCCTCATTAAAGTTCTGCATGAAGCTTTATTTAATGATTTGTTATGCGAGTGTAGAAAGATTTTGCTGCATGAGATGGACAAAATTGAAAAAAGAGGGACTGATGACACCCATATGTCATACTGTCATCTTTGTTCCTGAAGAAGGTTTGGATGATAAGAAGAGACCTATACCGGTGGCAGATAGCATCCACCCACATGGGGTCGCTCTATGTCTCCAACAAAGACACTTCAACACATGAACAAGGAAAATAAACAACGCCAAACCCAAAACGCCATTTATTTGTCACATTTCTTGTAGTTTCAAAAGAAAAAAGAGACTGATGACACTGAAGATTTAAAATCATAAATTGCTTCTACTTTGTTTTTTTTTTTTTTTACATTTTTTTAATTTTCTTTGTCTATTGTTTGTTTTGTAATGTCAGTTAATAAACAACAAAATAATATTAATGCTATAATGAAAAATATAATAAAACGTCAAAATTAGCAAATACGTGTAAAACGCCATAATGCCATAAAAAAGTCCCAAAAAAACTACCAAACTATAATAAAATTAATTTGAACAACTAATATTATAAAAAAAAGAGTGAAACAATGTGCAAAGAATATAAAACAAAAAGAAGTCGAATAGTTATCTAACCGCCATTGGAAAACAAAACGCCATAATTACAGCCGTCAAAAGATTTGATGGGTTACACCATTAAAACAGTTGAGTCTGAAAACAAAACACGGTAAACTGCAAAAAACAGTAAAATGAAACGACGGAAAACATAATTACTAACATTTATTATATTAAATTTATTTATCTTTTTCAAAACGCCATAATTACCTAACATACGCGGGAAAAAAAGTCAATATAAAAGAAGACCATCAGAACCCCAAGCTCAAACACGCCAAAAAAAACTAAAACGCCACATATTCTCCAAAACGCCAACAAATTTAAAAAAATGGCTAAGGTTATTGCATGGAGGTTTGAAAGGAAAGAAAAAAGATTCATCATAAAGTTCGCTGACAGGAGAAGGGTAAAGGTAAGAACAATAAAAGCCATAATGGGAATGAATGAAAATGTTCAGAAGGATATCCTTGCCCTTGGGGTTCCAAGAGACAACGATTATTAAAGAACAAGAACTGTAATAAAAAGACTGGAGAGAAAGTTTCCAGCAGAAGATGATGATGATATTGAAGATACATAAATACGAAAACTTAGCAGTTGGGTATTGAATGAGGAAGAAGAAACACTTGAAGTAACTTATAAAAACGGGGTGCAATATTCAAGACCAATGGAAGAAATGTTGAAGACAGGGTTGTTATCTATCGTTGAACAACTCTGTAATTTAACACCTTCAAACGATCCAAAATCCAAGGATGCAGTGATATTCAAAAATAGGCTGCAACAGAGAAGAGACGAGCTATTGGCGTTATACGCAAAAATGAAATTTGATGATGAAGAATCTGAAGAAATTGAAGAACAAAGCGATGGGTACATCTCTGATGTAATCCCACCTACGGAAGACTGTTAGATTATTTTGATTTTCGAGTTATTGTAATTTTTTAAAATATTAATATATGGAAATGAATTATTAACAAAAAGATACAAAATGCCAAAAATGACATGGAAAAAGCCATAACGTCAAAATATTAACTATGTGACACAAAAAAAATTAACTCAAAGAGAAGAAATCTCAGAAAAAAACAATAAAACGCCAAATAATTAATAAATCTACAAAACGCCAAAATTATCTTGCACGCAAAAAATAAAGAAGCATGTCAAACGCGAAAATTGTGAAAGGAGAAGAACACTAAAAAGACAAAAAAAACCCTCGGGCCCTGATCATGCCCCACGCCACGTGTTCGGCCAGGATGCGTTCTCACAGTTTTTGCTGTTTTCTCCTGATCCCGTTTCTATATATATACATCAAACATAAGGAGTTTTCAACGCTCATAGCCCAATGTAACGACGTCGAGCCACCACTTCATTATCTTAAGTCACACATATTCTGACTTTATCCAGGAGCTTCTTATCCATATCTCATGTCTATCCCTGCTAATATAAAGTCAAGGACACTTCAAGAATACCATCATTAGACCAATTGATCAATATAAATAGATGGTAAACCGTTTCGTAATTATATTGTAATTCATAAAACAACATATACAATTATCAACAATCGTTATTACGTCGCATATTCTTAACAATTCATATAGGAATTTATAACATACTCAATTAACTCACATAGGTTTTACGACCCAAAGTGTCATTCATTCATAAGCACTACTCGGTGAACACATGTATTTGCACATATGGTTCACAACACCTATAACTTCTTAGTTTAACATACACACCGTAATAAGAAATCACTTACTTCAACTCATGTAAATATACACACACACATTGAGGCTTATAACACTAATAAAATCACATCCAATAGGTTTCTCGTAAATTCACAAGTATTGCGCAAGTGTCATAAACTTTTTGTTTTCACACAGCTTTGTTCAGCTGTAGTAATTCGGTATCCCCCCACCCATTTATAGTGAGTGTTTCAGTTCAAACTATAATTCTTAGTAAAGAGGACTCAGAGACCTTTCTGTAGATATAAAATACGCCCCGAACGGACATTCGGTTGATTTACTATAAATTTTTTAAGATCAACAAAAATCTGAAAATAAGTTGAATTTTCAGCACTTGTGTAGCTCGACCCATTTACAATTTACATTCTTTTTCAATTGGTTTAAACCCCAAAAATATCACCAAAACAATACGTTTTGTTAAATCAAACCCCATTCAATAATTTGTGTTGAAACATCCACTTTAACTATAAAATTTCAAGTCAACAAGAATACTATTTAATTCAATACGAATCCAAACATATTTGAGTCACTCACCTTCGCCCGTAGGAGTGTTGTTGCTTTATCACTCGTTTGACCCGTTGCCATCCAAACGTTATTTCACCTCTCTAGACAACAAATCAAACTTGCAAATCATTAGAACACATAACATGGGCATTCATCTCATAATACCTAAGTATTATCCACCCATAACCAAACACATGTTCTAAATCATTCTTTTACCCCAAACTTGTTAATTGGTTTATCACCACTCATTTGACCCGTTATCACACATTTGTGTTTAATCATAACATACGAGTCATTTTCATCATAAATTTACCAAAACTTAATGTTTACTAAACACCAATTTATTATTAGCAAATCATCAAAATCAAGTAAACATGGCAAATCTTTCAAAAACTCACTTTTATTTTGGTTTAGCCATTTAATCAAACACCTTGTGGGCATAAACTAAGATTCACCAATTTTATACTCATATGAACCCCCACACCCTCGCTTCACCCTCAAGGATGTCTACTTTCTTTGTAATTGTCATATAGTACCATCTTTCATGTTTTTAAATAAAAGCATCGTTGTTTTAGAATCGTCAAATTCTACTTAGATTTTGGTCAGCAAGTTTACACATTGTTTTTCATCGCATCCTATTAGTAACCAAATTTAGTAATTAAACCATAATATGCATTTGAATCTAAAATCCAATAACATCAAATAATCATTCTAGTATCTCAATCAAGGTTTCTCCATAGAAAATCCAACACTAGTAACCCTAATTTCGTGGGTTTAGAACCCACAACCTAACAACCCAAAACTCATGAATTTTATTAAATCAAGATTAAGGATTACATACCAAGAACACTAGAAATTGACCAAAGAGAGCAGAGTTGAGGTTTTAACCATCCAATTTTGTGATTGTCATGATGAAATTGGCTCCCCCTTCTTCTTTTCTCCTGCTTGACATCACACCAGGCTCTCCCCTTGTCGATCTTTTTTTTCTTTCATTTTTTTGTTTAACCCCCTCTTGAACCTTATATTTTCCTTTTATCACTACAAATGTTAGTTTATATTCAGTTTAACCTCCATAGATACATATATTTCATTACCAGAAATGTAATTATATTACATTTTACCCCTTGCAATATAAATATTTTTTTATAAATTTGTAACATGATATTTTTTTTATTAAAATACTATCTTGCCAAGACACTATAATTTTAGAGATTAAATCTTCACATTTAGAATATAATTTAATCTCATGAAAAATTGGGATGTTACACATATGATGTTTTTTTTTTTAATTTATTGATGTTTTATATTATTGTATCGTATATTTATTATGTGATCAACCTAACGTTTGCCGTACTTTTGTTGATTGTATTAAATTTGGTATAGGGATTTTTACATATTTCTCCCTCCTAAGAAGCTTTATTACATATTTCCCCAACCCATGAATTTAATTACATATTTCTCCTTCCTAAAGAAGCCTTATTACATATTTCCCCAATCTCTAAATTTTTATTACATATTTCCTCAATCTCTAAATTTAATTACATATTTCACCTTCCTAAACCTCATATATTACATATTTATCCATTTCATTAAAAATACTTTTATAGAATTACTATTTTACTCCTAATGAGTTTGTTAAATAAATAACTACAATATATTTCATAGCTTCACCTTTAAACCCGGATATTTATTTATTTATTTTCTCCTTCATAAAACTAAGGATATGGGAACTCCACCAATACCTGCACAATCCCCTAAACTTCCAAATCCATCAACCAGAAGCCGAAACGAAAGTCCCGTAAGGCCGAACTTGTAAAATGGCACAGGTTGTTGTGGTGACTGGTGGTTGACCAAAGCTCCGGTGACCGGAGTTCTGAGAGTAGATGCTGCTGCTGAGAAATGAGAACCATGAGGATTTAATTCATACCTTTGGCTACTTTTATTAATATTGATTATTATGATTTTTTGGCTTACATTCATGTGCATATTGTGACAAAATTGTTAACGGATTTTTTTGTTTCTTTGTCAATTTTTAGCTCTAACTTTTGGCATTTATGTATTTATTTTTTCTTCTTCAGATATTAGATTTGAAATATTACTGTCACTGTTCAAATAGTTATTAAAATTGCTTTTTTTTTGAAGTTACAAAATCAAACAATTTTACGAACACGCAAATCGCAAAACCTATATTATTTTCACTCCTTCATTGTTAATTCTTTTAAATTTTTTATATAATTTTTTTTTCAAGTTTTGGTAATATTACTATTTAATTATTTTTTTTTCCAAAATCATTTATTATATTATTTGTTCATTTAAATTATTGTCTATTTAGTAATATGTATTTTAGATTTAACCTGAATGGTTTGATTAATATTATTTATTATATTTTTTTAATTTAAAAATAAATAAAAATATCCGGGTTCAAATGTGAAGCTAGGAAATATATTGTAATTATTTATTTAATAAACTCATTAGGGGTAAAATAGTAATTCTATAAGAGTATTTTTAATGAAATAGATAAATATGTAATATATGAGATTTAAGAAGGTGAAATATGTAATTAAATTTAGAGATTGGGGAAATATGTAATAAAAATTTAGAGATTGGGGAAATATGTAATAAGGCTTCTTTAGGAAGGGGAAATATGTAATTAAATTTATGGGTTGGGGAAATATGTAATAAAGCTTCTTAGAAGGGGGAAATATGTAAAAATCCCTTTGGTATAATTATCCTTTTTATATCACCCGATCCGATCAGATCTGACTCGAACCAGATCGAAAAATTATTATATAGCGATAGACAAACGACCCCATAAAAAATTTCCTGGTTTTGCCGTTGCGTGTGATATCAGATTAACATTAGGTATTAAAAATAATCCCTTGAGATAAATGCCCGGATAGTCCCTGTGGTTTCGCCTTTTTTCACCTATAGTCCCTATCTTTCTAAAACTACTTGAATAGTCCCCAAGTTTTCGATTTTTGTTCTCGGATAGTCCCTGGGTCTAACTTCAGTTACTTTTCTCAGTTAAGTGGGTGTTGAAATGACCAAAATACCCTTTCCTTAAAAGGCCAAACCATATGGACTATCCGGGCACCTTCTCTTTATAAAACCCATCCACCCTTCATCTTCAACATTAAGAAACCCTAATACCCACACCCTGCTTCTTTTTAAATCCACTACCAAACACCCCTGCCTCTTGTTTTCCCTACCGACGAGCACAAGGGAGTCCGACTGGACTCCGGTGACGGGTCTAACTAGTTAATCGGCCGGCAAGACACCCCAAACACCTCCCCTCGTCGACAAAACGGACCACCACCGTCCGGTGGTGGTGAGCGATGGCTGCGGAACCAGAGAGACAGAGAGGAAGAGAGAGAGAGAGAGAAAGAGAGACCGAGGAGAGGGAGAGAGATGGCGGAGGTTGGTGAGTGGCGGCGGGTCGCGGCGGTGGTGACGTTCTCTCAAAGAAAATGGAAGCACAAAGCTCACTCGTGCGCTCGGTCACAAGTCCGACGGTCAAACAATCGAGTGGCTCATTCGTCAAGCCGAGCCCTCGATTAGCGCCGCCGCCAACATCGGAACCACTCCGGATAGGTTCTCCACTGTTTTAGTCGTTGTTTGAGGTCAAAATTCTTTATGGATAATCAATGGCGGTATTGACGCCTTTAGGAAGATTATCCGAACCGACGGTGTTCGTGGGTTGTACAGGGGATTCGGGATTTCAATCCTAACGTATGCACCGTGTAACGCTGTGTGGTGGACGGCTTACTCCATGGGTCATAGGGCGGTTTGGGGTGGGATCGGTTGTTACTATTTGAAGAAAGAGGGAGACGGTGGTGGTGGTGGTGGTGGGGTTGGATTTACGCCAGATTCAAAGGCGATAGTGGCGGTGCAGGGGTTAAGTGCCGCCATGGCTAGTGGATTTTCAGCGGTGATCACAATGCCGTTGGATACAATCAAGACGAGACTACAAGTTTTAGACGGTGAAGGTAGTAACGGGAGGCTGAGTATCGGGCAGACGGTTAAAAATTTGGTGAAGGAAGGTGGATTGAGTGCTTGTTACAGAGGATTGGACCCAAGATGGGCTTCAATGTCTATTTCTGCAACTACAATGATCACCACCTATGAATTCCTCAAGAGGCTTTCTATAAATAAAAATGAAAAAGGGTGGGTGTGAGGGGATTTTATAAATAAAAATGAAGAAGGTGCCCGGATAGTCCCTATGGTTTGGTCTTTTAAGGAAAGGGTATTTTGGTCATTTCAACACCCACTTAACTGAGAAAAGTAACTGAAGTTAGACCCAGGGACTATCCGAGAACAAAAATCGAAAACTTGGGGACTATTCAAGTAGTTTTAGAAAGATAGGGACTATAGGTGAAAAAAGGCGAAACCACAGGGACTATCCGGGCATTTTTCTCTAATCCCTTAGTATCACAATTTCACAAATATTACGATTTCTCACGAGTTGGGCTGTTAGCAGCTAATCACTAAAGCCATGTTGGGTTGTTGGCAGGCTCCATTAGATCAATCAGATGAGCACGGGTTCACGGTTTTCATTGGCCCAAATAAAAAAATATATGAAAAAACAATCAACTTAATATATTTTTGGTCAACATCACAAGAACTCGGTCAACAGTGCACAACTGCACTCTGCACATGCTTTCTTATTTTGTTGTGGTGAAAGTTGAATTAATTCAAGTTTTATCATTTATGCAAGTTTGGTCCCTTAAGTTTTATAAGCTATTTTTAAATATTTTTCCTTTAAGTTGTATTTATTCTAAACTCTCAGTTCGCCGTTTATTAACCGTGTTAGCTCGATTCACTACTCGACCAAGTATCTTCAACATTTCTCTATTTTAGCTCCACATTTCACGAACACCTATAAACATACAAATTTAGTAAAACCGAAAAAACCAACTCGAATACTAATAAAAATACATTAAAATATTGGGGAAAGTTCTTGTACAAATAATTTTAACATACTAAACATACAAATTGAAGGAAAAGTCAAAAAGACAAGTTGACATTTTTGTAATTATCAATAACTATCAAAGTTACTCTACAAATGTATCTAAAAAACCTAAAAAAAAACCTAACCCCCCCCCCCCCACCCAAAAAAAAAAAAAAAAAAAAACCTAAACACCCCTCCCCCACCCCCAAAAACCTAACCCCCCTCCCCCCACCCACCCAAGCTAAAATGCTAAAAACTAAACCCCAAAAAAACCTATAAAAAAAAAATAAAACACACAAAATATATATTTTTTTAAATATTTTTTATAAAAAAATCGCTACTTTTAGTAACAATTTTTTTTTTGTAACAAAATGTAGCGATTTTTTTTATAAAAAAAATTGTGTTTTTAGGTATTTTTTGTTGAGTTCACATTTGTATAGTAACTTTGATAGTTGTGGTAATTACAAAAATGTCACCTTGTCTTTTTGACTTTTCCTTCAATTTGTATGTTTAGTAGGTTAAGTTTATTTGTATTTGATCTTTTGCCTTAAAATATTATACAAAATACATACAATAAATATGGTTTACACAATATCACTAGGGAACGTTTTGTGCATATACTTTTTTTTAGGTTGGACATATAGGTATTTATATATTAAACCATATATATAATATATATATATATATAAAGAGAGAGAGTTAGGCGCATGACACTCCCCCATTGGCCCAAGTATGTTATGATTTTACCCGTAATTCAAAATTATGAATTTGCCCCTGATTTAAAATTACATTATTGCTATGGCTTTAGCTTTTGGAAAATTACGATTTTACCCTAGTCAAAAATACAATTTTGCTCTCAGTTCAAAATTACAGTATTGCCACTTGTTTTAGTTTTTTTTAGCAAAATTATAGAAGTGTTTTGTTTTAATTGGTTTACTCGATTTAATCTTTTATGCATGTCAAGGAGTTACCTAACACTCGCCCATGAGTTCTGACAGGTTACAGTTTTGCCCCGAGCTCAAAATTACGGTCTTGCCATCGTTTTAGTTTTTTTTCTATCAAAACTATGGGGGTGTTTGGCCTAACTTTTATTTTTTTGGCTTATGCTTATATTTTAAAGTAGCTTATGCTTATTTTCTTTCATTTGATAAGCTCTTTTTAAGTGTTTGGATTAACTTATATTCTACAAGTTGATAAACTATTTTTAAGTGTTTGTGTTAGCTTTTTTTATTTAGCTTATGTTAGTAAAATGACCAAAACCATCTTCTTCAAATAAGCTTCTTCAAAATAAGCTAAATAATCATCTTTCCATAAGCTTATGCTTATTAGCTTATAAGCTTCTTCAAATTAGCTTATATAAGCTAATAAGCATAAGCTTAAAAAGCTAAATCAAACACCTAGTTAAGCTTATTTTATAAAAAAAAAAAAAAAAAAAAAACTAAAAAAGCTAGGCCAAACACCCCCTATGTTGAATTTTTTTTAATCGATTGAGAAATATTTGGCCTATGGCCTCGCAACGCGGACGGAGCATCAACTAGTATATATACATGACATGTTATTGAAATCAAAATTATCACTCAGTAAAGAACAACCCTAGTTAACTACAGCTGAGGTTGATTAAAAAGTAATTAAGCTTTAATAAGTTATTAGTGTGGTAGATCCATGATAGAACCTTGCATCCCCTTTGACAAACAATAATTCGAACTTTTATATTGGTTGGTAGGTTTTGTAACACTACAAGACATTGAACACGAGAGTTTTACTACTTTTAGTAGGATATCATTTAATCATATCAAGTAAAAAAAGTGCTTTAGCTTACTTTGCATGAATTATTTGTTCAAAGCATAAAACTTCAATTATGTCACCCGTTTGGTTGTTGGCTACGTCTCACATGTTGTTAATGCACGATTAAACAATGATAGATCTATCCCAAAAATTCAGGGGTATTTCAGTTTTGTTTTGTTTTTTTTATCAATGGTATCATTTGTATAAAACCAAAAAAAAAAAAAAAAACTCTACATCACGTAGACAGAATTGAAAGGTATTTTTACACTATAGAGACGAAGTTGAGGGGTAGCAAGGGTTACCCCTGCTTGTACACTACCTTCACCCCTGCGATTAAACCTTGTTCAACCATGCTCGCTCCTTTGTTTATGCATTTGACTTGTCCGAAAGTAGATTACGAACATATCGTAATTCATAATTCACGCTTATAATGTAACATGTTATAAATATTTTTCTCATTAATTTGATGCATTTTAAGTATATTTTATCTTGAAACGGACTTGTTTATTAGTTGTTCGATGTTTGATTTTTCATTTTTTTATTTGTTAATGTGAAAAGTAATAAAACATTAATAAAGTGATGGAATTATCATAATTAGAATTATTTATATGTCTATGTTTTACTTATCACTTTTCAAAATAAGAATTGCACTTCTTGCTCATTTACGTGTAGGTTCTCTACGATTATTTTCATTTACATGGTACGTTTCTTTTCCTTGAATTTCTAATTGAAGTACCATGTTCCAAATATACCAAAGTTATGTTACTTTTTTGATGTGAAATTGAATTATGCTATGTTATTAGCATTTATATAAATGATTAAGCATCCCAAATCGGAATAGGTTGGTTTTTTACGCTTACATAAATTATAGCATTGGTAAACATAATGAAAACCTTATACAAAAATAATATTGTTTGATACAACCATACAATTTAAGGGGGTAAGTAGTGGGGCGGGAAGGAGGGGATTTTTTGGGCTATAGCGCCCCATAGCGTCCGTTACACCACGACAGGCGGCGCTATGGGGGTAAAACTTGAAGGCAATGTTATACTCATAGTGGCGTTTTGGAGTTGCAAACCTTTCCCCCCACTAACACATACATATGTATGTATAATTGAAGGGGTTATTAATTAATTGAGAAATGATGAGGTAGAGGCTTTATGATTACGAGCTCTAGTGATATATCACCCCATAAAGTCCCTGTGTGACGTGGCACGACACGTATCGCATAACGCCCACAAAGGGGCTTTATGACTATACATGGCCTAATAAGTTGCAATCTGATACAACAATACAATTTAATAAGTTACAACTTATTAAAGGGTTTTTTTTACACATTTCAAACCATTAAACCATGTGTAGTCATAAAGCCCCATAAAGCCCTTTGGTCAGGGTTATGCGACAAGTGACGAAAAACTGCAAGAGGGGACTTTATGGGGGTTATATCACATGAGAGTGTAGTGGTAAGGGGATTACATAACCCCTTCAATTATACATATATATGTATGTATATATGTGTGTGTGAGTGGGGGAGGAACATTGTGCAGCATTATAATTTTCACGAAGGATGGAATTTCAATCCCCATAGCACCGGCTATATCGTTGTTGCCGGGCGTTATGGGGCGCCATAGATGGCTCTGGCGTGATATGCAGCCCCACTACTGAGGGCCATAGTCAGGCTAACTCGTTTAACTTCAAACACGAGCCAAAGCTTTGTTTCGGCTCGACTAATTTACACCCGTATTAAACGACATAAAGTCTTTTAGAATACATCTTTTATATATTTATATACAACATATTTTTGTACCTGTATAAAATTATATTAAGACATTACTCATCTGAATATTAATAAAAAACTCTATATAATGCCACACGACATTCTCTCATATAATCTCTCATTTTTTTATTGTTTAATGTCATATGGTATTCTTTCTCACAATCTCTCATTTTTTATTTATAGAGTTAATTACATAGTTAGTCCCTGTGGTTTGCACAAAGTAACATACTTAGGTACTAATAGTTTAAAATAACATTCTAGGGTATTAACTTTTCATTTTGTAACGTTTGGGGGTATTAAGCTTATTTGTAGGCTTAAAATCACATTCTGTTAGTACCTAAGTATGTTATTTTGTGCAAACCACAGGGACTACCTATGTTACTACCTTAGAAGTTAATACCTCCAAACATTACAAAATAAAAGTTAATACCCTAGAAGGTGATTTTAAACTATTAGTACCTAAGTATGTTATTTTGTGCAAACCACATGGACTAACTATGTAATTAACTCTTATTTATATTTTATTTAAAAGATTAATAGAATTTAATCAACCTCACCTCCTTCAATTTATTTTTTTTGAAAATTAACTATCTTTGTCTTTTATTCTTTTTATTATTATCAAAATTATAGTTCATGATATTGATTAATTTTTATTTGTTTTTAATTACTATTATCTCTTCCAATTAAGAAATGTTGTATTTCTTTTACACATAACTTTATTAAATACTATTTTTCCTACTTTTAACATAGTAGTATACGGTTAAATTTTTTATGGGTTTTCATATTTGTTTACATCTTATCAAAACAAAATAAAAAATATACATTTACACCGCAACAAAATTTACATACAAATTGTTTATACTTTTAAAAGAACAAATCTTACTTCTAATACACGATTTTAAAGAATGCGTGTTAACATCATATCATCTCTAAAAATCGTTTCTAATTAAAATTGACTTTTTTTTAAATCATGTTATTATCATATAATGATGATATTGCTTCTTTTAAATCGTTACCTTAATATCCGCTCCTACTTCAAATAAACTTTTTATTTATAACTTATAGTGATAATGATATTTTTGTATTAAAACAAGATTTACATGCAAGGTTTCTATACTTTTAAAAGAACAAATCTTACTTCTAATACACGATTTTAAAGAATGTCACGTGTCAACATCATATCATCTCTAATAATCGTTTCTAATCAAAATTGACTTTTTGTTTTTTTAAATCATGTTTACGCCTCGCTTGCGGTATGCGCATATAATGTATATATGTGTGGGCCATCGGGGGGCAAAAGTAAAAGTGCACTAATTTTAACGTTATTTTACTAATTTCGTGAAAATAACGTTAAAAGTGGAGGACGGTTAATCATGCATCATGTGGTGGCGTTGATAGCTGAAAGACAAAAGGGTACATGCACTAATCGGTCTTTGTCCCGATTGCCGAGTGTTATGTGCCTTATGTCCAAGGCTTGATGCAAAACTACTATCGAGCTGGGGGTCTCACTGGAAGCAGCCTCTCTATTCCTACGGGGTAGAGGTAAGGCTGTCTACATCTTACCCTCCTCAGACCCTACCTTTGCTTTGCTATTGGTGGGATTTACTGAGTATGATGATGATGATGATGATGTTTTTTTAAATCATGTTAATATCATATAGTGATGATATTGCTTCTTTTAAATCGTTACCTTAATATCTGCTCCTACTTCAAATAAATTTTTTTATTTATAATTTATAGTGATAATGATATTTTTGTATTAAAACTTATGAAGAATAGTTAAATTCTATTATATTTATTGTTTTGGTAAAAAATTAGTGAAACAATTAAGTGATCAAATTAGTTTATGAGGTAGTGTGCTAGCAATGCTTGTGAAAAATGTGTTGGTTTGTTCGTTTGCAAAAACAGTTTCAGGATATAGTCTCAGGATATGAAACTATATCAACAATCAAACAATGAGCTGAAAAAGTAAAAATGGACACAAGATATACGAGAAAAGCCCTTGATCAATCTAGATCTCCGGCATAAAACCTCGGGAGCTGACAATCGTCGGCTGCCTTGTTCTTCTTATTACTTGAATGTTCAGGATACAGTGCAGGATAAGGCTCAGATCGATGCTAAGTGGTACAATGATTGTAAGTGTAGAGTGTTGGTGCGTAATTGCAAGAAAAAGAATAAGAGCTCGAGAGCAGAGAGTGAGGTGTGTGTTCCTACGATCTGGCCTTCTATTTATAGTTACAAATAACAAACAAATTCTCCTATAAACTAGGGATGCTCCGGAATATTCCCTTTTGAACGTTAGAGACCTATTCTTTCGTCTTCAACGTCCATTTCCCAACTAATTAGAGCGAGTCTTCAGGAGAATGAGTCCACATGAACGTTATGATCCTGCAGCCATGACCTGTAAGCGAATAGTTAGTAACTGCCATGATACTGCATCAGGATGTTACCGATATCCTGATCCGGTATCCTGAACACAATTAGAAATAATAAAGTAAGGATATAATTCCAGTATATGGGCTCAAGAAAACCACCCATAACAATTGTCCCCAAAATATATCGGTTCGAATTCCTAAATTCAAACGGACATATTTTAAACTCTACGCGTCGATCGAGGCAATTAATAGGATATGACGGTTGATGTGACAATGTGCAACTTCCCATGCGAAAATCACTCAATGCCTATCTATGAAGCTCCTATATCTTCTCTCTTTTGTTTTGAAATCCAACCATCCTTCTCGGAATTCTCAGGTAATCACTTCCTTCTTTTTTCTTTCTTGTGATCCTCTCTGTTCTTCTCATCCGATGGCTACTAGGACTCGCTCTCAAACCGGCGAATCAACCCTAACCTTTGTTAATCAAAACCTTCTCAAAAACCCTGAGAAGGAGATCTGTTCCTTCAACAATGTGGACATCACGGCGTTGAGGGCCTCCGACGCCTTCTCCGATAAGGCAGTCATCAGACCGTTTGATCGGACTCTCCGGTCAGACGTGTCGTCCGGTGAATGGATCTGCTTTCCGGCATACCCTTTCTCTCTAGGTCTTTGATACCCATTTCCCGATCATGATGCAGTTTTTTCGCAAAACAGGTCTTAGCTTTTCTCAAATGCTGCCCACGGTTTGGAGAGTGTTGATAGTGCTCAACCAGATCAAAGCTCTCCACATTCCTGACCTCTGCATCGAGGACATCCCCATAGCTTATCGTCTCCGATCTCACGGCTCTACCCGTTTCTTACTTTTTTTTCCACTTCCAACAACCCCCTCATCCTCAAAGTAACAAAAAACGAGGATGGATGGCAACGTAAATTTTTCTTTGTTAGGCGAGACACCATCGCTGAGGGTGATAGCCTTCCGGTGAAATGGTTAACCACCGGTAGGGTTTAGGGTCTTAGGAATATCCCCAAATGTATCTCGAAACTGTATCCTGAACTGGTGTTCTCCTTTTTTGTTTTTATGCAGCGAACTTTAGAGAATTAGCTCCTCCTACTGAAGAGTCCGAAGAAAGAATCAAAGCAGCTTACCGATTTTCAGAAAGTGACATAAGTTTTTCATCACACCTTCCAAGCTCAAGCCAATATTCCTCATCTGATATGTCGGGTAAGGATCACACATTTCTACATGTGCTTAATATATTTTTGGTCAACATCACAAGAACTCGGTCAACAGTGCACATGCTTTCTTATTTTGTTGTGATGAAAGTTGAATTAATTCAAGTTTCATCATTTATGCAAGTTTGGTCCCTTAAATAAATATGGTTTACACGATATGAGTTGGGAACGTTTTGTAAATATACTTTTTTTTTTTTTTTATGTTGGACATATAGGTATTTATATAGGGGAATGTTCATTTGAGAAGAAAATTTAATTAAGAAGAAAAATAACAAAGGGTAATTTTGAAAAATATTAAATAGTTTTTTTAGTTATCTCATTTATTATCATTTTTGACTAATTAATTAGTCATAAAGACTATTATCGTCCACACTAACTTTTTTTGCCTACACACATCAAAAGTTATCCTACATGTTTCGAAATTCATCCTACACGTTGAAATTTATCCGACGCAACTCGTAATTTATCCTACACAACTCGAAATTTATCCTACACTTTAAATTATTTTATTTTATTTCTTTGAAAAAATATATATTTTGAAGATTAGTTACTAATTATTTAATGTAGTTAGCTATTAAAGAGGAAGACTAAAATTAATGACCTATGTAGATTTACCAATGTACCCTTATAGTAATATTAAATACTTATATTAAATGAAGTAAAATAAAACATTCTTATTTGTTGAAAATTTTCTTTTATCTTCTTACATAAAATTTTCTTCTCATTTGAACTCTCCACTTATATATTAAACCATATATATATAATATATATATATAAAGAGAGAGAGTTAGGTGCATGACACTCCCCCATTGGCCCGGGTATGTTATGATTTTACCCACAATTCAAAATTATGAATTTGCCCTGGTTCAAAATTACATTATTGCTATGGCTTTAGCTTTTGGAAAATTACGAATTTACCCTAGTCAAAAATACAATTTTGCTCTCAGTTTAAAATTACAGTATTGCCACCGTTTTAGTTTTTTTTAGCAAAATTATAGAAGTGTTTTGTTTTAATTGGTTTACTCGATTTAATCTTTTATGCATGTCAAGGAGTTACCTAACACTCGCCCATGAGTTCTGAGTTCTGACAGGTTACAGTTTTGCCCCGAGCTCAAAATTACGGTCTTGCCATCGTTTTAGTTTTTTTTTTCTATCAAAATTATGTTGAATTTTGTTTAATCGATTAAGAAATATTCGGCCTATGGTCTCGCAACGCGGACGGAGCATCAACTAGTATATATACATGACATGTTATTGTAATCAAAATTATCACTCAGTATGTCCAGTGGGTGCCCCGAGAGTGCTCGGGATTGAGTTTGTTGGCCGTTCAAAAAAAAAAAAAAAGTAAAGAACAACCCTAGTTAACTACACCTGAGGTTGATTAAAAAGTAATTAAGCTTTAATAAGTTATTAGTGAGGTAGATCCATGATAGAACCTTGCATCCACTTTGACAAACAATAATTCTAACTTTTATATTGGTTGGTAGGTTTTGTAAAACTACAAGACATTGAACACGAGAGTTTTACTACTTTTAGTAGGATATCATTTAATCAAGTCAAGTAAAAAAAGTGCTTTAGCTTACTTTGCATGAATTATTTGTTCAAAGCATAAAACTTCAATTATGTCACCCGTTTGGTTGTTGGCTAAGTCTCACATGTTGTTAATGCATGATTAAACACTGATGGATCTAACATAAAAATTCAGGGGTATCTGAGTGTTTTTTTTTTATTAGTGGCATCCTTTGTATAGAACCGAAAAAAAATATAAAAACTTTACATCATTTAACAGAGTTGAAAAGTATTTTTACACTATAGATGCGGAGTTGAGGGGTAGCCCTGCTTGTACACTACCTCCGTCCCTGCGATTAAACCTTGTTCAACCATGCTCGCTCCTTTGTTTATGCATTTGACTTGTCCGAAAGTAGATTACGAACATATCATAATTCATAATTCACGCTTATAATGTAACATGTTATAAATATTTATTCTCATTAATTTGATGCATTTTAAGTATATTTTATCTTGAAACGGGCTTGTTTATTAGTTGTTCGATTTTTCATTTTTTTTATTTGTTAATGTGAAAAGTAATAAAACATTAATAAAGTGATGGAATTATCATAATTAGAATTATTTATATGTCTTGTTTTACTTATCACTTTTCAAAATAAGACTTGAACTTCTTGCTCATTTACGTGTAAGTTCTCTACGATTATTTTCATTTACATGGTACGTGTCTTTTCCTTGAATTTCTAATTGAAGCACCATGTTCCAAATATACCAAAGTTATGTAACTTTTATCGATGTGAAATTGAATTATGCTATGTTATTAGCATTTATATAGAAATGATTAAGCATCCCAAATCGGAATAGGTTGTTTTTTCACGCTTACATAAATTATTAATAAATTGTTCGCCGCGAAACAACCGTCGGTCAAACCCACGTTCAAGTAGATCCTGACCATAATAATTCAGGTGGTTACCTTCAAAATTTAATCTCATCCGTTCAAACCCAAAAAATTGGCAGTTTGATTTTTCAACGCAAGTTAAGTTTTGCTGTGTTTTCTGCATGTTTCTCGCTACGTGGGTACGCTCTCTCAACCTTGTCGGTTCATCTTGGATAACTTCTACGTGGTAGTTAGCATACAAGATGTATATATATGTCCGTGAATGCTTTGCATTACATCCTTTTCAATAAAGCATATCACTGTAAGGTGGTTACATATTTTATGTGTTAATGATGTTTGTTATGCTTCGATAATAGTTTCTTATTTAGTTTGTTTGTTTTGCTTCAGTTATGATCGATGGATAATGCTGTGTATGATGAGGATTCAATTTCGGGGGAAAATGTAAGATGTTAATTTATATGGTATTGTGTTTATTTAACCATGTTTGTTCATTTGAATAATGATGCTTTGTTTTTCAGTTTGCTGGGTTGGACAGCGTTGTGGAAATGAAGCAGCCAGCAGATATGATGTCTTCTAATATAGTTGGAAATGTAATATCATTTTGTTTTGTCAAGTATTGGGATTTACATAGCATTGTGTTTTTTAATATTATTTTTGTGTTTGTAGGAATCCTTTGTGTTATTATAGTAAAAAATCATTGACATGTTTTTTTTGTCAGGTTGTAGCTGACGAGTGTGTGGATGGTCATTTGCATGAATTTTCTTATTGCTCTAATGAGAATGTACATTTCGTAGCAAGTTTATGATGAAGTTTCTGTTATTATTTATGATATTGTGTGATACTTATAATTATTGTGTTATTTACAGCTATTGTGTTTTTTGTGATGGTTTTTTTGTTTTTTGTTTTTTTTTTTTTTGTAATATACTATGACAACAGTGGTTAACAGTTGTTGTTTTTTTTTTTTTTTTTCCAGCTTGTGGCTGACAACATTTTAGTGGATGATCATTTTCAAAAGTTGAGTAAGATATCTGATGAAACTGGAGATGTATGTAATAATTCTATTATAACTGTAAAGATAACATTGTTTTAGTTCAACATGGTAGTTTATTTTATTAATGAGTATATTGTTTTTCAGTTTGAAGAATTATTTGGAGTACTTCCTGACTTGACTATGTCTTCAATCGGAGCTGCAAAGGTAAATCGTTTATGTTAAAGTATGTAAATTATATTGTTAGTGATAGTTGGTGATGTTTATGCTGAATCTTATTATGTTTGCTTATATTTTGTTTTGTAAATTTCAGAACAAATCTAAAGGCTTTGACTTGGAGTTTGGTGCTTTGGTTGGATGTCCCGACAATTCTATAAAGCATGAGATGAACAAGGTTGGTTCCATATCTATATGTTTAGTTAATATTCTAGATGAGTGACTGACATATTATTCTCTAGCCTCGTAATTTCAGAAGAATTAATCAAAGGGTAAAGGCGCTGAAGAATTGGAAGTGGGATGAGGTGATTGAAATCGACAGTTTTGGCGAAGATTAGTTATGTTGTTTTTTATATATGATGATGGTTATTGTATTTTGGTAATGATACTGTGTTGAGTTGGAGTTTTTTTTTTGTGTGTATTTTCCTTTCCCTTAAACATGCATGTTTTTCTTTGTTTGTAATATTTTCGTTATAATTTAAAGGGTAATTAATATTTTTGTTGATTCATGCATAGTAAGCCGTGTACCAGTTTAAGTTTCCCGTGTTTAATTAATGGTTTGTGTGTTTATAGTAATAACTGTATGTAAACGTGTGTCTCTTCATTTTTTTGTATGATTGTATCGTTTCCCGGAGCAATTTTTACATCATGTAACCGTTGCTGCCATTAATAGTTCCGCGTTTGTGACCATAAGCCTTTTATATATATATATGCATACATTTCATGTATATCGTATCTCAAGTTATTTAAGTTTTTCAATGGCTTCATCAAGTAATCAAGGAGAAGATTTGAAGGAACTGTTTTATAAAGCAGTGATGGAAGAATTGGAAGCTGAGTTAGAGTTTTCTAAAGATCTGAGGAAATGCTTTCATTCTTTGAAGACTGGAGTTGGCTCTCGTGATGATGTAACTGAGACGTTGCGTTTATTGCCTCCAACTGCTGTTCGTGACCTGGCACTTTTGAATAATGGTGAGAGTGGGAACAAAGATGTTCAGTTAATGGCACAGATGTTAGAAATATTTAGACAAGTTAATGAGTCAATGGAGTTGAAGCGTAGGTTTTTACTTTCCTTATAAGTAGTTTTGTTAAGTTTAGTCATAGTTGTTATAGTGATGTGGTTTGTATTCAATTATTAAGAGTTATTGGTGGTATTTTTATTTTAATGGAATGTTTTGATTTGTTTCTTGAAAGTTAGTCTCGGTGAATTGTGTTTTTTATTATGTCGTTTTTTTATTGTGGTTATTTAATCATATATTATTTCAAACATTTAATTTAATATCTTCAGTTTAATTTCTTCGAGCGACCATCTGGAGAATTGTATTTGTTTTGGTTTATTTTGATGTTAAATTGTGCCTGAATATAGAGTTGCACACATAAAAAAAAACACTATCTATATCATAAACATCTTTGATAGATTAGTCAGGTACTATCTATACTATCTATAATAAGAGATTATGAGCTGATGTAAATTTGCCTATGTGTCAACTTCTAAGGTATGCCACATGTCAATGATGATGTCATAATTCCGGTTTACAATTTACATTGTTGGAATTGAACCTTAACAGAGGAACAGTTGATTAAGGCGAAAACCGGTTCAGAGCAGTGGAACCAGAATAAGCAGTTGTTAGGCTTCAGACTTTCCCCTTGACAGTGGTTCAAACAACTGCTGATCTATAATTCTGATTTGTTTTATCCACTGCTTAGCACAACAGCTGATGTGAAGACCAAAAGAATGCCAAAGACTAAGTACTGCTCTTCCAACTTGTGTGATCGACCAAGTAGCATCAGGCTGAGGGGAAGTTTTAGTTTGTAAGCATGCAATGTAATCTTTTGATTTGATTTGTAATCTTTCGATTGATGAAAAGCATGTGTTTATCAAAACTATTTTCCTCCTTGATTGTGTTTACAAAGTTTGTGTTCATTTCTGCTGCATAAATCATTGAATCATATTCATTCATTGTTCATCTATTACAAAACACACAATCAATTTAACAATCAATTCATCTATTACAAAAAACACAATGATGACGACATCTGAGCAGCAGATGTACAAAACAGATGTTAAAGCTCATCCACTGATATACCAACAGTTGCTGATCAAATTAAACTTCAAATCCACTATAAGACAGAAAGTTGGGTAGTGTCATATAAGAGGAGCTTCAACAGTTCAGGGAAAACAAGTTTGAAAGAAAAACACTAACAAACGAAATACTAAAAGAAAAAATATTGGTTCTGATAATACCAATAGCGGAAACAATACCATTCTGTTGGATTGGCTTTGGTTCATTATGTTAGGGAGAAAAAAAAATTGTAAAAGGCGAAATACTTAATAAATAAAAGTAAAGTAGAGTAATTAAATATGTATATCAACAAAGTTAAAGTAGATGACGTAAACATGTATATAAGCAAAGTAAACTAATGGGGAATCAAATTTATTAAGTTAAGGGACTAAATATGTATATTAGGAAAGCTAGAGTAGAAGGACAGCAAAGTTAAAGTAGAGGGACTAAACATGTATGTTAGCAAAGTTAACTAATTAGGAATAAAGTTTATTAAGTAGAGGGACTAAACATGTATATTATGATAGTTATAATAGAAGGACTAAACACGTAAATTAGAAAAGTTAAGGGTTAAAAGCAAAAAATTCTTTTGACCAACCAGAAGTCGACACTTGGCTATGTCGGATTAGCCCACCGACATAGCCTTTTAAGTGTATATATAATTACTAAGTTATATAGCCTCTCTGTTCTTATTATGTTTGGGAATATTTCAAAAAAGATTTATACTATTTTAGGTATGTTTTTAAGAAAAATTAATAAGAAACTAGGATTTTGACCCGCCGTGTGTTGCGGCTATGTCAAAAGTTAAAGTCACTTGTATTTATACTTTATATTTAACCCGACTCTTTATTGAAAAAATTACGTCGCCATCGAATGAAAACGTATTATATTTGACCTGACTCGCTTTCGAATACCGTTTACGAATGTTCATAAAATAAGTATAAAATGTATTATTTTTTACCTGACTCACCTGAGAAAAAAATTTATGTCAAAACCTGAATTTAAAATGACAGGTACGTTCAAACTGTGATACACAACACACTACGCCGGCGGCACCTTAGTTGTTTATAGCGGACGACACATTATGTGATGTGCTGACCATATAAAACATATGTTTGATGTATCCGATCAAACTGAGTGTAACCTATATAATCATTTGTGGTTATAATGTACAATGATGACAATAACGTTTGATGCACGCACGTGACATTACACTTTTTTACTTTGTTACACACGGTACCTTCGTGACATTAACGCCATTATATATATATATATATATATATAGATGATAAGGTAAACTGCTGTGTTCATTTCAAAATGTTTGTAGAAAGGTCAATATTTGCTAACATAGCAGTTGTTTAAGATTGTGTTAATACAATGTTAAACTGCTTTCATTATCAGTTTTTTTATATAAGTTACGTGGTTGGTTAGTTATATTTTATCACCCGGTTGTGTATGAAAAGCGGTTGTATTCATTGTGTTTATTTTTAAACATTTACATATCAAATTGTCACAATTGTGTTTCATTTATTATATTTTATATTGTAGCCCCATAGATCATAAAATGGAAAAGCTTGGGTTTGCAATGATCGTCGATGAAATATTCACAAGGCTTCCTACCAAAGCAATTGGTTGTTTGAAATGTGTTTGCAAAGATTTCCGGACGGAACTGTCAACTCATTTTTTTGAGATGATGCATTCTTGTCGAATTGGAAAGTCTCTACATAAGAAATATATCTCCTTGTCAAATATGTCAATTGTTGTTGACGACGTAATAGGTGGGAATTTGGATGTGGTTACAAGCAAACAGATCACTTTTCCTGGCAATGTTGACCCTAGATTCTTACGTATTCTAGCGTCGCTTAATGGGTTGTTGTTAGTGTCCTCTGAACCGAGTTGCTGTGAGCTGACCCTTTGGAATCCAACAACCAGGTGTCATAAGTTGTTGTCCATGTCAGACTTTTGTCAGTGGTATGTTCGAAACAGTGATACAGGTGGAATGTATTTTGATGAAACCAATGATCTTAAAGTGCTTCACATAAAATATTTTTTTTGAATGTCGTTACTGCTCGTGTTTATTCACGACGTCGTGAGACGTGGAGAGAAATAGATTTCTTGAGGGGAGCTAATTTCGGTGGTCGGGGTTATTCATGGTCTTCCGGAATTTATTCTGGCAAAACCATATATTTCGTGTGTTCAAAAAATTGGTATCCCGCTTTGGAGAGGTATATAGTTGCTTTCGATGTTATTTCCGAAACTTTTAGAAGCCTTCGTTTTCCTGAAAGTTTGGAAGTTACTCCTTGGCGAGGAGAATTTCTGAGCATTGCAAAGAAGCTCCATTTTATTGTTGTTGAAAGGTCTCCCGAGTTATCTGTTGCTTTGTACAAAGTTGAAGATGAAGCCTTCATCAAGATGTTTTCTATCAATAATCTTCAAATTATTGGTTATGTAGAAAGTTTCCATTGGTCCAATATATTTCAAAACAACAAGTGGTTGATAAAAAACATTTGGAGTGGTGCTGTTGAAGCTGACCTGAGCAATGAAGTTTTTAATTACCTCCAACATGTTGATTCCTACATTGGTGCGAAACGAGCATTATTTATCGAGACCACTGTTTCGCTGATCGATTAGAAATTATTATGCTATATTATAGGGAATGGTGATTGTTTTTTTGAATTTTGTTTATTGTTTCAAGTAGTTCCGTTATTCCGTATGTATAAGTGTATTAACAATTGTCTGCATGGATATTTAATTCCAATTGGTGTTATTTAATCATATATTATTTCGAACTTTTAATATTTTCATTTTAATTTGTTTTACTATATATGTAGGTAAAGAAGTCCTACAAACCTGATATCATGAATTTTGTTTTTTCCAATGGTTTGTGTTTTACCAACGAAATTGTATTTTGGTAGCATACATCGTGTATTTTTTTGGCTTTTGTGTAGATTCTGATAACATCAATTACTTTTTTTTGTATATGTATCATGTATGTTTATCATTTAGTACAACTCATTCATGGGTGCTAAAAGGCAGTTGTAGAAATATATGGTATGTTTATCATTTGGTACTATCCTTCTTTTGTATAAGATTGTGTTATTATATTAAATGAAATCTTTAATATGTGTAATTTTAATATATGGTATGTTCTAGCAGTTTATAATCCAGGATTTTAGGTTAATAAGTTGTTGTAGTCTTTCTTGCATGTTCTCCTACAAAGATGGAAAGGTAAACTGCTGTGTTCATTTCTTAATAAACCTCTTTTAACCGATTCTAACTCATTTTTGATGTAGAGGTAGTTAACTGGAATGGTTATTATTGTGTACTTTTTTTAAGAAATTGTGTTGGTTTATGAAGAGTGATATTTTCTCTTATTATATGACAATGTATGTGTTAGAACTTTTGTATTCAGGTTTAACTATTCCTTTGTAGTTGTGTGTCTTATTTTATCTTATTGTATATCATTAAATGTTGTCTTTATGAAAGATTTTAGGTTAATAAGTTGTTGTAGTCTTTCTTGCATGTTCTCCTACAAAGATGGTAAGGTAAACTGCTGTGTTGATTTCAAAATGTTTGTAGAAAGGTCAATATTTGCTAACGTCAGCAGTTGTTTAAGATTGTGCTAATACAATGTTAAACTGCTTTCATTAACAGTTTTTTTTATAAGTTACGTGGTTGGTTAGTCTTATTTTATCACCCGGTTGTGTATGAAAAGGGTTGTATACATTGTGTTTATATATAAACATTTACAGATCAAATTGTCTCAATTGTATTTCATTTATTATATTTTATATTGTAGCCCCATAGATTATAAAATGGAAAAGCTTGGGTTTGCATTGATCGTCGATGAAATATTCACAAGGCTCCCTGCCAAAGCTATTGGTTGTTTGAAATGTGTTTGCAAAGATTTCCGTAAGGAAGTGTCAACTCATTTTTTTGAGATGATGCATTCTTGTCGAATTGGAAATTCACATAAGAAATATGTCTCCTTGCGAGGTATGTCAATTGTTGTTGACAACGTAATAGGTGGGAATTTGGATGTGTTTACAAGCAAACAGATCACTTTTCCTGGCAATGTTGACCCTATATTCTTAAGTATTCTAGCGTCGCTTAATGGGCTGTTGTTAGTGTCTTTTAAAGCGAGAAGCTGTGAGCTGATCCTTTGGAATCCAACAACCAGGTGCCATAAGTTGTTGTCTGTCTCAGACTTTTCTCAGCGGAATGTTCAAAACTGTGATACAGGTGGAATGTATTTTGATGAAACCAATGATCTTAAAGTGCTTCACATCAAATATCATTTGTTGAATAATGTTGTTACTGCTCGTGTTTATTCACGACGTCGTGAGACGTGGAGAGAAATAGATTTCTTGAGGGGAGGTAATTTCGGTGGTCGGGGTTATTCTATGTCTTCCGGAATTTATTCTGGCAAATCCATATATTTCGTGTGTTCAAGAAGTTGGTATCCTGGCCCTTTCGAGAGGTATATAGTTGCTTTCAATGTTATTTCCGAAACTTTTAGAAGCATTCGTTTTCCTGAATGTTTGGAAGTTACTCCTTGGTCAGGAAAATTTCTGAGCATTGCAAAGAAGCTCCATTTTATTGTTGTTGAAGGGTCTCCCGAGTTATCTGTTGGTTTGTACAAAGTTGAAGATGAAGCCTTCATCAAGATGTTTTCTATCAATAATATTCAAATTATTAGTTATGAACAAAGTTTCCGTTGGTCTACTATATTTCAAAACAACAAGTGGTTGCTTAGAAATGTTTGGATTCGTCCTGTTGAAGCTAAGATGAGCAATGAAGTTTTTAATTACCTTCAACATCTTGATTCCTACATTGGTGTGGGACAAGCATTATTTATCGAGACCGTTGTTTCGCCGATTGATTAGAAATTATTATGCTATATTATAGGGAATGGTGGTCGTTTTTTCGAATTTTGTTTATTGTTTCAACTAGTTCCGTATGTATAAGTGTATTAACAGTTGTCTGCATGGATATTTATTTCCGATTGGTGTTATTTAATCATATATTATTTCAAACTTTTAATATTTTCAGTTTAATTTGTTTTACTATATATTCAGGTGAAGAATGCTACAAACCTGATATCATCAATTCCTTTTTTTTGTATATGTGTCATGTATGTTTATCATTTAGTACAACTCATGAATGTGTGCTAAAAGGCAGTTGTAAAAATAGATGGTATGTTTATCATTTGGTTCTATCCTTCTTTTGTATAATATTGTGTTATTATATTAAATGAAATCTTTAATATGTGTGATTTTAATATATGGTATGTACTAGCGGTTTATAATCCAGGATTTTAGGTTAATAAGTTGTTGTAGTCTTTTTTGCATGTTGTCCTACAAAGATGGTAAGGTAAACTGCTATGTTCATTTGTTAATAAACCTCTTTTAACCGATCCTAACTCAAATTTAATGTAGAGGTAGTTATCTGGAATGGTTATTATTGTGTAATTTTTTAAGAAATTGTGTTATTTTATGAAGAGTGATTTTTTCTCTTATTATATGACAATGTATGTATTAGAACTTTAGTATTCAGGTTTAACTATTCTTTTGTAGTTGTGTGTCTTATTTTATCTTATTGTATAACATTAAATGCTGTGTTTGATGTGTAATAAATCTTTTGTGGCAGAGAAATGAATAAATTCCCTTTATTGGATTATAAGCTAAGTATCCGGAGTGTTTATGATTGTGTGTTTATATAGTATTGTGTTTTTTATTTTATATGGTATTATGATTGTGTTTTTTCTATATTATTGTTTTTTTATTTTACATGCTATACTTTATGTATTATTTGTTTTACATCATGGTATGTATTAGCGGTTTACTACTTACTTATGTGCTGTCGCCCATGTTCCTACAAATCTGGTGTCATCAACTACTTTTTATGGTGTATAAATATCGTATTTCTTGATTATTTAATAAACATATCATATTCGATTATGTCCAGTTTTATTCGTAAGGTTTGTTTAGTTCATATTCTTTCTGTTTTGAAAACAAGTGCATTGCATTATGTGATAATTGTCTGCATTGTTTTTGTATTACATTCTGAGTTACTGACAGCAAAGTTGATGCATTACTGCTTTCTAATTCTATCGGGTTGCAGGCGGTTATGGATGATTTTCTAAAGAATGTTGTTTTTAGTAACATCGATGATGTGTGGGAAATTAGTGAGGTAATCATAGACCATTTCAAGTTTCGTATTTCAATATTTACATTAGATGTAAGTGGATATATTTATATTTTTTACAGCCACGATCTGTTATCATACTGGGTACCGTAAAGGAAATATCCAAGGAGGTTGGTTGGTTTTCTTTGAAGTGTCCTAATTGTTTAAATGAGGCTTGTACAAAAAACATGGGTTTAACTAAATCTGACGGAGGTTGTGATGAAGACCAACATACGTTGTATGTGTGCACTAATGAATTTTGTCGAAAAAATGTTATTGATGAACCGGTTTTAAGGTATTGTTATTATTCTGTTGTTATTTACGTTGTCATTTTGTCATTGTAACTTTTTTCATCACTTACCTTATTTTGGTTTATGTAATTCGTTTTAATTCAAATTAAGTTGTTATGTTATCAATTAGATTGAAGGTTCGTGTTGAGGATAGCAGTGGTGATGTATCTCTTATTTTGTTTCATAATACGGCTAACCATGTTATCGAGAAGTCTGCAAAACAGTTGATTCAGGATAACATAATGGTAGTATATATTTAGTTTCTATATCTCAATTTATATATTTTTTGTAAGCTAACTTTTTGGTTATATATCCTGTCTTTTATGTTTTCAAGATGATGGTACTGTGCGATTTCCAAACGAATTAAAAACTTTGGTGGATAAATTGTTTGCATTCAAGATTGAAGTCAGCGAGACTAACTTGACATATTGTGATGAAGAATACGAGATTCAAAGAATAACTGACGATGAATCAGTTGTTGATCTGGTTAAACAAATGTCTGGGATTAGTCAGGTACTATGAACTTTTAACTGAAGTATTATAGTTGTCTTTAGTAGTTTAGTTAATAAACTTTTTCAATCTTGGTTTAGAGCTGTATGGCTGATGATAAGAAGAATGGTACTCCAATTTCGCTTGTGATGAGTTGCGATGGTGATTCAATTGATAAAAAAACATGTTCAATGGTTTGTAAAGATACGACGTCTAAGCGTAAACTGCTTGATCTTTACAATTTGGATGTCATTTCGAACTCGAGCATCTGTGAAAGTACAAGTAATAATATTGTGGAGACCGTGAAAGATGTTGGTAAGAAAGAGATTAAGTTTACCCATTTTAATGAGTGAGATGTAGTTTCTTTTGTTTGTTGCATTTTAGAGCGATGGTTTTTATGTTTTGTGTTTGTTCAATGTTTTTTTTTCTGGACATAAACTTTCTCTTTTGTTTTTTTTATTCACGTATGTTTTGATGCTGTTCAGCTTTCTTATGTGTGAGTATCTGAAGTTCAGTTTACGTATTGGTTGTTAATAATAACATGCTACATTAGTTAAGTTGTATATAGAAAAACTTATAAGAGGAACATAAATATAACCATCATTCATTGACAAAACTACACATAATAACAAAATTTGTCAATACATTAGATGTGGAATCATGTTGGTCGTTAAGTATGAGATCAAAAAGCAAAAACATAAGGAATATGTCCTACTATCATGGAAAGAAACCCCATACCAACAGCTACATGCACATCAATCAAACTAATTTACATTCAGTCTAATAAGCCAGGAATTTAGTAAGAGCTTGCTTTCCTTGGTTGGTTTTTGCTATGTATTGGTCAGCTAAGCTGTTTGCTTTATCAAGAAGATCCTCTGTCTCCCTTTCTTCATCAGACAGAAGCAATCCAACAATGTACTGTTCATGTGAAGGTGGGTTGCTCATGATCTTCATTTTCATCTTCTTATTCTCCCGTAGTTGCTGTTGAAGTAGTCGTGTTATGTCAATCAAGCTGTCTCTGATCTCTCTTTCTGTGTCTTCATCTTGACCTTTGAATCCTTCATAGATATCCCTTTTAACTTGGGACAGTTCAGACCAACCTTTGGAGTTTGATGTATTCATTGTAGTTAGAACAGAGAAGAGTTGAGTGAAGTTAGAGAGTCGTTGAAGAGGTTAGAAAAGGATGTAGTTAGGAGGTATTATATATAATAGGATTAACAACTTGTGTTAAAGAAGAGTAATGATTTGTTATTGGCATCCGAGCTAAGATGCAATGATGATTTATTGAAATGGTCTTTTCATTTGCAGTTGAGTCTTTTCAAGTAATTAATGTAAAGTGGTTTAGAAGAATATAATAAGATATAAATATATAAATTGTGTTTTTCCAATGTCCGTTATTTTTATAGTCTAGAGAACTTACATGATATATTTTAGTTGTGTATATATTCTAAATTATAGTTGTTTTTTTTTCATATGCATTGTGTTATACGCAAGCCAATTGTTTGTTATGGTATGATGTGTTTTTTCTTATAATTTTTTTTTGTTCTACTTCATTGTGTGTTTTATTGTGTGAGTTGAGTGAAGATAAACAAAGGTTGAAAAGATGATAAAAAAAGATGTAGTTAGGAGAAGTATTATATATAATAGGATTTAATATTGGGTGAAATGATTACTATTGAATTTACGTTGGACTAAGGGTTATATGCAATTATCGAGTATGAAATGGTCTTTTTCATTAACAGTTTAGTTGTTTGATAATACTCTATGTAAGGCGGGTTTTTTTTGTTAATATATTGTTGGTTTTTATATTCAAAACTTATTAAGTCAAGTGCTGTGTTTTTGATTTGTGACGTGGTAGTTTAGGAGTTACTACAATAATTGAAGTCTTTTACTAAGTAGAGTCCCAGTTAAGGCAGTTTCTTACGCTTATTTGTGTATTTACTTTATGTATAATTTTATCTTTTTAATGTAGGTTATAGCATGTCAGACATTGGAATCGAAGTTGTTGTTTCTGAAATACTATCCAGACTCCCAGTTAAGGCAATCGGTCGTTTCAAATGTGTTTGTAAACAATGGCGTGATGAGTTATCAAGTTGTCAGTTTGCTGCTTTGCATTCTAGCCGGATTGGTAGTTTAAAATGTCGGAAACGAATCACTATTCAACCTCTATCAATATTTATTGATAGCATAGTGGATGGACGGGTAGACATTGGTGCAAGGAAAACTATTTGTTTCCCTGGTAAAAGTCGGCCTTTGTTGTTACATATTATTTCTACTGTTGGTGGGCTTTTATTAGTTTGCAACGAAAGGCCTTCATATCAGATGATGCTTTGGAATCCAACTACTATGAGTTTCAAAATTTTGTTCGATGAGCACTCTGATCGTATATATGATTGGCAATCGGATGCAGCTGGTATGTATTTTGATACATCCTCCGATCTTAAAATATTACACATTAAACGTCGCCATAATTATGATCTTGCTCGTGTTTATTCACGACGACTCGGCACTTGGAGAAATGTAGATTTTTTTATTTGGAAAAAATATGCAGCGGGGTGTTATATTTGGTCTGTTGGCTCTTTTGTGAACAATACCTTATATTTCACTGTTAAACAAGTGAGGGTACGGGGTGACATTCATATAATTGGTTTTGATGTAATTACTGAATCGTTTAAGAGGTTCCCTTTTCCCCCAGTTAATGACCTGTATGTTTATGATGGACATTTTCTCACTGTTAACAATAAGCTTCATATGTTTGTTGTTGAAATCTGGCCTAATGTTAATGCGAGTCTTTTCAAATATCAAGATAATTTATGGTCTATGGTGTCGTCTTTTCCAAATGTTGAAACATTCTCATTTGTGGAATGGTGTGGAGCATCGGATGTGGCAAACGGCAAATTGATTTTGCTCCCCAAATTTGGGAATATTGCTGAAGTATACATGAGTGTACAAGATTTTGAATACCTTCAACATGTTGATTCGTTTTGTTGGCTTAAAGGAGCATTATTTGGTCGTAAAGGAGCATTATTTTTAGAGACTGTTGATTCAGCTATTGGGTAGTACTATTATCTTGTATTTTTATTTGCTGTTATATTGTTAGCAATTCTGTTTATTGTGTTTATTATTTTAAAAAAGTGTTTCATTTTTATTTAGTTTTATTTTTCTATTGTTATTGGGATCATTTTTGGGACTCCATTGTAGTATTAATTGTGGTTGGCTATTTTTATTTGTTTTGAATATGTATTACTTATCATTTGTTTGATGCTTTATGCAAAAGTAGACACATTTGTAAACCAATATATATTTTTTAAACCATCACACTTATAGACATGTTTACATATTAAACTACCATTGGCATCAAATGCAGTTTTTTACTGCTATTGGGATATAGTAGTTGATATATGTTTGAGTGGTCTATATTTTGTGGTGATTATTACAGTGGTCTATAGCAGATGGTATATGTTACGTTAACATGTTAGTTCATACAAAATTATTTATTTGTTTGCAAGGATATATTCGGTTTGAAACAATATGATAAAAAACAATGCAAGTAGAGCAACGATGATTATCATTGTGTACGGGTATTACCATTACAAAATACATTGTTTTTTGAAGTTTAGGGAAAGTGTTATAAGCCTTCATGATTAACGACGGTTAATTTAAACAAAAAAAACTACCACCAACCATACTGCATATTAGTTGTTGCAAAAAGAAGTCAAGTTGGTTCTGAATCTGCTTCTGGCTGGGTGAATTAATTTAACCTGCAAACGTTTGAAAGTAATATCATACCTTCATCTTCTAAGATCTTGAAAGTGCACTTATCTCCATAAGATATATCATTCTCTGCCATAAATTCCAGCCATTCATTCACCAGGTATTCCTTTCGCGCTCTACGTGAATGATTTTTTACTCCCAGGTTATAACAACTTCCTTCTTGATTTTTTATTATCAAAGTGCGTGTCTGAGCAATTTTCTTCTTTTTAACAACTTCATCTGGGATGAACTGTTTTTCAAGTAGTATAATAAACAATGTTAGTATATGGAATAGTTGGTTAGAATTCAATGCATATAAGTCAACTGTGATTATAGTTAAAAATTGTATCGGATATCTTACGAATTTCTCTGTGGCAGTCTTTTCAAATGTGCTGTTGTCTGCTGTAGATGATGGTGCTTTGTTGTGGCATCCTTGGTTATGCGTGTGCGCTTCTTTTTCTTCAACAGGTTCTTTTTTTGGGATTATAAATTCACTTCCATCAGGATGGGAAACAGTCATCGTCAGCTTTGGTTTTTGAATTATGTCAAACACGAGAATGTAGCCGAATTTTAGATGCATGTCTTTTATAGCATTCATCCATCCATCTGTCAAATAGTATCGTCTTCCTCTTTTCTCTATCTTTATTTCCCATGTATGTCCTTCACCTGCAGATAGTTGTATTGACATGTTTGGGGGCTTATTTTTCATATTGTCTTTGAGAAAGTTTTTAGGGAGCCTCTGCAATAATTATATTAGACAGATGAGATGCAGTTATTTGTTATGTAAATTATAATACATTTGTGGTTTTAAGTTATTTTGGGAGTTCATGGTTGAGAGTGTACAATGTGTTTCTCCGTTTGTTTGGATATTGCATCGCAGAATGATGGTCCCAGTCGGCGTGAATCTTTAAAGGCTTTGATTTTGTATTTGCATTCACTGTGAGCTTCAAATACTATCAAACAAACATCATCAAGCCCTAAATGATCAACAATATTTTTCCAGCCATCTGTAAAGTAGTATACTCTGTTTATTTTCCTGATGTTGACGTTCCAATGATGCCCGTTATCTGCCTGTATACAAATTTTGCTTTTGTTTTGTAGTTCTTTGTCATGAAAGAACCCAATTGATGGAGGTAGTGGCTGAAAGATTTACGATATAAGTGTGTGAAAGATAAAGAAAACCAGTAAGCAATTATTTATATTTAATTGTATTCTCATAGGATGTGTACCAGTCGAGAACGTGATGATTGTTTTAACACTACGCAGAAAGATGATGCCATTTGCAGACTGCAATCCCAAATGCACGCAAAGTCATGTCGTTTTATAAGATATATGTTGTAGTTGTTATAGTCAGCTAATAAAATGTAATGCTATAAACTAATTTTTTTGATATATTATGTTGTGACAATTAAACAAGTGTTACTACTGTCAATGTGTTTTGCACTACTATGTTAAGCGCTACGGATGTCCTTATGCATTGTCACTTGATATGTCATATATCACATCGTATTTTATCAAATGTTTAAAGTTTATATCATTTTCAAGTCTATGAATATCCTTATTATTCGAAATGTTCAGCTCAGCAAATTCTAACTGTATGCAATAGTTATCTAAAGTTTATTCCTTTTAGTTTGTGGCTATGTTATCAGTTATTAGTAAAAGTAATTCATCCATACATCCATGGTTAAGACATATCTTATCAGCTATCACTAATAGTAGTACAAAGATACATCCATGTTTAAGGCTTGTATTGTTAAGGGTTCGTAAGGGCATACTTGATTCAATGGTAAGGGCATGACAGGTTTTAAAAAATACAAGAGTGTTAATGATGTATTAGAGATATATGTTCTTTAATGACGGATAAAAGTGGCTATAGTTTTTGACATTAAACATTGCATGTATAGGTCAAAAAACCAGTAAACACAAGGTTGTCATAAACAAAGAAAACCATATCATAAATCATTCTAGCAATAAAATCAACAAATATCGAAAACCTAATCTATCATAAAACACTCAACCACACATCCAAAATATGAGAATCAGAGTGCAATATACAAAAAAAAAAAACCAGATCCCTATATCCAAAAAAATAAAAATAAACGAAAACCAAACCTAAATACGGAACAAAATATCAAAAAAACTATAATTGGAGTAGAATCTTCACATATACGACAAAGATAATGACATAAAATACATGAACTTCATACAATTGATACAAAATCTTACAAATCTTACAAAAAAAACATATACGGTAACCATAGCTTCTCGGGGAAAAATCAACTGATGCAGATTGTGAAGATAATCCTCACTTAATCGATGAAGATAATTAGAAGTAAACCATGATTATCATCCAAATCATAAAAATCTTGAAAGACAAACATATAAGGTAACCATACCTTCTCGGAGAAAAATCAAGTGATGAATATTGTGGAGATAACCAGGTTTAAGAGAAGAAATGTTTCTCTTGTGTCGGAAATGAAGATTTGATCGATTGAAGATATGAGATATGCAGTGTAGATTTGGTGATGATCAAAGGTTTTGTGGGGAAACATGAAGAAGATGTGGGGAGTGTGAGAGATGAACAAATATTTAGAAGACTTTTATAGGATCCGAAATAATGGGTCGGGTTTTTAGTCCGGATGATCCATTCCATGTTAAAAGATTGAGAAGGGAGTTTTGGAGCCAAAAACCATATTTGATGCCACATCAGCCCAACTTATTTTCAAATATGGTAGATATATATATATATATATATATAATATAAGATATAAGATAGTATAATTCTTAATGAAATATTTTGGGAATTTCCTGTATAAATTTTTAAAGTTATATTTGTTTTTAGTTAATTTTTATTTCCGGCCTTTTAGTTTGTTCATTTATGCCAATTTAGACCAAACTTCAAGTTTTTATCATTTTTGTCCCTGTCATTCTTGAAAGATGCCAACTTTGTCCAAAAAATTTAAGGTTGAATCAAATGATACAATTTTCAAGTTTGACCTGAACTGTAATAATTGGTCAAACTGTAATGACGATGAATAAAAGGGGGTTTGTAAATGTAACTGTTAAAATGAAGGAAATAAGCGGTACAAGTAGAGTTTTCTGAATGGGACTACTAAAAAGAGAAGTAAATAAATGATGATGTGAGAGAGAGACGATGTAAATGGGGGAAAGTCTTGATGTTATGAATATGTTGCAGGGATCTTAAATAGTGTTGGTTATTTTTTTAACAAATTTAAATTAGGTTAATTTTTTTTCTTTTCTTTATTATTTAAAAATTATTAAATGGATGGCATTATGGTTTGAAAATTTGAGATAATCATTTTGAAATTTGTGTCTTAGATGTGGTGAGTTTGACTTTGTCGTGCCAGACTTTATCGCTATTTTTTAGATAAAAATGATGTTACATTAGATTGTTTTATCCATTTAATATTAAATTATGGTAATTTTGTACGTTGTTGTGCTTTTATAAATTGTTGATAATATATTCTTACGATGTTTTTGTTAATGGTTGTTGGTATATACTTACAACTAATATATAATATATAAAGTAAGAGATATACGTTAATTAAAATTATATAAATTAAATGGTAATAAACTGGTAATTTAACAACAGTTATTTGTATTTATTCTGAACATGATATCATGTTAAATATAGCTAGATTCATATAACACAATGTTCTGATAGTGAGACTACGATCTACTATAGTAAGTATTTTATTTTAGATAGAATGGATTGTGTTTTAATGAAAGCTTTTGATTTTGATGGTATAACATTGTGTGTGTTTTTTTGTGTCTTTTGTTTTTGTTAATATAATTGTGTTTTTTATATTCAGACGCATTAAAAGTTATTACATCAACAGCTGTATATTTTTTTATATGCAACACGGGAGTATATATAGTAGTTACGGGTAAATGAGCTTTTGTGCTTAAAATTTTTGATAATGAATAGAAATATTATATGTTAACAAGAGGTATAGTCTAGAACTATCTAAATCCCATTGGCTTTCAAAAATCGGATAACATGGGCCTTGAAAGTGTCAACCTTATTAGGTGCAATATAGGTTTCAAAGGAGATAAAAGAATAGGTCCATCTCACACCAATCATTGAGTGAGCATTGGGTTCATCTGGTTTAACATAAGAGGGAAAAATGGGCTGGCAGCTGATGCCAAACGACAGTCCAAATCCCTATATGCAAGAATCTTTGTGTAACTAATAGATGAAGTGTTATTTTATTTATTAGAAGATTAAATAAAACAAGGTATACCTTATTAAAAGTAGTCTTTATATCCTCTCCAGTATGTATGATTTCTATCAATATGGTTACTTAGACTGGAGGGTATGGGGGCCGGCCTTGCCTTGGCGAGCCCCGGCGCCGGTCACCCACACCGTCCCCTGATGATTGTCCTGGTTTCTCAGTCGCTTAAAGACGTCATTGACGGGCCTCTTTTTCTCTCCTCTCTCTTTATTCTCTCTCCTCTCTATCTCTCTCTCTCTCTCTGTAAAATCAAATCAGTTTATTTTTTCTTAAGTGTTTTTATAAATAGTGTGGGAGCTCATCATCCACCCCCTTGGTCCATCCTGCTTAGGTCCATCCTCACTCCCGATGACGTGGTGTCCTACGTCAATATCTCATTCTTTTGAATAACAGGTATGATGTCTATAAATTCTTTGGTTTTTTGTTCTAATTAGTGAATTATGTTTTGGTGATATTGTTAGTTATTGCTTATTTTTCGTGAGTACTTAGTGTGTTGTATATAGGATGATGAATGAGAATAAGAATGAAGTTTCAATAATTTTTTTTTCTATATTTAAAAAAAATGAATATATATTTAAATAATTATGTTTTTTTTATGCATGTTATATTTGGGTTCGGTTTATTAAGTGGTACTATTTTTTGTAATAAGATTTGTAATAAGATTAAATATTCATTTAACTGGTATTCAGTGTGGGGGGGGGGGGCAAAAAGGTAATTTCTTATTATTGTTTTGAGATTATCTGTATAATAGTCAAGAAAAGGGAAAACGATGAACATTCGGTTTTAACGGAAACTTAGGGCTCGAAGTTATACAATTTGCGATTGTGTTTGTTGCTTTGTGTACTAATCTTAATAATTTGGAACTACATTTGCAATGGCGTCTACTGCAAACATTGACTTGCGATTTACAAGTAAGTTGTTGTGATGGTGTTGTTGATTGCTATTTTCATTGTGTTTTGATTTTATAAGTCTGTTGGTTAAATAGGTAAGAAATCGTCAAGAAATTTCAGTGAAGATGGAGTAGGTGATACTGTTAGAGGAAGTAAACGTCAAGAGGTTGAAGTGGAAATTGCAAAGAAACATATAAGTGGAAATAGAAAGAAGTCATTCTGTACAAGCAAATCTAAGAGATTCGTAAGCAGAGGTAAATACGTTTCATTTATTTTTGTTATGGTTTATATCTTATTTTTTTATTTTTAATGTTTAAACAGAAGTTGTACAAGTATATTGTGTTTTTAGATTTGTGATTTTGTTTGGAATATTGTTTCTACAAGTCGGTTAGTTTTTGTATAACTATAATGTGTATGTAGATGTTTGTTTTTGTTGTATAAAGTTGTGTTATATCCATTTTTTGTTGTTAAAATCGAATTATATCCACTATGTTTTTTATATTAATTATGCTTTTTTTTTTTTTTTAATATTATGGTTTTGGAAATTATTGTGTTTGCGTATGTTTCTTGATTATTTGCAGTATCTTGGTGCATGTTGTGTTTTTTTACGTATGTGGTAAGCTATAGGATTGTGTTTTTGTATTTATATTGTATGTTGAATATTACGTGTTGTTTTACAACATTGTAATGTTATACTTCCTGATAGTATTTTGTTAAAATTGGCAGAATAAGTTGGAGAAATGTAATCAAACTCGGGTGTATCAAGTTTAAAATCATCAAATCAAGTATAGTTGTGCTTTCTGATTGTGATGACTAGATAATAATAAAAAACAGGTTGATAAATATAACACAATGTTTAAATTGTAACACTGTGATATATTAACAAGTCAATGTTGTATTGTATGTTGTAGTCATTAGATAATGTCAATAGTAGGATTAAATAACGTTTTACAATTAATATTTTTTATGTGTTTTGTTTCTAATAAAATGTGGAGAGACATGAAGGATCTTTGTTTCGTGCTGCTGTGAAACGAAAGAGTGAAGGTATGTTATAGATCAATTTAAAATGATTAAATATAATATACATTTTTTTCCCTTCATAGTTTATTATTTTATTTGATATGCTGCTGCAGTTTTACAGGCTGTGGTGATGCTGATGATAATGATGATGTTGATTTTGTTAATCCTGCTGTATCAAAAGTAAAAAAACCAGGTATTTATTTAAACATGAAAATCTTAGTTGTAGTTTGTTTCTAAAATTCGTTAAGTTATATAATAGTTGATGATACCTTACCAAAGAAGAGACGTCGAAAGGACCAACCTGAGGAATCAAATCACCATGAATGTCAAATGTTTTTCCCATATACTGGTGAGAAGATTTTACCAAGATGTTCACCAAGCACTCTATATGATTGGATGTTAGAGTTTAATGACAAGCAAAAGAACGTTGTAAGAGATATTGGTTTTGGTCCTATTCTAAATCTGAAGATTCAGCATGTTCCTACCAGCTTGGGACTTTGGTTGGCTAAGAACTATGATGATTCAACAAGAATATTAAATCTTGGATCTCAGTCATTAAAGTTAAGTCCAGAATTGGTTCACAAGGTATTGGGAATTCCGAACGGATCAAGAATGATAACAGAGAACAATAGGCCAAACATAAAAAGTCCTGTTGTTAAATTGTGGAGAAGTCAATTCCCAACAGGCTTCACCAGGTTTCTTATACAAGAAACACAAACTTATTTGGATAGGCGATGCAAGAGAGAACGCAATGATTGTGGAATGTTGTTTGTTCTTAACTTTTTGGTGTTGATGTTTACACATCTAGGCGAAGGAATGAAAAGTGGCACTGTCAACCAAAGATTTTTGCCATTAATAACAAAGGATGTTGACATAAAAGAACTGGGTTGGTGTGATTACATGTTAACTTTGTTAGACAGAGCGAGAAAAGGCTGGAACCCTGCTCAAGTTTTTAATGGGCCTCTGTTTTTGCTTGCGGTAAGATCATAAGTAAAATATTAATTTGTCATTTGTGGCATTTATCCAAACAAAACCGAGTGACAAATATTTTTTTTGTTTACAGCTTATCTATGCAGATCATACAAGCAAGTTGCATGATGTACGTGTTAAGCGTAAAGGTTTGTTTGTTATAGAATATATTGAAGAGTGTACATTATGCAAACTGGAGGACATAAAGAATAAAGGACTGAAGTCTGAGAAAAGAAGAAAGAAAGGTACTTCAAAGTCTACAACAGGATTAAAGACCAAAAAATCAAATGAAAGTGAGGTGCGTCAATGTTCTTCAACTGGTGAACCCATGCATGAAAATGTGGAACAGCAAGTCGATGCTGACGAGGGCAAAGACAATGATGGTGCTGGTGTTGAGGAGGATTTGATTCATGAAGATATACATGGAGAGGATGAAAGGCAAGTGGATGATGATGAGTGTAGAGACAATGATCGTTATACTCGAAATATACATTCGAATAGGCGGGATGAGAATGCAGATGTTGGCAGGGAATCAAACATTCCCGTGGCAGAAGAATGAACGGAGGAAGCAGAATCGGTAAGACACAAAAACATATAGTATTTCACTCTGAATATATGATATATGTATATATATATATATATATATATATATAGTTTTTATCATCTTTTATTGTTCATATTGAAACAGGTTTTTGTCAGAAATTTGATTGTAGAAATTGAAAAGGCAAAAGAGTCTTTGAAGAATGTAGAGACATTGCTGAATGAGGGGTTTACGTGCTATGCAGATAATCAGGTGATTAAAGAAGTTAAAGCTCAATTGGATCCGTTGATTTCATTTGCAAAAAATGCAGGTTTTATGAGCAGAGATCCAGATTCATCTCCAAAAGATGATAATGAAATACAGAGTAAGGGAGAAAAGAAGACTCAAAGTCAAGAGACGGAAACTGATTGTAATACGGGTGTAAATGTAAATTCAGTTGAAAACATGGAAAGTGTGCATTCAGATGAAAAGGATGAAGAAAATGTAGTTGATTCTACGGATGAGACTTTGGTGCCAGGATCACCTTACATTAACCGGGTGGTGGAATTGAGTGAAAAGTTGACATTTGTAGAGAAAATTTATTCTGATTGGATTTTCTCTGCCAGAGGATTTGAAATGTATGTGTTTTAACTTCTTTTATTATAATGTACTATGATTATAAGTTGATTGATGTTTTAACTCGTATTCATTGTAGGGACGTTGTTTTTCAAATTGAAGGTCAGCCAGATTCAGGTCTAACAAGGATAGTGCTAGAAACATTGAGTCATGACGAGTATGTCCATTTTGCTGTTGTTAATGTGTGGGCCAGAATCTTAAATCACGAGGAGAAGTTTAAGGCTGATGACAAAATTAAGCGATTGTTTTGTACATATCAGATGCTGGTAAGTAAATAACATAAGTGAATTGTTTATTTATTTATTTTAGTAACGTTATTATAACTGATACACAGGATGGTGGCACATATGGTTCAAGCTATGAGATGATGCAAGCTGAATTTTTTGGAAATATGATTAAAGTTTTAAAAGAAGAACAAGTAGCATCGTTGAAAGAAGTTGATCTTTTATTCATACATGTTTTGCAATCTGATCACTTCTACTTGGTATGCTTTCATTTGAAAAAGTGCCAAATAGCTGTGATTGATAACAGCAGTCGATATGATGATAGATCTGACTTAAAATACCGAGGCTGGCCAGAAAATTTGGTACATTCCTTGACATTTAAAAAACACAATCATATGTAAAAGATAATTTTTTATATTTATTATCGTTATATTGCAGAGGCATTTAGTAGCAGATTTTATGTTAAGTCAAGGTGTTGTGGGTGGACGTAAGATGCACAAAGCTCATATAAGTCGACTAGAAATGCCGTGGAGAACCGTAGACAACAAAGTTGATTGTGGTAGATTTTTAATGAGGCATATGGAGTCATTCGAAGGGAGTTCTTTACGACGTTGGCGATGTGGGTTTGTGAAAGAAGTAGATTGTGGGCAGAAAGAACAATTAGATGAATTAAGATGCAAATATGCAACCAAAATATTGTTGCATTATCTTAATGCTCGAAGGGAGTTTGTGTATAATGATAGTGAAGCTTACGTTGTGCTGGACGCAATTGAAAGGAATAGGTTGAAAGAGCAAGCACGAGGAAGTCGTGTGGAGCGAATGAAACTGTATTGTCCTGTGTGATGTATTCGTGTTGCTTAAAACATTTGGATATTAGGTTGATTGTTTATATGTAGCTGTTGTTGTTTGAATGTGGTCTGGTCAAATGAATGTTTAGGTTTAGTGCTTATGTATGAATGTTATAAGCTCTATGTTGTTGTGAAAAGTGTAATGTCTATAAACAAAAACAATATTTTTATAAAAACAATAAAAACATTTTTTTTATACAAAGCACAACATCTGATAAGATTTGAATTTTCATTCATACAAATTACAATGTCATAATATGGTTGCATTTCAATTAATAAATTAATCTTTAGTTGCAAATCAACTAAAGTATTTTGTTTTAGATATAATGGATTGTGTTTTAACGAAAGCTGTTTATTTTATGGTATAACATTGTGTTTTTTCTTTTGTGTTTTTTTTTCTTTTGTGTTTTTTTTTGTTAATATACTTGTGTTTTTATATTCAAATGAATCAAAACTTATTGAGTAAACTTTCGTTTTGCTCCCTGCCTCTAACTCCATCCAAATTGTTTGTTTTTCCATTTTCCTTCCTGCAGGGAGCAAAATGGAAAAACCATAGCAAACTATTGGTTGAAAATGGCTATTTTTGAAGGTTTCGGGCAAAATCGTTAAAGTGGCCAAACCACAGGGAGCAAAACGGAAGTTTACTCAAACTTATTGTATCAACTGTTGTATTTTTTTATATGTGACACGGGAGTGTAGTAGTTATGGGTAAATGAGCCTTTGCCGGTAAAACTTTTGTTAATGAAGAGAAGTATTATATGTTGACAAGAGGTATACCCCTGATATATTTAACTCCTATGATTCTTGTAACATGCTTTGGGATTGTAACACAAGTATTGCATAGGACTAAAGCTAATTGAACTAGGCACACGAGTAGGTGTGATTTTTTTTTCCTATGAAGCTAACTTGTGGTCCACAACTTAAAACAAACTAGTGGTTTACCCGTCCGCTGTCCGGGTATATATGATTAACATCATCCAAACTCACTGCTGTCCGGGTATATATGATTAACATCATCCAAACTCACTGTATATTTTAATATCACGATGACTACTTATCTAACTATTAAGAACATCAATAACTATGTCTATATTTAAAATAATGTTGACTTTTAATTTGATTTCGATTAATAACTACAACTCTTCTTGAATTGTCATACATACTAATTTATAATCTTACATCTAATTCACACAATTTAAAATATTTAATTAATTATTTGTAATTGATTAACGTAGGAATTGCTAACACCATTAAATGAAGATAAAAGAGATCTATCAATGATACATGTTTACAAAAGTATTAAAAAAAACTATCAACACAACCAAACGTAGATTATATTTATGTCATGAGAATATTATTTAAGAACATTAATAACAGTGTCTACATTTAAGATAATAATGACTTGTAATAAATGATAAACATACAGGATACATATACAAAAAAAAGCAGATAATGTTATCAAGATTTCACAAGTATATTACACGGGAGTGTAGTAGTTATGGGTAAATGAGCCTTTGCTGGGAAAACTTTTGTTAATGAAGAGAAGTATTATATGTTGACAAGAGGTATACCCCTGATATATTTAACTCCTATGATTCCTGTAACATGCTTTGGGGTTGTAACACAAGTATTGCATAGAGTGCCGACTAAAGCTAATTGAACTAGGCACACGAGTAGGTGTGATTTTTTTTTCCTATGAAGCTAACTTGTGGTTCACAACTTAAAACAAATGATAATTTATTGAGAAAAATGCAATTTGCGTCCCTGTGGTATGTCCCAAACATCAGCCTGAGCCCCTAAATTCATTTTTTGGTTTTTTGAGCCCCTAACCTTATGAATTCATAAACACTTTGAGTCCCTGTCGTCAGTGTTCCGTCAGTGTGGTATGTCCCAAACACTTTGAATAATTCAAAGTGTTTGGGATATACCACAGGGATGCAAATTGCATTTTTCTCTAATTTATTATAATTTTTAGATAAATTCTTTATGCTTCATCAGTGCTTTGACTTAACAGTTGTTTACAGGATCAGCAGTTGTTGAAAAGAGCAATTCTTTATAGGAAGTATCTACCCACTTCCCATTCTCCCATATTATTTGTACCAATTTGGGATGTAGCCTTATAATTTTGATTAGGATATCAATTGGCGGTTTGTTATATAACAGTTATATAACATGGTTGCATCTCAATTAATAAATTAATCTATAGTTGTAAATCAACTAAAGTATTTTGTTTTAGATATAATGGATTGTGTTTTAACGAAAGTTATTTGTTTTATGGTATAACATTGTGTTTTTTCTTTTGTGTTATTTTTTCTTTTGTGTTTTTTTTTGTTAATATACTTGTATTTTTATATTCAAACGAATCAAACTTATTGAGTAAACTTTCGTTTTGGTCCCGCCTCTAACTCCATCCAAATTGTTTGTTTTTCCATTTTCCTTCCTGCAGGGAGCAAAATGGAAAAACCATAGCAAACTATTGGTTGAAAATGGCTATTTTTGAAGGTTTTGGGAAAAATCGTTAAAGTGGCCAAACCACAGGGAGCAAAACGGAAGTTTACTCAAACTAATTATATCAACTATTGTATTTTTTTATATGTGACATGGGAGTGTAGTAGTTTTGGGTAAATGAGTCTAGGCTGGGAAAACTTTTGTAAATGAAGAGAAGTATTATATGTTGTCAAGAGGTATACCCCTGATCTATTTAACTCCTATTATTCCTGTAACATGCTTTGGGATTGTAACACAAGTATTGCATAGAGTGCCGACTAAAGCTAATTGAACTAGGCACACGAGTAGGTGTGATTTTTTTTTCTATGAAGCTAACTTGTGGTCCACAAGCTTAAACAAATGATAATTTATCTATAATTTTTAGATAAATTCTTTATGCTTCATCAGTGCTTTGACTTAACAGTTGTGTATAGGATCAGTAGTGTTTTGACTTAACAGTTGTTTACAGGATCAGTTGTTGAGAAGAGCAATTCTTTATGGGAAGTAACTACCCACTTCCCATTCTCCCATATTATTTGTAACAATTTAGGATGTAGCCTTATAATTTTGATTAGGATATCAATTGGCGGTTTGTTATATAAGTTATATTAAACTGTTTTTTATTTCCTTCGAAATCATGTTCTCCTATAAAACTGGAAATATCAACTGTTCCATTATCTTGATATGTGACGTGTGTATATAGTAGTTGCTACAATACTTGAACGTGTGTTAAAAACCGTTGTAGAATAGCTTATATAATAAGAACATGTTAGTATAAAACTATTTAGGTTTGTGAATTTGTAGCAGAATTTTTAGATTTATCCTTCAAATATTGAGCAAGTGATGGAGAAAAATGCATCTACAAGAAGTAATAATCCTGTTCATTTAGGTGATGACCGACAGCAGTCGTTTATCAATCCTTTAAATCGTCAAGAACAGGTTATTTTGTAATATCATCAATAAATAAAGTTTATTTGTAATATTTTAATATTATTGTTTTGTTGTTTTGGTATTTTTATTTTGTTTTGATTACAGGCCGACAGTGGTAGTGTAGAGATAATTTCTGTTGGGCCATTTAGTCCTTATAAATCCCATCTTTCCCGTGAGTTCAGTGAGGAGGTGATATATATTGAAGTTGTAATTTTTTAAATCTTAGTAAAATTTGTTATGTGATAGTTTCTAGCTCATAATGAAACAAGTTATTTCTCTTACCCAGATACGAAGGATTGAGAGGCAGCGCAAACGATCTAGAGACTTGCTATATTGGAATTGGGATGATGTTGTTTCGATCAGCAGCTCTCACGAAGAAATTGAGTTTATTGATATGACTGTTGATGCTGATGTAGATGAGGTTATCCGTCAGTCTGGTTTTGACCAATTTTCTGATTCTGAAGATGAAGTTGATTATACCGCTGATTCACTAGAAAGTTACTATCGGAAACTTAAAGTTCCAAAAGTTTCAATTCACCGTCGTTCTCATGTTGTGAAACTTTGAATTTATCGTTTTATTTTATGTATAAAATGTTGGTGTATAATTTTCTCTGTGTTGTTTTTTGTTGCAAGTATTGAACTATGTTTTGGTGTTTTTTGTATGTTTTTTTCTTTTCGTATGTAGTTAGTAATATATAGTATGATGAATGACAATTTATGTGTTGATTTTTGTTCTAATTATTTTATCATGTTTTGGTGATATTGTTAGTTGTTGCTTTTTTTGGGGGAGTTCTTAGTATGTTATATATAGAGTGATGAATGAGAATAAGTATGAAGTTTCAGGAAATTGTATTTTCTATATTTAAAGAAATATAACTTTATATATAAATGATTATGTTTTTTTTATGCTTCTTATATATGGGTTCGGTTTATTAGGTGGTTTTTTTGTAATAAAACTAAACATTCGTTTGAGTGGTATTCAGTATGGGGGTGAAAAGGTATTTGATATTAGTGTTTTTAAATTATCTGTATAATAACTAAAAATAGGGAAAAGGGTGACATTCAGTTTTACCTGAAAGTTAGGGCTCGAAGTTATAGAATTTGCGATTGTTTTTGTTGTTTTATGTACCAATCTTAATCATTTGGAAATACTTTTGCAATGGCGTCCACTCCAAACATTGACTTGCGATTTACAAGTAAGTTGTTCTCATGGTGGTGGTAGGTGATACCGTTAGAGCAACTCAAGAAAAACTCAAGAAATTACACTGAAGATGAACTAGGTGATACCGTTGGAGCAAGTAAAAGACAAGAGGTTGACGTGGAATCTGCAAAGGAACATATTAGAGGAAATAGAAAGAAATCATTTTGTACAAGCAAACTTAAAAGATTTGTAGGAAGAGGAGGTAATTGTGTTTCATATATTTTTGGTATGATTTATTTATCATTTTTAGTGTTAAAAAGAAGTTGTGCAAGTATATTGTGTTTTTAGATTTGTGATTTTGTTTCGAATAATGTTTCTACAAGCCGGTTAGTTTTCGTATAAATATGATGTGTATGCAGACATCTGTTTTTGTTGTATAAATTTGTGTTATATCCATTTTTGTTGATTAAAATTTAGTTATATCCAGTATGTGTTTTGTATTAATTGTGTTTTTTTTATGTAATGGAATCACGTGTAGTTGTGGTTTCTAATTCTGATGAATAGATAATAATAAAGAACAGGTTGATATATATAACACAATGTTTAAATAGAAAGGATATGATATATTATAAAGTCAGTGAGGTATTGTATGTTGTAGTCATTAAATAATGTCAATAGTTGGATTAAATAACGTCATACAATCAATTTTTTTGATGTGTAATTCAATTTAAGAATGTTTATTGTAATTCAGGTATATGTTTAAACATCGTTATAGTGTAATTCAATTTAAACAGCAATAGTTACAATTATTAAATATTTGATAAACATCGTTGTGATTTTACATATTCATAGTGTATAAAACATCGGTTTATGAGAGATGTATTTAGTCATGTATAACCTCTATCCACTAATTTCATGTAATCCGAAAATTTTGTGACCTTAGGCAGTTTTCAGTTTTTTATTCAAGTAAATATAACTTACCTGTCCAATTGAGTTTAAATCAAATATGTATTATAAATACATGTTCAAAGTTGTTTCAAATTCACACATTAGAAGAGAGAAGTCTGTCTTTGAGGTTGAATCTCAGAAGGTATGATTTTATATTTTTTTTTCTCTAATCTTCATGTTCTTTATTATTTTATTACTTCCAATTTTTATTTTGTGCTATTCGTATATTAAAAAGTTTTGTATTCATTTTGTAGATGTCAAGTGATGAATTTATCATAAAGTCTCCGTTGAAAAACGAGTATGACCTTTGGCAAATCATGAAGGTTTGTTTAAATTTTTATAATTCAAAAAGTACATTTTTTTTTGTTGAACTAAATTATTTTTGTATTTTTCAATTTATACAGCCTCAATTTGTTATCATAATTGGTACTATTAAGGCTATAGACAAGGATTTTGGTTGGCACTATGTGGAGTGTCCTAAATGTTTAATGGAGGCGGGTACAGATCTTGTAGACTGCGTGGGTTTGGAGTCACATTATTTTCATGTGTGTTTCAACCGTGATTGTGATGAAAGTGTTATATATCCAGTTCCAAGGTAATATTACCTTTTTCTATCTATTTTAATATTTATATGTTTTATAAAATAATGGATTTTGTATATATGTGTTTTTATATTTAACTTAACTAGATTCAAAATAAAAGTTCAAGTGGAAGATAATACTGATGATGTTCAACTAATATTATTTCATCATCTGGTTGATGAAATCATTGAAAAAGTTGTTCTCAAGTCGGCTGTTCAATTGCTTAAAGAAAACTCATCATCTGTATGTATAAATAATCTTAACTTCTCCTATATTTTTTTTCTCATTGTATTTAAATATTTTTTTATATTAATTTTATCATAAAATATTCTGATTCACAGGATGTTGAAGAAGTAATGTTTCCTGTTGATTTAGACAAGTTGATTGGAAAGATGTTTGCTTTTAAAATTGAGATAACAACTTATAATCTGACTAATTTTGATGAAATGTATATTGTCACAAACATGACTGATGATGAGTCAATTATTAATGAGCTCAAAGAAAAGATGAAGATTACTGAGGTATTTTTTATTTCAATACATGATTCGTATTTATACATTTATATTTACATCATATTTAATTTTATTATTATTTTCTTAATTTTCACATTTGTTTCAGGGAAACGATAAAGAATTTATCAAAAAAAAAAAGTCACATTTCAAGTGTTAAGATTGATGATGCTAAAACCAGTTATGATACCAATGAAATCAACAAACGTAAATTGGTTGACGTCTATAAGTCTTCAACTCCAAGTAATTTCAAGGATTTGGAGAAAGTTAGCAAGAAATAAACTTATCTCATATCTCTATTAATTTAAATCAGTTGTTATGATTTTTAGGTTTTTTCCAATGGGTATTTTGGATATTTCAGTTTGTTTTATTAAAATTTAGTTATATGCAGTATGTTTTTTATATGAATTGTTTTTTTTTATATGATGGATTCAAGTGTAGTTGTGGTTTCTGATTCTGATGAATAGAGAATAATAATAATAATAAAGAACAGGTTAATAAATATAACTCAATGTTTAATTAGAAAGACTATGATATATTAAAAAGTCAGTGATGTATTGTATGTTGTAGTCATTAGATAATGTCAGTAGTAGGATTAAATAACGTTATACAATCAATATTTTTGATGTGTAATTCAATTTAAACAGCGTTAATGTAATTCAGGTATATGTTTAAACATCGCTATAGTGTTATTCAACTTAAACAGCTTTAGTTAGAGTAATTAAATATTTGATAAACAACGATGTGATTTTACATATTCATTGTGTATAAAACATCGGTTTATGAGAGATGTATTTACTCGTCTATAACCTCCATGCACTAATTTTATGATTTCCGAAAATTTTGTGACCTCAGCCAGTTTACAGTTTTTTATTCAAGTAAATATATCTTACCTGTCCAATTGAGTTTAAATTAAAACTTTATTATAAATACATATTCAAAGTTGTTTCAAATTCACACATTAGAAGAGAAAAGTCACTCTTTGAGGTTGAATTTTTTGAATATTTCAGTTTGTTTGATTAAAAATCGGTTTATGAGAGTTGTATTTAGTCATGTATAACCTCGATCCACTAATTTCATGATTTCCGAAAATTTTGTGACCTTAGCCAATTTACAGTTTTTATATAACTTAGTAACTTACCTGTCCAATTGAGTTTAAAACCGTTTAAATATTTACCTATATAGAGGTGTGTTCTATTACATTTTCGTTGTAGTTGTTTGAAGAACATGAACGTAGATGTTTATAAGTTAGTGGCAAATGGTGCCAAACCGGAAGAAATCATTGGCTGCCCTGTTTGCAATGTCATATGCCTTAATGAACAACAATATAGGCATCATGTAATGTCAAGGAAGCATACCACAAAGGTATAAGTGTTTGAAATATTAATCATTTTGTGTTTTTACTTTGTAATTTTGTTGTTTACTCATTCGAGTGTTAATCCAACAGTTACAAGATTTATCGTATTGTTGTGTGGATTTTCATTGTGCTCTATGTGACATATATTGTACAAGTGCAAATCAGCTTTATGCTCATTGTAAAGGAAAGAAACATGCAAAGATGTTCCGGCTTACTGTAGGGGATATGCAAGTTGAATCTCATTCTGCGTTTGATGCTTCTGGTGGTAATAATGTTTCGGGTTACGAAGTAGATTGTAACGAGGGTGATCAACAACTGATGTCTGCAGATGATAATCAAGTCAGTGTAGTCAGTAGTGATATCGAAACTGGAGATGTAGATAATGTTTGTGATGTAGAGGTCACTGATGGCTGTGATGTTGATGGCGGTTTTTCTGTTTGTCCCGGTCATGTGTGTTATGCGTGTGACATATATTGTTCTTCACCAATTAAGGTGCCGTTTTGTGTTGATTGTTATAAATATATATAACTAAACACGTTGAGGCGGTGATTAGTTTAAATGATGTATTGTTTTGTCGTTTTGTTATATTTCAACTTTCGTAATGTTTGTTCTTATTTGTTTCGTCATGTTTCAATCGATTGCTTTGGTGCCTTAAAAAAACCAACACAATCTATTTATTGTCCATATTTAATATATAAAGTACCACATAATCTGTGTAGTAAAAGTTTGCACAACAATGTTGGGATTACCCAAAATCATATATATTACATGTTTTTTAAATCAAGCTACGAAGCATCATAATTAAATATAAGATCACATGAACCTACAACCAAACATTTCTTAAACTTATAAAACATAGGGTACAATACATATATGTCCTATGAATCTACAACCAAAAATTTTTTAAACGCATAAAAGATGAAATAAATAATAATAAAAATAAAGATAATAATAAAATATAATGTCGTATGATCATACAACCAAGCATTTTTTAAACTCATAAAACATAAGGTACAATACATATATGCAATCCTAAACTATAGGTGCAACCAACCATCGCAAAAAGTCACCCTATAAGCATAAAGTACAAACAATGATGCATAACATTGTTTTAAATTATAATATATAAATGTTTTGTTTCTTTAAAGAACCTTGATTTGGTATTGATTTGTTTTGACCTAGCCAAAGTGGACATTATGATGGTGTGGTTATGTTGGGCTGTTACAGATGGTATTAGTGCTAGGGATTGGTCTGGTGTGCCATCGAGGATGTTGGGACCTGTAAGGAGTGTGATTTGTAACATCCCACATTGGTTGTGAAGGGGAATGAAGGCTTCGTTGTAAGGGTCTTCATACATTCAACATCATGACGCGTTTTAAATCAGTGAGGAGATGTTGGAACGTCTTGGCTAAAGCGGATAGTATCATGGTGTGGTTAGCCTGGGATGTACATTGTAGGAAAGTGTTACCATGCTGGAGATTCCGATTGACTTATGTTTGAGATATTGCCAAATCTTACTGCAAGAGACGTAGACCGTTATAAGTTGGTGTGTAAAGAATGGTGCTCTTTTCATTTGTATTGTAATATACTTTGGTAATGTTAGAAGATATTTTATTTTTGTATGGTATTTTAGTTGCTTATGTTCTTTGTTATATATATGGTTATCAACTTCTTAGAGTAAGTTGTATGTTGTGTATTATAAATTGTTGATTTCTTGTAATTACATAAGTAGTATGATAATATGTGATGTGTAACTTGGCAGTTAATTATTTGAATAAATTTTAGCAGGTATAACCCCTAATGTTAAGGAGTGGTTATTATTGTGTTTTTTTATTTTATTGTGTTTTATTTATTTATTGGTTTTTATTTATTGTGTTTTTGTTTTTTTGTGTTTTTTATTATTGGAGGGCTAAAATGAACTCTAAATGTGGGGCCTTTTCCAGTTTTTAACTTATATATGTTTTCAATACTTTATATTAAGAGAAAAATGCAATTTCCGTCCCTGTGGTATGTGTGAAACATCAACTTGAGCGGCTAAGTAACACACATTATCATAAATAATAACAGAAGCTTCATCATAAACTTGCTTCTAAATGTACATTCTCATTAGAGCAACACTGCCCAACCCAGCAAACTGAAAAACAAAGCATAATTATTCAAATGAACAAACATGATTCAACAATATCAGTGGTTGCAACGGTTATAATGAAAACAGTGGGTGATTTTATCTATCAGTGGATAGCATATCAGTGGATGAAAACACTGATTTTGAACAACAGTGATATCCAAGGAAATGAGAGAACAGGGGTTGACTTTCAGCAGTGGACAACTTTTCACAGAGCAGATGTTTGAACAAAACAGCGGTTATGGCAGTGGACAGCTTTTCACAGAGCAGCTGTTTGAGATTGTGTTTTTTTCATGTGTGCAAGTGCAAGTCTATATTCAGGCACAATTTAACATCAAAATAAACCAAATCAATTACAATTCTCCGGATGGTCGCTCGAAGAAATTAAACTGAAGATATTAAATGTTTGAAATAATATATGATTAAATAACCACAATAAAAACGACCATAATAAAAAACACAATTCATCCAGACTAACTTTCAAGAAACAAACCAAAACATTCCATTAAAATAAAAAGAGTAAAATGCAATTTGCGTCCCTGTGGTATGTCCCAAACATCAACTTGAGCCCCTAAAAACAATTTTTTGCATTCTGAGCCCCTGTGGTATTCATTTCATAACACTTTGAGTCCCTGCCGTCAGGTTGACTGTTAGAGGCAGGGGTAAGACCGTTTTTTGCATATATTAATAACACTTTGCGTCCCTATGGTATGAGTGAAATATCAACCTGAGCCCCTAAATTCTTTTCTTGTTAAGAAATCTAATAATTAAATTTATACTATATATAACAAATTATTAAAGCCTAAATTGTATATTAAATGTAAACTTTTTATACATACAATACAGAGACAAAACGTCATACCAACTTCGTAGAGTTGACGGAACTTACAGACTCGATAACAAAAGACCGTAACATACAATACAGAGACAAAACGTCATCCCACCACAAGCAATTGTGGATTTTTACTGACGGGTGCACTTCGGGAGCTGATCCAGATATGAATGAATATAACCCCAGTGTATCTAATTACATATCTGCCACTTGGGTTATATTCATTCATATGAATGAATATAACCCCAGTGGTAGATATGTAATTAGCGAGCTTTGGAATTTCAAGGAAAATCGAAGAGCTCCACTGGGGTTATAATCATTCATATCAATCACTTCCTTATGTGCACCGCATCTTCTAGGAGGTTGTCAAGTGTTCTCGCCTTCGTAGTTGGTGTTTTGCGTATCTTTACATCCGCAGCCATTCTGTGCAACAAAACACATTCAAATGAGGAACACATTCGAATCTTATCCGATCAGTTCTTAATACAACAGTTCTTAATACAACAAAACACATTCAAATGAGGAACACATTCGAATCAAACCGAAAATCAATATGATGAACACACAAGAATCAAAACCAAAACACATTGCAAATAACACATTCAAAACAAAACACATTCAAAACAAAACACATTCTGTACAACAAAAATCAAACCAAAAATCCATTCAACCCTAAACCCACAAGAATCTGTACAAACCAAACCAAAACACATTCTGTTGATACCCTAAACCCTAAACACATTCAAACCAAAACACATTCTGTACATCCGATCAGTTCTTAATACTCAGTTGATACCCTAAACCCTAAACACATTCAAACCAAAACACATTCTGTACAACAAAACAAAACACATTCAAACCAAAACACATTGCTACCCTAAACCCTAATCCCAAATACCACTCTGTTTTGATGCATTTTGAACAAGAATCAAACCAAAAAATCCATTCAACCCTAAACCCACAAGAATCAAACCAAAAATCCATTCAACCCTAAACCCTAACCCCAAATAACACATTCAAATCATCAAATCAAATCCAAAATACCCAAATAACTGTTATCATCAAATCAAAATGAGGAACACATTCAATCAAAATAACACATTCAAACACATTCAAAATGAGGAACCCAAAATCAACCCTCTGTTTTTCAAAATCAACCCAAAATCGTCGAACGGAACCCAAAATCAAACCCAAAAACATAGAATGGAACCCAAAATCAAACCCAAAATCAACGCTCTGTTTTTTCACAATATAAACACATAAACACATCGAATGAAATCAACCCTCTGTTTTTTCAAAATCAACCCAAATCATCGAATGTAACCCAAAATCAACCAAAAATCATCGAATGGAACCCAAAATCAAACCCAGAATCATCGCTCTGTTTTTTCACAATATAAACACATAAACACATCGAATGACCAGTATGAGGATGAAGATGAACCTGATCTGTTCGATGAAGATGAAGATGAAGATGATCTGTTCGATGTTCGATGAAGATGATGAGGATGATCTGTTGATTTCTTTGATGAAGATGATGATGATGATCTTGGGAGTTGGGAGAGGAGAGCTGTTGATGATGATATTGGGAGTTGGGAGCGACTGTTGATGATGATAATGAAACTGGTCTCCTTTAAGTGTAGATATTAAAGGGTGGGGGGGTATTATAGACTTTTCACAACTGGCAAACAATCAAACTGATGGAAGACTGACGGCAGGGACTCATACTGTTATGAAATGAATACCACAGGGGCTCAGAATGCAAAAAATTGTTTTTAGGGGCTCAACCTGATGTTTGGGACATACCACAGGGACGCAAATTGCATTTTACTCAAATAAAAATACCACCAATAACTCTTAATAATTGAATACAAACCACTTTACCATAACAGCAACTATCACTAAACTTAACAAAACTACTTATAAGGAAAGTAAAAAACCAACGCTTCAACTCCATTGATTCATTAACTTGTCTAAATATCTCTAACATCTGTGCCATTAACTGAACATCTTTGTTCGTACTCTCACCATTATTCAAAAGTGTTATGTATTGTTTATGGTATGTATTTGCAGTTAACTTAGTGGAATGTATGGGTTTTTGTAAGTTTGATAGTGTTGTATGTAAAGGCAGTATGACTAATACCTGATATTTTGAGTTGTTTGTGTGGTTACATATATTATTGCGTTTTTATATGACATGATATAAATTTTGTTTTGTGTTATTTTACCGGATAAAGTGTATTAGAAAGTTGGAGATATCATCTGCTATGTTGCCTTTTTATATATTTATATAGAAGTTTTGCCGTTTAAAAAAAAAATCAACTGCTATGTTAGTGGTTACTAATCCTTTTATTACGTGATTAGTTATTAAGCATTTCTCTCCCATTATCTCCAGTCTTTTATGGGTTGACGTTTCTCTCTCACATCTTCCTATTTATATGATTATAGGGTAACATTTCAGTCAGAATTGTTCCAGATCTTTGAGCAAATAAAAGTTGCTGTTTGTAAGTATCTTTTCTTCAATTTGTTATTTTGCCTTCTATTCTTCATAACTATGATTTACACTTTGATGTTAAAGTGAATTGGACTAACTAACATGTGTTGATCGAATGTGAGCAGTTAATCAATATTTGTTATGTCGGAGTTGCTTGTAGAGATATTAATGTATGGTATTTTTACAAAACTTTCTGCAAGAGATATAGGTCGTTGCAAGTTGGTGTGCAAAAAATGGTTGTCTATCCTGTCCACACCAGAGTTTCCATTAATTCATCACCGTCAGCTACCAAGTGGGTGCTTGCGAAATTAGATCATTGTGGTTCTCTTGAAAAATTGTTTTATGCATGCACGGGCTTTTGTGGTCCTAAAATGATGTCTGTTAAACCATTCAAAACCCGACCAGATGAATTGATGATATTAGGGAGTTTGGATGGAATGTTATGTGTGTGCCTGGAAGAGACTTCTCAAATTTTAATTTGGAATCCTCTTACACAGGCAAGTACAACTTTTCCATCATGTGAATCACATGGTTTCTTCAAAAAAGATTCTGATTCTGCTGCTTTCTATGTGGATTCTGCAAATGAGTACAAGGTTTTACATGTTATAAGAAGACGTGGCACAGAGGCAGTTTATATTTATTCTACCCGACTACATTCCTCGGACATTCTGTCTGTTAAGCATGGTGGAAAATGGTCATTAGGTACATTGTGTGGAGATGGTATATATTTCATTGTTGATTCATGTTCTGGTGATTGTGTGCAGTCAATTATACGTTTTGATGTTAACCTAGAGCAATTTTCAAGTGTTCCATTACCATGTGATTTTTATGGAGGAGGTTTTGATGGATCTTTGGTCAGTATTGCTGGGCAACTTCACATTTTTTTGCGTTATAAATATGATATGTATTTAGTTGGTTTGTGTAAGTTGGGATATGAAGAATGGATTAACTTATGGGTTCTGCCTTGTATTGGTGTTGTTCCATCGAGTTTCCTCGGGTTTGTAGAGTATGTAGAGTCTACTGATGAAATGCTGTTGATGACTACTTGTGGGGATATTTATATGTTAGATATGAAAACTATGCAAGTTGGGTACTACTTTCCTTGGAAGTACATGACTGCCTTACAAGGGTCTGTCTATTTTGAGAGCCTTGTGTCTCCAAATTACTAAAGGTATCAAGCTTCTGTTCTTCTTTGTGTTTTGATGTATCATGTTTGGTTATAGTTTATGTTAATGTCTTTAGTATTTTAGTAATTTAATGTTAATATAGTGGTTTATTGTGTAAGGATCTTCTAATGTTCGATATTATGTTTTATTATTTGATATATGGATGATGTTTAATGTAGTATTATTTAATATATTAATGATGTGTAATGTAGTTTATGGTTCGGGTAGTGTAACAAATTGTATACATGTTTTGTGTTTTTGATTTGACATTATATATACAGATTGTTAAATGATCAAGTCAACTCTATTGTGGTTTGCAAGTTAAACCATTAAGAAAGCTACATCCAAAATGATCGTATCACTAACAACATTAATTGAAAATCCTAAAAGTTATAGTGATTTCATATTCAATTTTTAAATAACCAAAAGTTTTTTTAAGTTCAAATTATAAACATAAACTCAAAGTTATGATTAATTATCCAATTGTAACCTAAGCTTAAAGTTTATCATATTTTATTATAAGTTCAAATTAGAAACATAAACTCAAAGTTATGATTAATTATACAATTGTAACCCAAGCTTAAAATTTATCATATTTTATTAAATTCATTGAAACATTTCAAACAGCATGGGTCCATTTTTGTGTTTGTCACCGGAAGTCTTGCAATGTTTTTTATTTTTGGTTCCATGTTATTGAAAAAAGGTCAATCTGAATTTAGAATTCATGTCATTGTTTTTGAAAACATATATAATACATAAAAAAGATACTACATTTAAAATATTCTAAAAATAATATTTCGGTTATTTAGTTGATTAATAAAAGACAAAACAATATCTTGAATTGTGTTATGGATAATGTTAATTGTGTTTTTTGCAACAGGCATCCAGTGACTTGAGTCAAGATGAGATTAACTTAACTATTACATTAAAATGTATGCAGATATAAATATTTTTATCACTATACGTCGTTTGAACATAGCTTAAAATTTTGATGTGTTATTTTAAACTATTGATTATAGCTCATGTAGTGTCTCATTTATTCAATTTATTAAAAAAAAGAAAAAGAAAAAGAAAACGTGGTTGGTTAGTTGTCATCTTTTTTTGACGAAATAAATGGTGTGGTGACATAATTTATGAATCTTCCACGTATTTTCAGTTAGCAGGGTATCCATGTTTTATGCTCAAGTTTGTTAGCGGTGCATATATATATGATTATATGTATGTATGTATAAATATAATCGTAAAGGAATATTTGAATTCTTTAACCTCTGATTATATTATTCGTTTGTATAATTATATCTGGTTTCCGTCGTTTTAACTTTTAAATAAAAGTTGGTCGATGAGGTAGTTTGGCAGTTACAGAGGGATGTCTTGTATATGACTGTTTTGAAATTCGGTTTCAAACGAAAGTGTGAAGTGTTGCATGGAAGTTAAGATTAATTATCTAGAGCGATTTTAGTACTCATGTTTGTTTTTTATTTTTCTATGTCTCTTATTTCTGGTTTTTTTTTCTTTTTTTTTGTAGGATAGTATTTTAGTTTGTATAAAAGCGGCTTTTGTTTCAGTTATTGTATTTCTTACAATTAAAGTTAGGCCATCTTTACAGAAAAGAGTGTTTGATTTATATAGTTTGGGTTGTGTTTGTGTTTTTTTTTTCCACTTAAACAAGTTTACATTGATAATCAGAATTCAGTAAAAAAAGTAAGCTTTAATAAAAAACACAATGCCTTTATTGGAGCTTAATATTGTATAAAATATACATACAACTACAAATAGTATATAAGGACTATTGCAATAGGGTAACGTACTATTCTAAACATAGTGATTTCGTATAAGCACAATCTTTTCCATAATAAAACACAATGTAATCAACAACATAAATGGTATAGGACAATATTAGTATATATTATTACATTTCTATAAAAACACGTTTTGTTTAAAAAAACTTAAGTTAGGTTAACACACCTAATGTTTGTAATTATAATTAGCATTTTAAGTTATGCATTCATTTGTGGTAGTTTCGTGTTTACTTTGTTTTTGTATAAAATATATAATATTATCTAATTAAAGATAATTATAATTCCTACAATTATGGTGCATGTTCAAAAACTACCCATTATGTTGCCCCATTATTATTTGAACTTTGATAACCGTTTTTAATAACCCAACTGTTGTCTTAATATTTTTTACTACAGTTCTTTAGTTTCCCTTATCAATAGGTTTTGAAAAGTTGTAGTTGGAAACGAAGTATCAAAGGAGCTACTATCTATTTAGCAATGTATGTGTGATTTTGTTTTTCATAGTGTGTATAGGTGTTTCATATTCATATTTAATTTCATTGCTTTCTTTTGTTGTTACATGTATTTAATGGTTGGTTGCATGTCTTCTTATAGCTATGTTTGTTGCTATTGTGTTTTGTTAATTTAAATTATGTAGTATAAATAATAGATTAGGGTATAGCTTGACAATTAATAGCGTATTTATGATCGAGATGTTTGCTTTACCTGCATGAAACAGTGTTATGTTCTAAGTATGTATATAGATCCGATGGTGTTTCTATATAATAGTCGTCTATTTTCTTGGAGTGATATCAAGTATGGATACGGTGTTTTGTGCTTATGTAATGATGGGTTGTGAGATAGTATTTTGGAGTGCATTATACGCAAAACAAGTTTATACAGTGATAACAGGAAGTTTACTACAAAATATTTTCACATGTTGTTGGTTTATCTGCTGATTCTTCTAACAAATGTCAGAGCTTGCATATAGTGTGTAAGGCTGGTGCGCATTGGTTGTTTGGTATAATCCATGATATTATGTACGTATTGTAACACCTGTGCCTCCACGGCCATCAAACAAATACCAAACCAATGAAATATTATATTTCATACTTGGGATTTGTAAAAATATGTGTATCATTTGCACATATCAATTCTTGTTCAATTTCAAACTCTAAATCGCTTTCTGGAAGGTTATACGCGCACTGATGCGTAAATATAGCCAGTTTAATGCAACAAACACTCCGGAATTGTGACATAGGCTTAACATACCTTAAATAACCTTTACATAACTTAGAAATAAGTTTTGAAGGCTTTGGTATGGCAAAATCAAGTTAAATCGCTTACAGGGACTAAAGTTGACAAACTGCGAAAGTATGCCAATTTGAACTGTAACAGACATTCCGGAACATGACCATAAGTTAAACACACCATAAATATCCTTTACATAGCTTAGAAATAGGCTTTAAGGGGTTCGGTGTGCTAAAATAAACTTTTGGGTCATTCAGGGACTAAAAGTGTCAAAAAGTGCACAAGTTTGCATTTTCGCGCATAACTTACGTTCTGAATACATCCGGACATCTAAAAATTTATGTAAGCATGACTATATTATGCTTTAGTGTTTGGCTTGCCAAAAATCCATTCGTCGCGTCATTTGGATCGTTTTTCGCGCTTATGCGCATTCCGTCGTAATTAACCGAACAATGCAACCGTACGGCTAAACGAACCGACATCTGAGATATTTTTGAACATATTTTAAGTTCCCTATACTTTAACTTCATTTTAGAGCTTTGAAATGGGGTTAACGGGCCTTAAACATGTCGAAAATGGACTGAATGCATGACAGGGACCAAAAGTGTAAATCTGCCAAACTAAGGCCTAGCGCACCTCTACACTTTTAATGTAATGGTGCGCTAGCCTAGTTCAGATAGCAGAAAAATGGCAGAAACATTGAATAAAGTCCTTTCCTCATATGCACATGGTATTGGGTAATACTAGGGGCTCCAATGGTTTTCAAAAACCACCATCTTGATGTGTATGGCCAAGATCGAATCGCGTTTTCCAAGAAACGATCCTAACGGTTCGGGAAACACTATAAATACCCCATGCCATCCATTGCTAAACTTACAAGAATTTTGATTTGAGAAACTCTAAGTTGAAACCATTGTTTCATACCTGAGATTCTTGAATCGAGATTAGCATTCGGGGACCCTTCGTAAGTATTGTTTCGTTCTTTTATTGCTTTTCGAGTCTTTCGAGTCTGAAAGTCAAACTTTGTTTGACTTTCTGCGTTGACCAGTAATGGTCAATGTGAAGTTCGTTTGAACTTCGCAACGTGAGTGTAATCACGTTGGTTATAGTCCCTTGGGACTATGCCTACTGATTACCACGTTGTCTAGGGTCGTAGGGTAAGCGATCTAATAAATCGCTTATACCTTCGAACCCGAACCAGTTCGGTCGATCATTAGGATCTGACCAAACACATTAGGTGACCATAGTATATAGGGAATAACCTTCCGAGGTTATACCTTATGGTCACATCGTTTAAGTAGTTGTATGATAGGTAGTTTATATGCCTTAGGTAAATTACCAGAATACCCTTTTCATGTATAATTGGTAATTAAGCATATGTAACCTAAACTTTTGTCACATAACTGATTATGTAACATGTTTAGGCATATAACACTTGTCATAGGACTAGTTAGGCGGTCCGAACGCGTTTCACGCGAACGACGCGTTAAAGTAGCATAAGCTACCTAAACGGGTCGTAAGCTATTAGGTTAGGTTTCATTTAGCATGTAGGCTTTGATAAACCATATGACACGAGTCTCTATACTCGTTTGGTTTACAAACCCTCATTCTATCTAAATCCTCCGATTTAGGTCCGGTTTATTAACATAGTTACCTATATTAGGTGCCGTTTGATATCCGTGATCTCTAGCATTGTTTGGTTGTTACTCAAGGACTACTGAGCAATCTCAAGTGAGTACATAGAACCCCCTCTTTTAAATGTTTTCAAGGTGTTTATGTGAGTACATAGACCCCTCTTTTACTGTTTTCCAAACATTTTGGGGTGGAACACATGTGCCTACTTGTTACTTTCCTGCTTTTCATGCTTTCATATCATATGCCTGCTATGTTCGTTAGTACATTATAGTACATGATTTCATTACATTTCATGCTATGTATGCCCATTGTGTGCGTACTTAGTACATCGTTTTACATTACATTTTATGCTATGTGTGCCCATTGTGTGCATTACTTAGTACATCGTTTTACATTACATTTCATGCTATGTATGCCCATTGTGTGCATTACTTAGTACATCGTTTTACATTACATTTCACGCTACGTATGTTCATTTGATTACATACTTAGTGCATCGTTTTCACATGTTTACATTTTGGTATGACATTTGGTTTGTTTAACATGGAACAATACATTCATTAACATTGATCACGCCATTCGTTAGTAGGTAGTGGTACCATAGGAATTGACAACTCCCGTTCCAGAAATCCTGGGTTGGTGTGGATTGGAAGGAATGACCGAATTCGATATACATAAGTTAGATAAACCTTTAAGTGGTTTAAGGGTTTATCGCCGCAGTCTCAAGGCTTGGATGTATGCATTTTCACAATACCGCATAGATGTTCGTATCAGTATAGCATGCATTTCCACAAAACATAGCTTTGATTTAAACCAAGTTTTACTTCAATACTTTGTTCTTGTGCATATGGTTTAGTTGATGCATTTCACTAGCCATACATATCATTTTGTTTACATATTACATGATTTACATTGATCATGCATTTCCACAAAACATAGCTTTGATTTAAACCAAGTTTTACTTCAATACTTTGTTCTTGTGCATATGGTTTAGTTGATGCATTTCACTAGCCATACATATCATTTTGTTTACATATTACATGATTTACATTGATCATGCATTTCCACAAAACATAGCTTTGATTTAAACCAAGTTTTACTTCAATACTATGTTCTTGTGCATATGGTTTAGTTGATACATTTCACTAGCCATACATATCATTTTGGTTACACATTACATGGTTTACATTTGACACATAAACACTTTTGACATTGGTTATACATTACATGATTTACATTTTGACATAAACATTTTAACATATTATTTCAATACATTTGGAAGTTGGTTTAAACATAGACATCTTACATTGTTGGTTTGGTTTGAATAAGTGATTAAGTAACGAGGCGTGTGTAATATGATACAAGCATGGTGGATACGCCGCTGGTACTTCCTATATATAAGTGTTTGTATGGTATTACATATCGTAGCATTATTTGAATCATTTCAGTTTATGACATATAACATTTTATACAAATAACATACTTTTCACAATACATTGTTTTATAAACAACTTAACTTATACAAACTCATTTTTACATGGTTATTCATTTAACCATGCATTATTCTCTTATTTATACGTATCATCTAAACTTATTGTTTTTCAAATGATTTACAAAGACAAAGCAAATTACAGGGTTCATGACTAAACATTTTCTTAAACAATAAGTCATGAATCCTATTTTCATAAACCTATGTATCTCACAGGCATTTTTATGCTGACGTACCATATTTTCACATGTGTTTCAGGATATGATGCATAGGATTTATCAAGATACACTTAGGCAGACTTGGGCCTTAGCGACAATAAAAGATGCAAGACTAGTTATTTATGTTATGTTTCTTTGATTGTCAAGACATTGTAACTACTTTAATCAATAAAACAATATTTCAATTTCCATGTGTTATGAAACAATGATTCTGTTACAACACCCCCCGACGTTTCCGCCACGTTTGGTTGTCCTACGTGGTCGGGGTGTGACAGAAAAGTTGGTATCAGAGCTCATGGTTATAGGGAATTAGGTTATTAGTAATACTTTGACCTAGTCTATAACCTTCTTAGGACCCTAACGCGAGTTTACTTGCGTTTAGTCATAAAACAATACTGTCACCTATCCTTAGGCGACAACCGCAACAAGAACATAAATTTCAAAACCGCTTTGAAAACTAATCATCTGTTCTAGGATGATTAATTACTAGGTTTTGAACCCTCAGTTATAAGGTTTTGAACCCCTTTGAAATTTCAAAATCTCGTCAAAGTTTTGGGTTTTAAATAATGTGAACACGTGTAAACTGGATGGGTGAATGCCTGTATTCTGGGTTTTCTGTCTAGGCAAGCACTTCGTATACATCTCATCAGACGCGAGACCAGTTGTGCTTACCTGGGAATTCTTGGGATGAGTGTTCACTTATAGGCGAGCATGTCTTCGCGATACATTATTTTTGACCCATTTACTTTGATTTGTCACCATCTCATTTGTTTGCTTTAGGTAACAAACAAATGATCGCAATTTTCATTCGTTACCATTCTGTATTGATTATCCAATAATCTTTCACTTGCTTCTTCCTCTGTCTTTCTTTTTCTTCTAGAATGTCTATTCCTCTCAGCACTGGCCAAATGTCCGAGCAAACAGCCAAATTTGCCCAGCAAATAGGCGAGGTGATACTGAAGTCTGTGGATCTAGGCATTGCCATGTCTCGTCTCAAAAATGAAGCCACTCAAGAGCCACCAAAGGAAGCAGAAGTCAAGCCAGCACCAAAATCAAGGAAGCGTAAGGCTTCAAGGAAACCCGCAGCGGTTACACCTAATCAAGCGGGACCTAGCCAAGTGGCAAGGCCACCAGCTAGGAAGCCGTACTTAGGAACTGCTCCTAGGTGCAAGCGATGTAACGGTCATCATTCAAACCTCATACCCTGCTTCAAATGTACCTACTGTGGATGGCGGGGACATTTGATTAACACATGCCGCTTTGCTGCCCAAAACAAAGCTGCTATAAACCTTGCTGCTACCCAAGTCAACCCTACTCAAGCTCGCTTTCCGCCTGGTACTTGCTACAACGGTGGCGAGATGAGCCATTTCAGGAACAACTGCCCGAAGATAGTCAGTGCAAATCCAACCCTTGGATGAGCATTCGGCTGAACAAAGGATGTTGCTGTCTTATGCCTTTGTTTCTTTTGTTTTCGTGTATTGTGAAACAATATGTCTTGTTCATAAATAAAAGTTGTTGATCACAATTCTGATATACAAGTATAATAACAAGTGTTTATGGCATTTCCCTATAATACCTGCATTAAGGAACTATGTTCCTTACAAACTACTCTTGTGATTCTCTCTTTCAAATGATCGCTCATGAGTCCCTCGAAAATTTTAAGTACTCGTTTCATTCTAAGATACGAAGTACAGAAAATAAAGTGACATTATGAGTAATCATGCTTCAGCACATCTTTACCTTTAAATCCTTGGTTAGATAACTAAGGGTATTTTCAAATCTCATACCCATTACGTTTTGATTTTTCAACATACACCGTACAAGTATTTCAACACAATCTTCATGATCTCAAAACATTTCATATAATTTGAAAACATTTTTTTTAATGCATTGTCTATGTTATTTCAAAAACATTGGCCATGTTATCAAAACCAACCTTCCTAATTTCAAAATATTTCATGTAGTCTGAAGGCAATAATAACACAGTACATTTTCCTATCAAGTGCATGATTTCGAAAAGCATCATTCATATTTTCAAAAACCTTATACATAATTTCAAAATTCATCTCGCATGATTTTAAAACATTTTCATAAATATACTTACCTAGTACACCTACTTTATGATTTCAAAAGTATTATATATAAGGTTTCAAAAATGTTAAAAACATTTTTTCTTAAAAGAACCCCATGCATAGTTTTCAAAAATATTTTTCCACATACATTGACTTAACCTTCAAATTCTGCTTCATATGTCACCTTGACATAACAAGCATCTCAACTTCATAAGCATTTTTTCATGTTTTGACATAAGCACGTCCAGTGCAAGGTTTCAAAACATCTTCAACTTCTAAAATCCATATGGGATCTTTTTATCTTCACATTTAGACCCTTGTGGATGATCATCATTAAAAATCAGAGTCCTTAATTGGATTCCTTATGTACCTAAATTCGAACATTTCGGTGCCTTATAATCGAAATCGAATTTTTCTTTTAAAAATCTTTCTATCTTCATAGTTAGATTCTTGAAAATGTTTAAAGTACCAAATGAAATCCACAAGATGGATTCCTAGTGTGCTTTAAATACACGTGCTCTGTTAGCAGAACAAATTTCTAGTTAAACAATTTTGTGGTTATGTGACTATGTGTTTATTCATCTTATGTTTTCTTTTATGCATTTTGTGTTTTTATACTCTGGATATTCGTTATCCAAATCCTCGCAGAATCTTTCATATCTTCATATGAGGGATTCGTAGCAGGATATTCAAAAGGTACTACCTTAAATCCTTAATGGGCTTCTATGTAATAGTTAAGACCCTTGGATTATATAGTATTATTCCATGATTCATAAGAGACCCTCTTAGTGGTCTAGTCAAAAAGATTGATTTACAATCTGGTTAAAGAACGACATCTAGTGATATAGCTGAACAGACTCCTTGATAGTCTATTAGATCATTTATTGATTTAATTAAAAGGGACTTTATGGCGGTCTAGTCACACTCATCACAGGATTGTTCATTTGGTTTTCCCCTACATATTATAAAATAGACTGTGTAAACTGTGCAAGGAATTGTCTGATTATGGACGCGTACATAATTATGAAATTTAGTGCACAGAAACCCAGTAAGGTTTATTATGTGTAAGAACCGATAGTGACAACAATAACAAAATGAGAACGATGTAATGGAGGTACGGTGGACGCACCAATGACACTTCATATACTTGTATATAAGTATCCCTGTTACATTGCAAGCATAATGTTATTAAGGCTACTAGAAGTTCAGAACCCTAACCAATGTTGTTCGATCTTTTCGACTTCATGTTTTCAAACTCACACAAGTTTCCTCTAGATAAAATTTCAGGACGAAATTTCCTAAAGTAGGGGAGACTGTAACACCTGTGCCTCCACGGCCATCAAACAAATACCAAATCAATGAAATATTATATTTCATACTTGGGATTTGTAAAAATATGTGTATCATTTGCACATATCAATTCTTGTTCAATTTCAAACTCTAAATCGCTTTCTGGAAGGTTATACGCGCACTGATGCGTAAATATAACCAGTTTAATGCAACAAACACTCCGGAATAGTGACATAGGCTTAACATACCTTAAATAACCTTTACATAACTTAGAAATAAGTTTTGAAGGCTTTGGTATGGCAAAATCAAGTTAAATCGCTTACAGGGACTAAAGTTGACAAACTGCGAAAGTATGCCAATTTGAACTGTAACAGACATTCCGGAACATGACCATAAGTTAAACACACTATAAATATCCTTTACATAGCTTAGAAATAGGCTTTAAGGGGTTCGGTGTGCTAAAATAAACTTTTGGGTCATTCAGGGACTAAAAGTGTCAAAAAGTGCACAAGTTTGCATTTTCGCGCATAACTTACATTATGAATACATCCGGACATCTAAAAATTTATGTAAGCATGACTATATTATGCTTTAGTGTTTGGCTTGCCAAAAATCCATTCGTCGCGTCATTTGGATCGTTTTTCGCGCTTATGCGCATTCTGTCGTAATTAACCGAACAACGCAACCGTACGGCTAAACGAACCGACATCTGAGATATTTTTGAACATATTTTAAGTTCCCTATACTTTAACTTCATTTTAGAGCTTTGAAATGGGGTTAACGGGCCTTAAACATGTCGAAAATGGACTGAATGCATGACAGGGACCAAAAGTGTAAATCTGCCAAACTAAGGCCTAGCGCACCTCTACACTTTTAATGTAATGGTGCGCTAGCCTAGTTCAGACAGCAGAAAAATGGCAGAAACATTGAATCAAGTCCTTTCCTCATATGCACATGGTATTGGGTAATACTAGGGGCTCCAATGGTTTTCAAAAACCACCATCTTGATGTGTATGGCCAAGATCGAATCGCGTTTTCCAAGAAACAATCCTAACGGTTCGGGAAACACTATAAATACCCCATGCCATCCATTGCTAAACTTACAAGAATTTTGATTTGAGAAACTCTAAGTTGAAACCATTGTTTCATACCTGAGATTCTTGAATCGAGATTAGCATTCGGGGACCCTTTGTAAGTATTCTTTCGTTCTTTTATTGCTTTTCGAGTCTTTCGAGTCTGAAAGTCAAACTTTGTTTGACTTTCTGCGTTGACCAGTAATGGTCAATGCGAAGTTCGTTTGAACTTCGCAACGTGAGTGTAATCACGTTGGTTATAGTCCCTTGGGACTATGCCTACTGATTACCACGTTGTCTAGGGTCGTAGGGTAAGCGATCTAATAAATCGCTTATACCTTCGAACCCGACCCAGTTCGGTCGATCATTAGGATCCGACCAAACACATTAGGTGACCATAGTATATAGGGAATAACCTTCCGAGGTTATAGCTTATGGTTACATCGTTTAAGTAGTTGTATGATAGGTAGTTTATATGCCTTAGGTAAATTACCAGAATACCCTTTTCATGTATAATTGGTAATTAAGCATATGTAACCTAAACTTTTGTCACATAACTGATTATGTAACATGTTTAGGCATATAACACTTGTCATAGGACTAGTTAGGCGGTCCGAACGCGTTTCACGCGAACGACGCGTTAAAGTAGCATAGGCTACCTAAACGGGTCGTAATGGGTCGTAAGCTATTAGGTTAGGTTTCATTTAGCATGTAGGCTTTGATAAACCATATGAAACGAGTCTCTATACTCGTTTGGTTTACAAACCCTCATTCTATCTAAATCCTCCGATTTAGGTCCGGTTTATTAACATAGTTACCTATATTAGGTGCCGTTTGATATCCGTGATCTCTAGCATTGTTTGGTTGTTACTCAAGGACTACTGAGCAATCTCAAGTGAGTACATAGAACCCCCTCTTTTAAATGTTTTCAAGGTGTTTATGTGAGTACATAGACCCCTCTTTTACTGTTTTCCAAACATTTTGGGGTGGAACACATGTGCCTACTTGTTACTTTCCTGCTTTTCATGCTTTCATATCATATGCCTGCTATGTTCGTTAGTACATTATAGTACATGATTTCATTACATTTCATGCTATGTATGCCCATTGTGTGCGTACTTAGTACATCGTTTTACATTACATTTTATGCTATGTGTGCCCATTGTGTGCATTACTTAGTACATCGTTTTACATTACATTTCATGCTATGTATGCCCATTGTGTGCATTACTTAGTACATCGTTTTACATTACATTTCACGCTACGTATGTTCATTTGATTACATACTTAGTGCATCGTTTTCACATGTTTACATTTTGGTATGACATTTGGTTTGTTTAACATGGAACAATACATTCATTAACATTGATCACGCCATTCGTTAGTAGGTAGTGGTACCATAGGAATTGACAACTCCCGTTCCAGAAATCCTGGGTTGGTGTGGATTGGAAGGAATGACCGAATTCGATATACATAAATTAGATAAACCTTTAAGTGGTTTAAGGGTTTATCGCCGCAGTCTCAAGGCTTGGATGTATGCATTTTCACAATACCGCATAGATGTTCGTATCAGTATAGCATGCATTTCCACAAAATATAGCTTTGATTTAAACCAAGTTTTACTTCAATACTTTGTTCTTGTGCATATGGTTTAGTTGATGCATTTCACTAGCCATACATATCATTTTGTTTACATATTACATGATTTACATTGATCATGCATTTCCACAAAACATAGCTTTGATTTAAACCAAGTTTTACTTCAATACTTTGTTCTTGTGCATATGGTTTAGTTGATGCATTTCACTAGCCATACATATCATTTTGTTTACATATTACATGATTTACATTGATCATGCATTTCCACAAAACATAGCTTTGATTTAAACCAAGTTTTACTTCAATACTATGTTCTTGTGCATATGGTTTAGTTGATACATTTCACTAGCCATAAATATCATTTTGGTTACACATTACATGGTTTACATTTGACACATAAACACTTTTGACATTGGTTATACATTACATGATTTACATTTTGACATAAACATTTTAACATATTATTTCAATACATTTGGAAGTTGGTTTAAACATAGACATCTTACATTGTTGGTTTGATTTGAATAAGTGATTAAGTAACGAGGCGTGTGTAATATGATACAAGCATGGTGGATACGCCGCTGGTACTTCCTATATATAAGTGTTTGTATGGTATTACATATCGTAGCATTATTTGAATCATTTCAGTTTATGACATATAACATTTTATACAAATAACATACTTTTCACAATACATTGTTTTATAAACAACTTAACTTATACAAACTCATTTTTACATGGTTATTCATTTAACCATGCATTATTCTCTTATTTATACGTATCATCTAAACTTATTGTTTTTCAAATGATTTACAAAGACAAAGCAAATTACAGGGTTCATGACTAAACATTTTCTTAAACAATAAGTCATGAATCCTATTTTCATAAACCTATGTATCTCACAGGCATTTTTATGCTGACGTACCATATTTTCACATGTGTTTCAGGATATGATGCATAGGATTTATCAAGATACACTTAGGCGGACTTGGGCCTTAGCGACAATAAAAGATGCAAGACTAGTTATTTATGTTATGTTTCTTTGATTGTCAAGACATTGTAACTACTTTAATCAATAAAACAATATTTCAATTTCCATGTGTTATGAAACAATGATTCTGTTACAACACTCCCCGACGTTTCCGCCACGTTTGGTTGTCCTACGTGGTCGGGGTGTGACACGTATGGATTGGTAAGTATTGTGTAGAGCTTCCAGTATGTAATAGCTATCAGTATGAGTAGTTGAGGTATTTAAGGACTAGATATGAAGAGGAAGAAGATGGAGAATAAAACATTGACATTATTCATCAAGTGGTATCAAATGAATGTTGTTTGTATACAGATCTTGGTGGTATGGATAGTGTTAATATTAACCATGGTATTGCAAGTGATTATGAAATATTATCAACACTGTCTTCTTCATCTATGTCGACATTTCGATCTGATGAAACATCCCGTAATATTAGACGTCGTGGTCGTCCTCGATTACGAGATCGCCCTGCTGGTTCAAACATTGAAAATATGCTAGTTCAACGACGTTGTTATGGTACGTATTGTTAATTTTTTTTTATGCCAAGTAATGTAAACGTGTTCATGTTTTTAGGACACATCTGATTGTATCTACGTGTATTGCAGTTGGCCCAAATTCAAATCAATTCCATGGAACTAATTCAATGAATAGTGATGCACGTTTTGTATCACATTTTTTAACTTCGGAGTTTGTTTCAGCATCATCGCCATCTATGCACAACCGGAGGTCATCTTGTGCTGGTGTTTACCAAGATGAAAACTCATCAAGTATGGATTGTTCATTGATGACTGTTAGTTGTTTGAATGCCTCATTAAAATGATAAATATAACTTTCTCTTATATGATTGTTTTATTTTGTATAGGAGATGTATCATATTGGGATTGTGGAATTACAGAATATGTATGTCCTTATTGCAAAGCGATCTTGTGGTATGGTGAGAGAAGTACTAAATATCTTGCTCCGTCTAATCCAACTTTCTCTATTTGTTGTGGTAAAGGCAAGGTTGTTTTACCTTTACTTCGGCATGCTCCGGAACCATTGCGGCGGCTTTTACAGCTGAATGGTGAACTGCGATCTAAGGTGTTTAAAGAGAAGATCAAGCTTCTAAATTCAATGTTTTCGTTTACTTCTACTGGTGGTAAAGTCTGTTCGGATGTTAATGATGGAAGTGGTCCCTATACATATGTGTTGAATGGACATAATCATCATAGGATTGGTACTTTGTTACCTCAGCATATTGATGGACGGCCAAGATTTGCACAACTATATATTTATGACACAGAAAATGAGGTTGACAATCGATTAAAAGCAGTTGAGAAGTGTATTCAGTCTGGGAATGATGATGCATGTATTCGAAGTTTAGTTAATGATTTACTTAAAATGCTTAATCGGCACAATCCATTAGTTCAGAGCTTTAGGATGGCCAAAGAAAGATTTACTCACTTTTCGCAGCAACCTGTTAGACTTAGACTGCTTGGTACACGAAGAAGGGATGCGAGACAGTTTAATTTGCCTACGGTCAATGAAGTTGCTGCATTGATTCCGGGTGATGGTAATCCTACAGATTGCCGTGATATTATTGTTGAAGACCGTGGTAGTACAAATGCGAAACGTATTTCTGAACTTCATCCCAGTTACATGTCATTGCAATATCCATTACTTTTCCCGTATGGAGAAGATGGTTTTAATGTGGGCATTCCTCTAAGTAATATTAGTGCTGAAAGTAAAAGAAAAAATGTTTCATTGAGAGAATACTATTGTTTTCGGTTGATGGTTAGAATGGGAGAAGGTAAAACATTGCATAGTTCTGGCCGGTTATTTCTTACATTTGTTGTTGATGCATATACGCAAGTGCTTGAACATGACTTACAATGGTACAAGACTCATCAGAAAACAATTCGTTCGGAGTTGTATAATGGGTTGCATGATCGTATATTAGAAGGTGAGACAAACTGTGATTCTATAGGTCGACGTGTTGTGTTGCCAGCGTCCTTCACCGGGGGGCCTAGGCATATGATACAACAATATCAAGATGCGATGACAATTTGTCGTTGGGCTGGTATTCCGGATCTTTTTATTACCATGACGTGTAACCCAAAATGGCGTGAAATTCAACAGCATTTGCAGGAAAACACAGTGGGTCACTTAGTATCTGAAAGACCTGATATTGTTGCACGGGTATTTAAGATCAAACTTGATGAGCTCATGAAAGACATAAGGAAAAAGCATCATTTTGGTGTTCCTAAAGCGGGTAAGTTAAATGAATTTTATTCTCAATGGTTGTATGTTAACATATGATTAATGTGTTATTATGATGTGTGTTAAAACATTGTGTTTTTTTTTTTTTTTTTTTTTTTTTTTTTTTCTGTCTTTGCAGTTCTTTACACAATAGAGTTTCAAAAACGTGGTCTGCCACATTGCCACATTCTTGTGTTTCTTAGTCAAGCTGATAAAATTTCTTCACCGGATGAAATTGATAGATTTATATCTGCTGAGCTGCCTTCTGAATCGGGTGACCCAATCGGTTTTTTAAATGTTGGTACTCATATGATGCATGGTCCATGTGGTAACCTTAGACCTTCGAGTCCTTGTATGAATGATGGCAAATGTACTAAAGGATTTCCGAAGAGTTATTGTGACGAAACTTTTATTAGAAATGATGGGTGGCCGTCGTATCGACGATGTAATAACTCACGTAAAGTTCGTGTTGGTCGGCAAGATATTATGCTAGATAATGGATATGTTGTTCCTTATAATCGTGCGTTGCTTATAAAGTATGGTTGCCATATCAATGTTGAATGGTGTAACCAAGGAATGTTGGTTAAATATCTTTTCAGCTATATTAACAAAGGTCAAGATCGTGCTACCGCAGTATTGGAAGGTCAAGGTGGGAGAACAACATTTACATCACTTTTAAATCATGAAAATGAGATTGAGCAGTACATGAATTGTAGGTATATTTCAGCATCAGAGGCGTGTTGGAAGATATTTGAGTTTGACATGCATTATCGTTCAGTGGCTGTTGAAAGACTCCCATTTCATGAAGAAGGGTGTAATAGAGTATATTTTAAGGATCATGAGCAAATTTCTGATGTTTTACAACGAACAACAGCCGCAATGTCAAAGTTTACTGAATGGATGGCTGCAAATGAAAGGTATGAGTTTGGCCGGACATTGACGTATGCCGAATACCCAACTTTGTTTACATGGCATGAGAAGGAAAGAGTGTGGGAGCCCTGTAAAGGTTCATTTCAAACTATTGGACGTATATATTATGTAAGTCCTACGATGGGTGAAAAGTATTATCTTAGAATGCTATTAAATGTTGTGCGTGGTCCGAGAAGTTTTAAAGAGATTCGAACTGTTGACGGGGTGGAACATCCAACGTATATGTCCGCTTGTAAAGCATTAAGTCTTTTGGGTGATGATGTTGAATGGGTTGATGCTGTACGCCAGGCTTATCATTGGCAATTTGGGGATCGCCTTCGTGAATTGTTTGTTACAATTTTGTTATTTTGTACTGTTAGTGATCCTCGGCAATTATTTTTTGATTGTTATGAATACCTATCAGAGGACATTCTTCATAAATATCGAACAATTTTGAAAAATTTTTCATTGAATTTCTCAGATGCTGAAATATTGAATTATACTATGAAAGAGATTGAACAAGTGTTGATTCAGAGTGGCCGGTCGTTGACTTCCTTTCCAACCTTACCGCAGATTGACCATACTTCGGAAGATAGATTTATCAACAGGTTGGTTCAATTTGAGAGAATGTATGATGCTAATGAGGAAAGGACACGTTTTATTAAGCAATACGCTGCGTTGAATAGTCAACAAAAGGAAGTGTTTGATAGTATATATTCTGCTGTTCAGGCTAGAAAAGGAGGCATATTTTTTGTGTTAGGTAGTGGAGGAACTGGGAAAACGTTCTTATGGACGACCCTTATAGCTCGTATTCGATCAAATAATGAGATAGTTTTGACTGTTGCGTCATCTGGTATTGCTTCCTTATTACTACCTGGTGGGCGTACAGCACATTCTCGGTTTCGCATCCCTATTGAAGTTGATAAGGGCTCTTGTTGTGCCATTGATGTTGGTTCAGATTTGGCTAAGTTAATCAATTATGCTTCACTTATTATTTGGGATGAAGCACCTCTACAACATCGCCATGTATTTGAAGCTGTTGATCGAACATTGAGGGATGTGTGTCGAGACAGCATGGCTGGTGCTGAGCATAAAGTATTTGGTGGAAAGGTTGTCGCATTTGGTGGTGACTTTCGGCAGATACTTCCTGTTGTTCAGTTTGGTTCACGGAGTGAAATTGTTGCTTCAGCGATTAACAAGTCGCCGAATATATGGAGGTCATGTAAAGTGTTTTCTTTGACAACTAACATGCGTTTACGTGATCCAAGTATTTTTGGTAGGGATCTTATTCAAATGCAGGAATTTAGTAAATAGCTTTTAGACATGGGGACTGGTTGTCTTCCTTCAGTTTCTGTGGATGGATCAGGTGATGATACATGGATTCATATACCAAGAGATATGTTAATTTCTGTAACTGATAAACATCTTGAGTCCGTTGTGTTAAATACGTTCCCTAATATTATGAACAGATTTAATGATGTCGATTACTTGAAGGAACGTTGCATTCTTTGTCCGACTATTGATGAAGTTGATACGATTAACCAACATGTTCTTGAGAAGATACCAGGTGAAATGCATACATTGTTTAGTGCTGATGAGATATGTGTGAGTACACAAAATGTTGAAGAATTGCGTGCTATGTATGCTCCTGAGTTTCTTAACAGTTTGAAATTTTCTGGAGTTCCGAATCATGTACTACATCTCAAGGTTGGTGCACCTGTTATTTTGTTGCGTAACCTAAACATGCAACGTGGCTTGTGTAATGGGACGCGGTTGGTTGTAAGTCAAATAAGTCGTCGTGTTCTTGAATGTACGATTATTACAGGCCCACATGTTGGAGAGAAAGTATTTATTGGTAGAATTGATATGACTCCAAGTAATTCGTCTTGGCCTTTTGAATTTAAGCGGCGACATTTTCCTATAAAAGTTTGTTTTGCTATGACTATTAACAAAAGTCAAGGCCAAACTTTTAATAATGTTTGTGTTTACTTAGTAAAGCCCGTGTTCTCCCATGGACAGTTATATGTTGCTGCATCTCGTGTAACATCTCGTGCTGGACTAAAGTTCTATGTGGATAATAAAGAAAAATGTCCTAACAATATGACTAAAAATGTTGTGTACAAGGAAGTTTTTTATAATTTGCCATTATCGCCAGCTGATAGTATTGTGTAATTGGTGTTGTCAAACTAGGTTGTTTAAAGGTAACATGTTTTCTTTGTTGAGTATTATTAGCCTTGTGTGTATGTATATGGGTCTATATGTGTAGTCTTTGTTTATAGTGTTATGGATTATATGTGTGATGTTGATTGCAGTCTTATATATATTTGCAGCTTATTACTTTATAAAATGAATCGTGCAAGTATTTCGGATTTACGTGCTTATTTTACCAACAACTGGCAAGTTGATGTGTTGGTCTCGCGTGCTTGGACATCGTTCAACCCTAAAACAAATCGTATCCTTTCGTTTGACATGATTCTATCTGATGCACAAGTAAGTATTTCTTTATAATGCAATATTGTTTAGTTTTTGATTTTACATTGGTAATTATCTAATCTTAAAATGTATATGTTTTTTCAGGGTTCATCTATTCATGCAAAGATTCCATCTAACTTGCTGAGGTTATTTCAGAATGCGTTTAAAGAGGGATGTGTTTACAGGATTCGTAAGTTTGTTGTTCATAAGTATAGTACCATGTATCGTCCATTGCGGTGCGATATTTTCATTCAGTTCTTGTATTCAACAAGTATTACTACTTGTCCGACGCATCCGTCTGTCTTCAGACGATATGTGTTTGATTTTCTTCCATTCAATCTGTTAGCCGATCGTGTTAATGATGACAAATATCTTACAGGTATGTATGCATTTTATTCTGTTAGTTTTTTATTCTTCAAGTTTTCTAATGTTATATATATATGTGTGTGTGTGTGTGTGTGTAGATGTTATTGGCGTTCTTAGGGAATGGGGCTCTGTTCAGTATCAATTGGAATCTGTTTCATCTTGCAATCCTGGTGTACGAAACATTGTTATCTCTGACACCAAGTATGTTAGTGTTGTCTATATTAATTCTTTCGTCTATATTGTTTATTTTTACTATCTCATTCTTAAATATATATAATTCAGTGATATGAAGGTGAATGTTTCATTATGGGGACACTTGGTGAATCAGTTTAGTGATGGTTATATTCGAAGAATTGCAAAAAATACAGTTGTTATTATTTTGTCATCTTGCAAAGTTCGATTTTACAAGGGTATGGTGTTATGTATAGGATATGTTACATTGTTAATTTTGATTATTTATAACTTATGTTTAAATGTTTGTATTGAATTAGGTTCTACAAGTTTAATGACAACTGTGGCGACTCAAATTTACTTGAATCTTTCTATACCTGAAATTGATGCCTACATGATTATGTAATTATGTGATTTGGAATGTTTTATTAGATGCATTATTATTTTATGTTTTATATACGTTGTATTTTTTGTTTTCAGTGAGTCTCCTCAAATTACTATCATTGAAGACAATGCAGCCACCTTTCAAATTACGAGTATTGCAAACATATACAGCCTTCTTACAGCAGGAGATGTGGCTGAGGTATTGTATTGCTAATACACCCAAATAAATTATTTTTTGTTAGTTTTTTTACTTTTAATCATTAGTTTTTGACTTTAAATCATGTACAGGGAACAATTTTCAACATTGATGCAAACATAAGTGGTGTGGAAATGCATAGTGATTGGAAATATGTTAAGTGTAACAAATGTCGTAAGAAGGCGTCAATGGTTGACGGTTACTATTTGTGTTGGAACTGTGAAGAAGATGTTGTCAATCCACATTATGTGTAAGTTTTTTTAATATTTTATTTGTTGTTTGTTTTTCGTTTTATTAATCGTTTCTGTTTTGCAGATACAAATTGGAACTTTGTGTTACTAATGGTACCAATGATGAGATGACATGTGTTGTTTTTAATGAAGCTGCAGTATCTCTACTTAAAATATCTGCTGATGAGTTAGTTAATAAGTCTTTGTCAGAGGTTTATTTTACATTTCCTTTTACAATTATTAGTTGTTGAATTTTTTGCATGATTAGTATATATTAGTTTGTTCAGTTGTGTTGATAGCTTATTATGTTTTTTGTAGGGTGTTGATGATCCAAATTGGATAGAATCGTATTTGAATGAAAATTTATGTTCTCGAAGGGTTATTTTTGTTATTAAGATCGATCCCTATAATTTACCGCCTAAATTTTCCAACCGTTTTACTGTTTCTAAATACCTCGGAGATGATATCAATGCGCTTATACAGCCTAGGTCTATATCTACAACTGCTGACACTGCCAATCCTCCATCAGCTGGTGTTCTTCAAATTGATGAGGAAACCGAAATGTGTGCAAAGATCAAAGATGTTGAATGGGAGATGGCTGATGAAGTATTTAGCTCATTAGTTGATAATGTTGTTACACCGTCAAAGCAATCATCGGTAACTCTTTATGTTTTTTGTTTTTTATTTTCAATATGTATTTGTGGTTTGGTTTTTTGTGAGTTTCAAACTTTTAATTGTTTTCATGACTGTATTAACTTTGTAATATAGGTTACTGTTACTATTATTTTAATATTACTTAATATGGTTAATTAGAGTTAGTTTAATTATTGGTTTGTTTTCTTAGGTTATTGTTGGTAATGGGCGAGATGCTAGCCTTAGCCAAAGTGTTGTACAGGTAAATGATTTGTTTTATTTGGGTTTAAGTGACTTTACCTTAGTAAGTTGGTTTGTTTGATAATAGTAACATTACTTCATAGATGATATCAATGTGCTTATACAGCCTAGGTCTATATCTACATCTGTTGACGCTGCCACTCCTCCATCAGCTGGTGTTCTTCAAATTGATGAAGAAACTGAAATGTGTGCAAAGATCAAAGATGTTGAATGGGAGATGGCTGATGAAGTGTTTAGCTCAGTAGTTGATAATTCTCTTACACCGTCAACGCAGTCATCGGTAACTCTTTATGTATTTTGTTTTTTATTCTCAATATGTGTTTGTGGTTTGGTTTTTTGTGAGTTTCAAACTTTTAATTATTTTCATGACTTAATTAACTTTGTAATATAAGTTACTGTTATTTGATTAATGGTTCGTATGTTACGTTTAGATTATTGGAGATAACAAGACAGCTGGCAACCATTTGCAATCTGAAGTAGAGGTTAAGTGTATTTTTCTCTAAACTTTATAGTATTAGTTAGCTGGAAATTGATTTTGATGTTATATATAGGTTATTATTGATACGGAGGTAAATGATTGCCTTACTAAAGCGAGACTTCAGGTAAATGATTCTTTTATTCGGATGTGTATTTTTATGTACTTTGAATGTAATATTTGTTGTTTTGTTATGGCAGGATATTGGTAATGATAAGAAGCATGATGACAGTTTTGGTCAATCTACGACGGAGGTGAATAAATCGATTTATTTTTATGTTATTTTGTTGGTTATTTTTTTATGTACTTTGAATGTAATATTGGTTGTTTTGTTATGGCAGGATATTGGTAATGATAAGAAGCATGATGACAGTGTTGGTCAATCTGTGATGAAGGTGAATAAATTGTTTTATTTTTATCTTATTACGTTGGTTATTTTTTTAGTGTAACATGTTGGTTTGTTGCATTTAGGGTATTGTTGGTACTGAGCAATATGAGGGCTCTGCCAGACAAATCAATAAAGAGGTAATTGGTTTTTTGTATATCATTTTAATAATTTAGAAATTATAGAAGTGTTTCATGTTGTCTATGTTTCATGTAGGGTGCTGTTCAAAATGATCAAATGACTGATTCTAACAAAAGTCATATAGGAGTGCAAGATGCTGTCAACAATATGTCTAATTCAACGGTTGGTGGTTCTATGGTTGCTAAACAAATTGGAGGGAACTACAAGAAGAGACTTAGGAATAATTCGGAGAAGGTGAAACGCGTTAAGAAGTAGTTCGTTTCCGTCGTTGTCTGTTCACATTCCATAAACGGTTTATGCTTATGTTTTTTATTTTATTTTAATGCAGTTAGTATGTTTGTGTGTTCAAGTAATTTGTTAACTTTATGTTTGTACCTTGTAATGCCGTTTTTGTGATTGCGAAATGTTTTGTTTTCTTTGTTTTTTTTTTTGTATTTACTTTCAAAGCTTTTGACTGGTGTATTTTGTGTGACTATTATTTGTATTAGGCTGTTATTAATGTTCATAGATGTCAATTTGTGTGTAGATAATAGTTAATTACTTTTATAATAGATAAATTTATATTAGATTAATATTTAATAAAGTTAACATATAACAAAAATGCAGTATTTATGGTAATGTTTCCCAAAACCACATTGTTATTATTAACACAATGGCAATAACACAATGGTATACGTTAAATACAATTCTTTTGTAATATCAACAGGCATTTGTAAATTAACAAATACGTTTCATCTACTGTCTTATATTTATTGATATTTTACACGTAAAATAATCAACCTAAATATTGTAGAGCAATCTTACACAAGTTATGTAAGAAAATAAACATTTATTAACTATAGTTGTGTTAATACTTTACAATCAATTAGTATACATACTTCTATATGTTACTTGATCATGTGTTTTGTAATATGTTACTTTATGTAATACATCTAAATTCTAAGCAAAACAAATAAAATTTTTGGTAAAATGGTAAAATAGAGTCATTAGGTAAATTTGTTATAAGACATTGTCAATATTTAAACATGTTATTACATTAAGTAGATAGGATACACTTGTAGAAGGTCAAATACATGAGCGATCAAAAAAAATAAAAGTAATCATTAAACGTTTCTAATAGTTATTCATTATAGTAACCCTTTCGTTGTTCGTCTTCATGTACTCCCACAAGGTATCCTTGAGTTCTTCTAACGAAACTGCTATGTTTTTCTTTATCTGTAACTGTTTATCCAGATATTGTATAATCTTTATTTGATCTTCGTTCTGTAGCCCATTCGAAATATACTGCAGAACGTTGTAGTTCATGTCAGTATTGTTTCTCTCTACATCTGCAGTGGCGGTGTTATGCATTCTCTGTAGTGTTCGTAAGATTTCTGAATCCTTTTGATCCTCTACAAAGTGTGCAGTGGTTATAATTTTCTTGGCCTCTGTTGTGTCTCCGAAATGGTAGTGTGATCCAGGCATGATTGTAGTTGTGTTGAATGTAGAGATGTTTCGAGTTAGTGTTAAAAGATAGGTGATGTGTTATGGACTTATGGGTTAGTTTATTTTATAGGTGGTCAGGGGTAGGGAATTGAATAGGCGGTAAAGCGATTGGATTATTCCGTTCAAAAAAAAAAAAACAAAAAAAAAAAACGATTGGATTATTTTGTTATAATTACTAAGGTTATTAATATTTTTCGTTGATTCATGCGTAATAAAGCGTGTATCAGTTTATGTTTCCCGTGTTAACTGAATGGGTTTGTGTGTGTAGTAATAACTGTGTGTAAACGTGTGTCTCTTCAGTTATTCGCATCGTTTCCCCAAGCAGTTTCTACATTATGTAACCGTTCCTGCCATTAACCGTTTAGTGTACCCAGATCCAGGTTTATCTAATTTTACTAACTTTTAAATTGTTTCATAATTTATAAAAAAAAAAAAAAAAACCAAACGTGTGTTGGTTGTGTACAAATATGTTATACAATTGTGTTTTTGTCATTGTGTTTTTATGTCATTATTTTTGTGTATGTGTGTGTGTCATATATTACATGTGCAGCTTCACCTTTTAAAAACATCAATCCTTTACAAGTCATTCATTTCACCAAACACTTGATATCTTCAATGAAAAAGGATTCTTTGAAAAGATTAATCCTGAAACATTTGCCATCTCATCAACAAGTCATGCACCTTGGGGTACTAAAAAGACAGAAAGTTGGGTAGATGTCTTGTAAGAGGGGCTTCTGCAGTTAAGTGACAACAAGTTTGAAAAACTTGTGCCACACTCAAAGAACATAGCATATGCTAGGAGCATGGTTGTCAAGATTTATCATACACAAACAAGTACAGATACCAAGAGTGTGAAAAGCTTACATCAGGGGGGATATCAATTCCTAGGCAATAAGCTTAGTGTTTTGACCGTACACATGCAGCAGATGTTTTCTCAACCACTGATTGAAGAATATTATGATGCTGTTGCTGTTGCTGTAAAGTCCAACTGATAGACAAGTAGCTGAAATATATCATAAAAGATTCAATATCTCATTGATTCACCATCAGACATCACTGTTTTTGTTCAAACATCTGTTCTGTTAATACTGTCCACTGCTGAAAGTCAACCCTTCTCCTCTCATTTCCTTGGTAATCACTGTTGTTCAAAATCAGTGTTTTAACCCACTGATGGCTGTCCACTGATAGCTTAGAATCACCCACTGTTTCCAGTATAACCGTTTGTAACCACTGATCTTGCTTCATCAGTGGTTTCATAAATCAATTGTCTTCCATTGTTAATTCCTTCACCAAGGGTTGGCACGTGGACTTTTGTAATCGTTGCCACGTCAGCATTCACTTTTTCTCTTTATAAAACCTTGATCAAAACCCCCCAAACAGGGTTTTTAATGAGAAACATGTGTTTACGAAAACTATTTTCCCTTAGATTGTGTTTACAAAGTTTGATTCCACTTCCGCTGCATTTAATCTCATTTTACTTTCGTTCATTTGTTCAATTATGCCAAACAAAGTCAATCATAAGAAACTCAGATCCTAACAAAAAATAAAAGTAAACGTGAAGTCTCTGTGTTATGTGTAATCATATATGTTACACAATTGTGTTTTTTGTCATTGTGTTTTTTATTTTGGTACTTTTTAAGTAGTTTGTATGTTATGTATACCATTCTTTTTAAGTAGATTTGTGTTACTTATCATAAACGGACTGTGCGGATGAAATTATCATGGCAATCTGAATTTAAATATTAAAAAAAAAACCAACGCATTGTACTACAAACATAAAAAAAGGGGGATCGAAAAGTAAATGTGTAATAACCATAAATTTAAAATCATTATTTTAGAAATAAAAGAATAATAATAATTTATAATAAACTAAACATTTATCTTATGATCCATACTTATGTATAGCAACCAAAACTATTATTATTATTTATAAATTATCCAATAGGAAATCCTAATTAAGACACCCAAGTAATTCTGTACAAACCCTAGAATTTTCAGAACAATCAGAATCAGGATCAGGGCCCCTAAAACTCAGGGGGGGTAAACCCTAGTTAACGATTATCTTAAAAACTCGCTGGCAAAATTGAATTTATGAAATCTGTCAAGTCAGCAAGGCTAGTCCCACACGCGGCAACCCTATGGTAATTAGGTAACCCTTACGGACCGTAAGGGTTAATTGTTACGGTCCGTAAGGCAAGTCAATTTTCGACTATAAATAGCAGACATTGGCACTCGATTCTGGACGCTTAAACGACGAAGAAACTCAAAATACACGCTGAGATATCGTCCAATTACTCTCAAAACACACACGAAACACTAATTAGTATAGCGGGGTGCTGCAGAACAGGGTATTAACTCAATCGCTGATACGATTCAATGTCCGATTGATTGAAATCAATCCAATGGATGTTTAAGTGCTGCTCAAATTTGGGTTATGCTTTGTCATTAGTCGTGATTCCGATGGATGTTTAAGTAATTTCACTTTGTCATTAGTTGTGATTCCGATGGATGTTTAAGTGTTTACACTTTGTCATTCGTTGTGAATCCGATGGATGTTTAAGTGATTTCACTTTGTCATTAATTGTGAATCCGATGGATGTTTAAGTATCGCACTTTGTCATTCGTTGTGAGGATTTTAATCTCGTGAGTTATCGTAAATGCTGTATTAAGTTACTAACCTAGTTTGTGTGCATATTATTTAAATTAGGTTAAAAGACTAATCAGTAGTCTAAACTCTGCCTGTATAAATCTGAAATATTATCACAAGGTAGCATCACTTTGAATTATCAAGGTACGGATCCTTACCCCACTCCTTATTGCTTCATATTCAAATTGTTATAAACCCATTAAATTCATATATATTTTAAAACTCCTCACGTCTTTGATTATCTATTCATTTGACAGTCCGTTGAATTCCTATTCTAATCATTTGATTTAGCTTTCATGTCATGCGATAGTATTATATTGTTGTACTCATTATCGCATGTTCCAATATATGTTACGTCTTGTTATGAAAATAAGTTTTATAAGTTATGTGAATAAGTCCATTTGTACTCTGATACCCTGAGTATCGCTTCTCGTGGAGTGTCCCACGAGCATGTTGTTGCGGCATCGACATCATGTGCTCCATCCGTGACGGAGAGATCAGTTCATGGCGTCTCTTAAGTACAAGTGTGGTACATATGGCTATTAGGAGGCGTATGGATCAATCCTAGGATTTCAGTATAAGGAGGTGGATAACGGGTATGCCAACTCGCCATCTCATGTGATAATTATGCAGGAGTAGCTACCTGTGTATTGTCACGTTTTAAGTTTGCTCATGGGTACATCCGTAAGATATGATTATGAAATTATGTTCTTGCATCGTATCATTTTCGCATAAAGTTCCATCCGGATAATATTTCATATAAAGCGTTATTTGTTCTTTGAACCTATAATTCCGTACTGAGCATTCGGCTCATTCCGTAAAATTTTTGTATCTACAGGTTCACAGGTTACTTCGGGCGGGGAAAGAGAGAAGAATAAAGCCTAGGAATAAATCTGAAGATGTTAGTTAATTAAGTCGAATGTCTCCGCTTGTATATTAACATTAAGTTTAGTTGTAGTGTGGTTGTATCATTGTCAAATAAATAAATGGAATTATGACTTTTGTTTATGATACCACTATTATTGTGACACGTCAGCCCTTCCGGGTTGGGGTGTTACAAAATGTAAGATATATGTTTTCCGGGTTTTCAATATAAACTGAAACTCTATTGCTGTAACACTTCTGCTTGCTAAAGTTTCGTAACCAATAGCCTCGAATTCGTTTTAGACCAGTTGAAAAAGCAATCGTCACCTAAGGAAATATGTTCAGCTTGAAGTATATGTTTCCATCCAACAACACCGTACCTATGGTAGAAAAAATATGAAAAATTTTGTTAGTGATCTATACACATTGGGTAAATGAGAAATAATAACTAAGATAATAAATTGATTGACAAACCTTATTTGACCATCAATGTTGTGTGTACGAAGATTCGTAACCCAAATATTTCCTTTAACAACTTTGATCTTTACTTCAGAAAACTCATTTAAACCAGTTAAGTCAGTAATTAACTTGGGAAGGATCTACATTTTGTAAAAATGTTAAAAATATGTAAATGTTATTAAATGAAAAACACTAAAAAACAAAAAAAAAATTAACATAAAACATGATAGTATAATACCAATTGATGAGTTACTGTCATTGCAAAAAAAGGATAGCTAGGATCGTCACTAACTTGTCGATAACCTTCCACATTGCTAATATGTTCATATTCTGGCTCAATCAAAGGAGTGTTGTTTAACAAAACTTGACGACCATCTTTATTGAATATAATAATATTAATATGATTCACGTCCTTTTTTTGAAAACACAGAATATCCCCAGGATTTAACCTTAGATCTTCAATAAATTTAAACCAACCATCAGCAATACAATAATTTGGCCCAATCTTTCTAATACGGACTTCCCATTGATGATACTCGGATACATTAAGTATAACCATGTTATCCGGTAAACGATAATCATAATGTTTTGAAATAAAAGTATCTGGTAGAACCTGTAAAAAATAATTATTACAATTTTATGCGTATTATGTTTTTTTAATAAATCGTAATAACAAAAAATAAAAAATAAAATGTATAAGAAAATTACGTACCGTTGGACTTTGTATAGGATTTTGAATAATTTTACAAAACGATTTTCCAAACTCTTTATTTGGATCATGAGAGAAGAGGTTGAACTTGAAAGTATGATCACCAAGATAGTTGAAAATCATGAAGAAAGATTCATGGCCGAAGTAGTTTAAAACCTCACACCATCCGTCCGTAAAGTAGAATACATCTTTTATTAATTTGATAACAACAGACCATGAATGCGTTTCATCAAATTTAAGACTAACAATTGAAGATTCTAACTTATTCATCCATATAAATCTACTCATACATATAGGTATAGCCTGAAAACCAAAAAACAAAAGGCAAATTACTTTTGAATAAAGGATGAAACAATAGGAATCGTTACTTTAAACAAATAATTCGGAAAGGTATGTACATGTTGAAGGGATAGCGGATCAAGTATAGTTATGATAAAATTCGGACCATGACGATACATGTTAACCCAAACACGAAAAATCAGAAAGAAGACTAACAATCAAAGAGTACTTGCAACACATACAATGAAACAAAATATTTCGAGTATGTATTTATAAGAGAAAGTTGCCATATTATACTTAAAAATACGATTGAATCAAAAGTTGTTATTACTATTTATGTAAATTATTATTCAACTGAATATTTGCCAAAAAATAAAATTAATGTAAATGTGTACTAAAAATTTAACCGATTTAAAAAATCTGGATAGTTATCTATTTAATAACTACCTACTACTCGTAATTGTAGGAGCTCTAATATACGTGTGTTAACTACTGCTTGTGATAATATTTGTTGGACTTTCATCTTCTTAGGAATCTCTTTTCATATTTGTTGTATTGATTGTCAAAGTGTTTGTTATTTAACCTACATTGACAATGATTGTGAAGTTTCTTCCGTCTCTGCTGATACTGATGAATATAATCCCAAGACTTCCGTCAAAAGTTGTTACACAGTGCAAGGTTGTGTGTAAAGATTGGTTAGTCTATCTTTCAACACCTGAGTTTGCTATGAATCATTGTCGTTTCATGCGCATATTAGGTGATCATAAGATAATTGCCGTTAACCGGTTATTGTGTGATATTCGTTATGTGGATAATGAATCCCCTAAATGTTTCTTAGGTGATAAAGTTCACATTCCCTTCACCGCTCATCCGTGCAATATTTTATTTCTAGCAAGTTTGGATGGGATGGTATGTGTTTGCCTAATCAATACTTGTGAATTGGTAGTTTGGAATCCATTAACTCGTGTGTTCAAGATGCTATCAAATTCTAATTCACAGGGTTTTTTTAATCCGAATCAGGATAGTCTTGGGTTTTGCGTCAGGTCTTCTGGTGATTACAATATTGTGCATATTAAACGGACACATATGATGTTGGCTGTTAACATTTATTCTCTCAGTGAAGGGTCATGGTCAACTCCAATGTTCTCAAACTATAGTCTGTTTAATGTTGACGTCTATAGTTGGTCTGTAGGCACGTTTTGTGCAAATTGTTTGTATTTCGTATTGACTAGGTTGTGGTGTGTGGGTAACGCATGTGTACTTCGTTTAGATGTTGATAGCAGGGTAATTTCTGATGTTGGATTCCCAGATACAATGGATGTGGAAGCTACAGGTCACTTGGTTAGTATTCGAGATCAACTCCATATGTTGGTTAGTATGGGATTCTATAGTGTGAATATGGAATTGTGGAAACTTGAAAATGAAAAGTGGTCAAAAGTATTTTTTTGTCCACCTGCTATTTCTATGCCATTGATGATTGGGTCGTATGTGCACTATATCAACAGAAATAAGAAGTTCATTATAGTTCAAGAATGGGGTGATATTACTGATGTAACTGTAGAGGCAGTGGAAATGCATGTTTTTTTGCCTATCATCTTTACTCAAGGTGTGAATGGATCTGTTTATTTTGAAACTACCATTTCACCAAATGTTTAGTTATGCTATTTTATGTAGTTCTTTTTTTGTTCTTCGTTGTTTTGATCAGTTAGTAATTGATGTTTGTGGTTGTTTTTTATGTGTGGTATAGTTTGTCATAATGAGATTGAATCTTTATGAATTAATGTGCTTATATTATCATGTTAAATATTCATTGAGAGTGTATGATTTTAATATTTGCTTTGTGTGTATTTAATTATGATTACATGTGATTGTGGTAAAAGGTCTACAAAAAAAACACAATGGGCCCTTGGAGACCAAGCCCTTAGAGCAGCTTGGAAGCCCTTACCATTGTGCAGTTACATAGAATTAGAAACTTCCCACGTTGTAATAGGTGCAGTTAATGATTAGTTTTTATTTGAATGATTTCTTTTAGTATAGTCATTGTGTTTTTTGAGTATCATTGTGTCATTGTTTTTCTGTTTTTTATATATTTGATTTCTTTTGTAGTTGACTATATTTAAATATAACATTGTGTAATTAATTCCTACTTTTTGCTGTCTTTCTCATTCTTTTTTAATAGTGGTTACATATTGTGCAGTTAAGGACAATTAGAAACTTCCCACTTTGTAATATGTCCAGTTAAGGAATAGTTCTTACTGGATTTTTTTGTTTTTTTTTTTTTTTTTTTTTTTGCTGGAATATTGTCATTTTATGTTTTGTTTATTAAAGTGTTATTGGTTTTCTGTTTTCCATATATTTGATTTTTTTTGTAGGTGTCTATTTTTATATATTGTATTGTGTAACTAACTTCCTATTTTTTAGTTGTGGTGTCCATTATTTTTCAATAATCCTATTATCATAAAAAACAATATTTTTATAAAAAGTACAAAATAATATATAAAACCCAATGCCAAAAAAAAATCTACGATGTAATTATTTTCACAATTGTAATAACACGATGTTTGACAACTATCAAAGTAATTTATAAAAATAAGATTAATTAATAAAAAGTATATTTGTGTATGTGATTGATTAAAAAGTATCTCCATGTATGTGTATATGTTTACCTGTAAATTAGAAACGGTTTCTAATATATATTGTTATTTAATTTTATTTACCCCCTATCGCCCATAGTGTGTGAAAACCGTTTACCACCACTACTCGGAGATTTAGGAGGTTTTACTCACCTGTGTCAACTGTTAATTGGGGTAGTTTCTATGTAGGTATTCATTTTTCAAAGGAATCGCTTTTCGTATGTGTTTTCTTCCTCTTTCTATCAACGTCAGTATTTTTAATTAAAGTATAATCGTAAGTGAATATGAAGGATCTTCCATCTCTGTTAATATTGATGAAGATTATTCCAAGACTTCCGGCAAAGGAGGTTATACGGTGCAAGGCTGTGTCTAAAGAGTGGTTAGCCTATCTTTCAACTCCTGAGTTTGCTAAGAATAATTGTCGTTTCTTGCGAGTATTAGGTGACCAGAAAATAATTGCTCTTGACAAATCATCGTGTGCGATTCGTTATGTTGATGTTGCATCTCCTAGATGTGTTTTAGGCAATAATATTCACATTCCCTTCGATTGTCATCCATGTAATGTGATCTTTTTAGCAAGTTTGGATGGCATGGTATGTGTTTGCTTATGTAATACTAGTGATTTGGTTGTTTGGAATCCACTAACTCGTGTGTTCAAGATGCTGAGAAATTCTAATTATCAGGGATTTTACAATATGGATGATGATAGTCTTGGGTTTTGTGTTGACTCTGCTGGTGATTACAAAATTGTGCACATTAAACGCACTCATTTCAGGTTGACTGTTAATATTTATTCATTTAGTGAAGGTTCATGGTCAACTCCAAGGTTCTTAATTGATAGTCCATATGATATTGTTGTTTATAGTTGGTCCGTTGGGACGTTTTGTAGGAAAAGTTTGTATTTTGTACTGACCAAATTCTGGTGTATGGGTAACACAGCGATTCTTCGTTTGGATGTTGAGTCGAAGGTAATAGAAAATGTAGGTTACCCAGATACATTGAGTGTGGAATCTATAGGTCAGTTGGTGACTATACGAGATGAACTTCATATGTTGGTTAGTACTGGAATGTGTAGTGTAGATGTTCAATTGTGGCGTCTACAAAATAATACTTGGTCGAAAGTGGTGTCTTTTGTACCCCGTGTGTTTATGCCGTTGATGATAGGGTCATCTGTGCACTACATTGATGGTAATAACAAATTAATTATAGTACACGAATGGGGTGATGTTGCTCAGATAAACGTAAGGGCAAAGAAGATGCATGGTTATTTTCCTATCATCTTTACACAAGGCATTGTAGGTGCAAGCTATATTGAAACTGTAGTTTCACCACATGTTTAGTTATGGTTTTGTATTTAGTTGTTTGTTGTTATCATTGTGTTATATACATAGTATTATGTTTGTGGTTGTTTTTGTGGTTGGTATTTTGTTGTATATGGAGAATCAATATTCGAAATTAATGTGTTATTTTAATTGTTCTATTATGTTTATAATATGTTTGGTGTGTAATATTTTATGCCAGTAAATATAATCAACGTTTGTTTGTCATCGGTAGTTCTTTCAACACTTTGAAAACATCTAACTTTCATATATATTATCAAAGTTCATCTAATGGTGTTATTAATTTCTACGTTTATCAATTTACAAATAACTAATTCATTTTAAATTGTGCCAATTAGATGTAAGATTTTAATTTACTATGTTTGACAATTCGATGTATGACAATACAAGAATAGTTGTAGCTTCTAATCGCATTCGCATAAAAAAGTCATTATTATCTTAAATATGGAGACACTTATTTATGGAGACACTTATTGATGTTCTTAATAGTTGGATAAGAAGTCATTATGATATTAAAATATGCAGTGTATTTGGATGATGGAAATATTACCAATAAGACTTCTAATGTTGTATACTGGAAAACACAGCTAAATTTATAACTAATATGAACTTCGACTACCGTTTGCAAATTATAATTCTAAACAAAATATGTCATCCATGCCCTAATATACTAATAATTGTCATCAAGGTTAGACTACCAACCAACCAAAAAAAAAACCAATAAACTGTACCAACATGTCCAACCAAAAACCATCAAATGATGACGACAAAAGGCATTAGTTTATATACGCAGACATCTGCATCATTAGCATATAACGTTAACTGTTAAGCTTGGCTGACTGCATCCACATGCGTCAACATGAGGAGGTTTGCTGATTCTACATAGGTTAAATGCATATTGTCACCCGTGCTAATATCATTTTCCTTTATGAAACTTGGCCACCCTTCAATCGCATACCTAAATCCATTTCTGTCCTTTTGTCGCTTAACTATCTTCGCAATCGAATAAAAAGTCATTATTATCTTAAATATAGACATGGTTATTGATGTTCTTAATAGTTGGATAATAAGTCATTGTGTTTTTTACAATGGTTTGTGTTTTGCCAACGAAATTGTAAATTATAGTATATATTGTGTTTTTTTGGCTTTTGTGTAATATCCTTGGGAGATCCTGATAACATCAATTATTTTTTTTGTATATGTATTCTGCATGTTTATGATTTATTGTATATTATAGTATACATTGTGTTTTTTTGGCTCTTTTGTAATATACTTGTGAAATCTTGATAACATTATCTGTTTTTTTTTTTGTATATGTATCCTGCATGTTTATCATTTATTACAAGTCATTATTATCTTAAATGTAGACACTGTTATTGATGTTCTTAAATAATATTCTCATGACATAAATATAATCTACGTTTGGTTGTGTTGATAGTTTTTTTTAATACTTTTGTAAACATGTATCATTGATAGATCTCTTTTATCTTCATTTAATGGTGTTAGCAATTCCTACGTTAATCAATTACAAATAATTAATTAAACATTTTAAATTGCGAATTAGATGTAAGATTATAAATTAGTATGTATGACAATTCAAGAAGAGTTGTAGTTATTAATCGAAATCAAATTAAAAGTCAACATTATTTTAAATATAGACATAGTTATTGATGTTCTTAATAGTTAGATAAGTAGTCATCGTGATATTAAAATATACAGTGAGTTTGGATGATGTTAATCATATATACCCGGACAACAGTGAGTTTGGATGATGTTAATCATATATACCCGGACAGCGGACGGGTAAACTACTAGTTATAGCATTGGTAAACATAATGAAAACCTAATACAAAAATAATATTGTTTGATACATCCGTATTTAATAAGTTACAATCTGATACAACCATACAATTAATAAGTTACAAGTTATTAAAGGGTTTTTTTACACATTTTCCGAGCTCAAAAATTCAAGTCATTAAACCATGTGTAGTCATAAAGGCTCATAAAGCCCTTTGATAGGGGTTAGGGGAGTGGAGGTGGTCACTAGTGATAGAAATTCCATCACTCACAATATCCAATCAAGTTCCGTCATTTCATCAACCATTATTTCATCACTCACAACCTTTTTTTAGTGGCGGTGGTCATCACTCACAACACACAACAATAAACCCCCACACCCCTCACATGTTCCATCACTCAAACCTTATAACGCGCGAATTTTATCACGCCAATAATATATCACGCGTTAAAAATGTTGGTGGCGGTGGAAATTCACCAAATTCCACGAGTTATTTTTGGGTATCACGGAACTATAACTTGCCACCCCCACTCCTCTTATGCGACAAGTGACGAAAAACTGCAAGGGTGAGTGGTATTGGGGTTATAAAACCAATTCAATTATATATATATATATATGTATATATATGTGTGTGAGTGGGGGAGGAACATTGTGCAGCGTTATAATTTTCGCGAATGATGGAATTTAATTCCCCATAGCACCGGCCGTATCGGTGTTGCCGGGCGCTATGGGGCGCCATAGATGGCTCCGGCGTGATATGCAGCCCCACTACGGAGAGCCATAGTCAGGCTAACTCATTTAACTTCAAACACGAGCCAAAGCTTTGTTTCGGCTCGGCTAATTTACACCTGCATTAAACGACATAAAGTCTTTTAGAATACATATTTTATATATTTATATTCAACATATTTTTGTACCGGTATAAAATTGAGAGAATTGCATATTTCCCTTTGAAAAAACTGCTTAATTGCGTATTTACCTAATTTTTACTAAAACTTAAAAAATACAAATTTATTCATTTTTACTAGGGCTGTAAACGAACCAAACGTTCAGCGAACAGTTCGTTAACCGTTCGGCGGGAAGTTCGTTTAATAAACGAATGAACGAACACGAACAAGGAATTTCGTTCGATTAGTTAAATGAACGAACATGAACAAAGGTCTCGTTCGTTCAATTGTGTTCGTGAACGTTTGTTCATTTGCGTTCGTTTATGTTCGCATGTTTGTGTTTTAATGAAAGATTTTTGTAGTTTCATATATTTTATCTATACTTTTTATATTATTAAACTTATATTTATTATATTACCCTAAGAATTAAACTTGGTAAACCCTGTTTCACCTTGTTTATGCACCATTTCCCCTTCATTTCTTATTATTTACATCAACGAATACGATCGACCTCCGTTCCACAATAAGGAATTTAAGTTCTAGTGCTACTCTTTGGGGCATCCACCTTTATCCTACGTCGCATTTGTCAAATTTATTTGTGTTCGTGAACCGTTCGTGAACACGCTCATTTCCTTAATGAACAATCACGAACATAAATCTCGTTCGGTAACCGTTCATGAACCGTTCGTAAACACATTTATTTCCTTAATGAACGAACACGAACAAGGCCTTGTTCGTGTTCGTTCGGTTCGTTTACAGCCCTATTTTTTTCTAGTCTTTGTGGATTTTTCACAATTCTTTAAAAAAATACATATTTATTCCTTTTTACTAAAATTTAAACACTGAAATAAACTACTAAACTAGTAAAAATGAATAAATATGTATTTTTTTTAAGTTTTAGTAAAAATAAGGGTAAAAAGTCATTATATAACTTGTTTTTAATGAAATAAATCAAAATGGGTAAATTTGCAATTTTATTAGTTAAGGAAAGGGGATATATGCAATTTTAATAGTTAAGAAAGAGGATATATGCAATTTTAATTTTAAGTTGGGTAAATACGCAATTAAGCAGTTTTTTAAGGGGAAATATGCAATTATCCCTATAAAATTATATTAAGACATTACTCATGACATTCTCTTCTATAATCTCTCATTTTTTTATTGTTTAATGCCATATGGCATTCTTTCTCACAATCTCTCATTTTTCATTTATATTTTATTTAAAAGATTAATAGAATTTAATCAAACTCACCTCCTTCAATTTAAATTTTTAGAAAATTAACTATCTTTGTCTTTTATTCTTTTTATTATTATCGAAATTATAGTTCATGATATTGATTAACTTTTATTTGTTTTTAGTTACTATTATCTTTTCCAATTAGAAAGTGTTGTATTTCTTTTGCAGATAACTTTATTATATACTATTTTTCCTACTTTTAGCGTAGTAGTACACGGTTATATTCTTTTATGGGTTTTCATAATTGTTTACATCTTATCAAAACAAAATAAATAATATACATTTACACTGTAACAAAATTTACATACAAGTTTTCTATACTTTTAAAAGAACAAATCTTAATTCTCATACACGATTTTAAAAAATGTCACGTGTTAACATCATATCATCTTTAAAAACTGTTTCTAATCAAAATTGACTTTTTTATTTTTTAAATCATGTTAAAATCATATAATAATGATATTGCTTCTTTTAAATGGTTACCTTAATATCCGCTCCTACTTCAAATAAACTTTTTATTTATAATTTATAGTGATAATGATATTTTTGTATTAAAACAAAATTTACATACAAGGTTTCTATACTTTTAAAAGAACAAATCTTACTTCTAATACATAATTTTAACGAATGTCACGTGTCAACATCATATCATCTCTAAAAATCGTTTCTAATCAAAATGACTTTTTGTTTTTTAAATCATGTTAATATCATATAATGATTATATTGCTTCTTTTAAATCGTTACCTTAATATCTACTCCTACTTCAAATAAATTTTTTATTTATAATTTATAGTGATAATGATATTTTTGTATTAAAACTTATGACGAACAGTTAAATTCTATTATATTTATAATTGTAATTGTTTTGGTCAAAAATCAGTTTAAGGATAATGTAACCAATTTTGTTTGTGAGATAGAGTGCTTATGTGTTGAACAACAATGTAAACGATTGTAAAGTGTAAACAACAATGAACACCGTGATTTATACGAGGAAAAAGCCCTTGATCAAGGTCTCTGGCATAAAAAACCTCGGGTGATGGAAGCGTGGGTTCGCTATGATCCAAGCTCTGATAGTCTACACTAGACTCGATAAGGAATCCTAGTTCGCTATGATCCAAGCTCTGATACCAAGCTGTCACACCTTGGCTTTGCGGAAGCATGGGTTTATTTTGGTGTGACTTCTTAATACCATAGCTTAATCACAACAAAGCTATATGAAAGTAAAACCATGATGATCATCCATTATTTCAAGTTTTAAAAGTAAAACATGACAACATTGTTTTAGAGCGTTGACACATGCATCGAGTTTACAACACAACTAAATAAAATCTTGTTCGAAGGACACAACCACAGACATGAAATAAACACAGCTTAAGACTTGTGACTCGTCCAGGTAGAAGTCACAACTCCTAAACTTGGATGACATCACCCTTCTTACGCAGCTTGAAAACATAGCATACCTTGCCAGATCCCTAATTCCCTGAAATACATGTAAGTTGAAAATCAACATAAAGTTGAGCGAGTTCATGTGAAAGTGAGTATGTAAAACCTTTGTAAGTATAAAATCCCTGGTATGTAGCAAATAAGGAAATAAAGAGATCACCAATGGTTTGCAAGGCCATTGATATGTGTGAAGTGCAGTAGGAAGACTCAAACCTAGCAGATTTTTGCGTCGGGTACAAAGTCACCCCGAGGTCCGTTCTGTTGGGCCTGGAGTTGGGCTCGCTACACCCAGATAGATCTACCGCTACTGACCCTCGGTCCTACAATGAGGATTAATGGCCTCCAGTTTCAGCCTACTCACTCACATGATCTAAGTAGTAACCCTCCTTACGCTAACCATACCATGTAAAAAGTATTCGTAAACATAGTAACATGTATTTCACCCCCGAAGTATAAAACTGAAAACAGTTAAGAGAAAAAGGGGGAACATGAACTCACTGAAGTGCGTCTCGAAATAGTAAATCCCAACCAACCTGCTGCGAGACGACCTACACGTACTAACTTCTATTAGACGGACGGCCGTGCCTTGGCTTAAGGTTTAACGTTTTTGGGAAATAGTTAGGCAACTATTTCGTATTTCCACTTCGTAATTTTTTTAATAATTATATTCCTTCCCAAGGATGGGGGTTTTAATACATGCGCGCTTTTGTAATTCCAAAAATATATTATTAAGTGTCACTTAATAAAATATATTTTTATTCATTTGTCTAAAATATTCTATCTCCAAAATATACATATTTTTCCCAAAAATATTATATATTATTCCATACGATTTCCAAAATAATACTTTTATCAAAATACGCATTTAAGAGTATTTTTCCGAAAATACATAAGTTACATTTAAAGTTCGGGTGGTAATAATAATACCGGTGTAACTTAGATGTTTATTTGTGAAGGCGTTGGTATTATTTTGGAGTCGTTACTTTTTAGTGTATATGAGTTATATTATTTTTACCCTAAAAATAATATATGTGTGGTTCACCAAAATAATCATAAAATCACACAAGCGTTTTACTATGAAATATATATTCTAAATATATATTTAACAAGTTTTATTTACGAAAATCCACCTCCGAATATTTGGTTATTTTATAATAAAAATCATGGCGAAGTTTGTTTGGAAAACAAGTCAAAAATATATTTATAAACACTTGTCACCAAAAATATTCTAAGTGTTATTTTCTGGAAAAATTTCGCCAGAGTTTCCTCTGTAACTGGAGGTGGCCACGCTTACTACAGATCATTTTCTTTTCAAAATTCAATCAACAATTTTCCAATCATCAATATACAATATTCAATCATCAAACTAGTAAAAAATAAGCATAAATCGCAAACACATGAACTTGTAAGTTGTGTAAAAGTATGTAGTAACTTCCCAACATATTTAGTAGATATTTCCATCTTTAAAAATAAAATCAGTTTCTTGGAAACTTTATTTTTAAAGAAAATGTAACTTTCCAACTTCTAGTCCAAAAACTACGAAATTATTCCTTTGTTAAACCTTTTGTCACACAAGTGTTTACACACTTGTTTGTTTGCAAAAATGCTTTTAGTTGTGTAAGATCCGGCTTTTAAACAAGATTTGCATCTTACACTTGGTTCTTCGAAAATACCACTTGTAGATCCTTAGATCTACTAGTTTAAAACTCCATTTTACCAGAAAAATCACTTTTACACAAGTTCATGTTTTGTTAGTGGAAGAGTTCATCATCTTGTAACTTTCACGCTTAACAAACTACTAGTTCATGTTCCATGAACATGATCTAGCATGGTTAGATGATGATCTATCCCACTACTAGCATCAAACAACATAAAATAATCACATCTAAACAAGATTCATAAGATTTACACCATTTGTTTCTCTTTAACCATCAAGTTTATCTTTCATTCAAGACTTTATGTTTTGATCTTTAGTGTTCTTGATTTTTATCCGTTAAACCTCTCATTAACCACTTCAAACATGAACAAGAGAGTGTTTAGAAGCACTTACAACTAGCTCAAGGCTAGGGAAGAATCAAAGCGAAAACAAGGTGGATAAAAGCAACGTAGTGAGGTTCTTGAGATTCCGAAAGCACCGGGTCTCCTCGTATGATCTCTTGCACCTTGGGATGTAAGTGGAATAGCAAGATCACACTTGAATGATGGGTGGAGGATGGATGATGGTTTCGGCCGATTACACCAAGGAGAGAAGAGAGAGATGTTTTTGTGAAGTGTTTAAGTGAATGAGAATGATAACCTTTCATGTAAATTTATAATCCATCATTCTCCATTATCCAACATATAATATGTTTATTAGATATAAGACAAGTATGATTAAAATAATAAAAAATGTGAGGGATGTGTCCCTTGGGGGACCGTTCGGTTAGGGGGGGGGGGGGTTATGGTTTGATTTGAACCAATTAGTTAAGTGATAGCTAGTTTAGTTAGAGATTAAAATGGGTTATTAGTGTGTTATGTAATATAACGGGTGTTAGGGTGTTCGGGGACCCTAACTGGCTCAGAAAAGGAAAAACAATGTCAATATTTTTATGTTCCGGGTAAAGTCCGGTTGTTCGGTTGGATATTGATCCGTTAAAGTGTCAGGTAAAGCTTTTAAGTGCCTTTAATAGTGTTTTTAGTGACACAATAAATCCCCGACACTTTGGAAAGTGTCTAGTGTTATTTTACCAAATTTTTGCACTTTACTAGTTATGCTAAATGCTGAATTTTGTAATAAAGTGCAGAATTTTGTAGTTAAAGTATGTTTTAGGCACATCCGGTCACTATAAATATCACCTAGTGACGCAGTTTTATAATCCTCACCTCCCTACACTCCCTACTAGTGTAGTAATCTATTCCCGGCTCATACTGGCCTTAGAGACAATGTCTGTCTAGTGCTGGCTATGTTAGCATGTTTACTGGGTTATCCGTTTAGTGTGCTAACTGTGCTTTTGTGCATCAAGGTTGTCACTAATGTTTGTGTGTAAATAATAGAGTGACAGTATAAAATGTGATGCATGAGTATGTATGTATTGGAAATCAAGAAGCAGCTTAACCACAGTTGTAAGCAAGCACAGTAATTAAGCATTAATTAAATATTAATTAATTCGTACGGATACCTGGTTTGGTGAGGGTTGTCATATTCTCCCCCCGTTAAATAAATTTCGTCCAAAAATTTTAGGCTCTGCTTCTAGTTGCAGGGGTCTTGGGGAATAAATGGGGGTATTTCTCTTTCATACGATCCTCACGTTCCCACGTGAATTCAGGCCCATGTCTTGCATTCCATCGAACTTAGACAAGTTTGACACTGCTCCTGCGCGTTTTGTTAATTTTCCAATCCGTAACCTCAACAGGTTCTTCAGTGAAGTGGAGCGGGTCCTCGATATGAACTTCGTCAGCAGGAATGATCACTGTCTCTTGTGTTGGACTCTTTCTCAAATTTGACACATGGAATGTATCGTGAACACCATTTAGTTTCACAGGTAGGTCCAACTTGTAGGCTACAAGCCCAATCCTTTGCAGGATTCTGAAAGGGCCAATGTAACGCGGATTCAACTTCCCACGCTTTCCGAAGCGTGCCACACCCTTCCAGGGTGAAACTTTCAATAAAACCATATCTCCAACTTGAAATTCCAAAGGTTTCCTCTTTGGATCTGCATAGGCTTTCTGTCTGTCGCGAGCCGCCTCGATGCGTTTTCGAATCTGCGCAATCTTGTCTGTCGTCTCTTGGACTATTTCGGGACCAACAAGCTGCCTATCACCTGCATCAGCCCAGCACAGTGGTGATCGACACTTGCGTTCGTAAAGAGCTTCAAATGGCGCGGCTCCAATACTGGTGTGGTAGCTGTTGTTGTACGAAAACTCGACCAATGGTAAATGATTATCCCAGCTACCACCCAAATCCATTACACATGCTCTCAGCATATCCTCCAATGTCTGATGTGTTCGTTCGCTTTGGCCATCAGTCTGTGGGTGAAATGCAGTACTTAGATTCAACTGTGAGCCAAAAGCTTCTTGGAAGGATTGCCAAATCCTTGATACAAATATCTCGTCTCTATCAGAGATAATCGAGAGAGGCACTCCATGACGTGCGACGATCTCTCTCATGTATATTTCCGCAAGTTTACTTGTGTTATCCTTCTCCTTGATTGGCAAGAAATGTGCGGACTTTGTTAGGCGATCTACTATCACCCAAATCATATCATGGCCTCTGGTTGTCTTTGGCAGCTTTGTTATGAAATCCATTGAGATTTGTTCCCATTTCCACTTGGGAATTTCAGGTTGCTGCAGAAGACCTGAAGGCTTTTGGTATTCGGCCTTCACTTTGGCGCACGTTAAACACTTGCTAACATAAACAGCAACATCGCCTTTCATCCTAGGCCACCAATAATAATCCTTAAGATATTGGTACATCTTATCCGCACCGGGATGAATTGAGTACCGAGACTTGTGGGCTTCATCAAGAATAACTTTTCTCAAACCACCAAACAGAGGAACCCAAATCCTTTTCATGAAGCATAGCGTTCCTTCCTCGTTTGGCACTAATTGCTTCTCCATCCCACGGAGATATTCATCCTCAATATTCTTTTCTTTCAAAGCTTCTCTCTACGCGACACGAATGCGTAATGAGAGATCCGCCTGGACGATCATTTCCAAAGCCCTAACCCTTATGGGCTTGATCCTTTCCTTTCGACTCAGGGCATCAGCGACCACATTCGCTTTCCCTGGATGATACTTGATCTCGCAGTCGTAATCATTCAATAATTTGACCCAACGTCTTTGCCTCATATTAAGCTCTTTCTGGTCGAATATGTGCTGCAGACTCTTATGATCCGTAAAGATTGTACACTTTGTACCATATAAATAATGTCTCCAGATTTTCAGCGCAAATACCACTGCACCTAGCTCCAAATCATGCGTGGTATAGTTCTTTTCATGAACTTTCAATTGGCGTGAAGCGTAAGCTATAACCTTCTGGCGTTGCATCAGCACGCAACCCAAACTTTGACGCGAGGCGTCACAATATACCATGAAGTCATCTGTTCCTTCGGGTAGATTTAAGATCGGTGCGTCACAAAGTTCGTTCTTCAATAACTGAAGCGCTTCTTCTTGCTTGTCACTCCAATCAAACTTTTTGTCCTTCTGTGTGAGCGCGGTCAGAGGTTGAGCGATTTTGGAAAAATCCTCAATAAATCTTCGATAGTAGCCAGCCAAACCTAAGAACTTTCGAATCTCGGTTGGCGTCTTTGGAGTCTCCCAGCTCTTTATCGCCTCGATCTTTGTGGGATCAACATGGATTCCATTTCCATTAACCACGTGTCCAAGAAATTGGACTTCACGCAGCCAGAACTCGCACTTCGAGAACTTGGCATACAATTTCTCCTTCTTAAGTAGCTCTAGAATAGCTCTTAAGTGTTGTTCATGCACGTCCTTCGTCTTCGAGTAAATCAGAATGTCGTCGATGAACACAATTACGAACTTGTCCAAGTACGGCTTGCAGACTCGGTTCATTAGGTCCATGAAAACTGCAGGTGCGTTTGTCAGCCCAAACGGCATAACTAGGAACTCGTAATGTCCATAACGGGTCCTAAAGGTTGTCTTCGGGATACTTTCCTCTTGTATCCTTAGTTGATGATATCCAGATCGAAGATCGATCTTTGAATAAAAGCTTGAACCTTGCAGCTGATAAAAAAGATCATCGATTCTCGGCAAAGGGTATCTGTTCTTGATAGTCAACTTATTAAGCTCGCGATAGTCCATGCACATACGAAAAATACCATCCTTCTTCTTAACGAACAGTACTGGAGCTCCCCATGGTGAGAAGCTTGGCCTAATGAATCCTTTATCCACTAGCTCCTGGAGTTGTGTCGACAACTCCTGCATCTCTGACGGCGCAAGTCTATATGGTGCCTTGGCTACAGGCGCGGCGCCTGGAACCAAATCAATGTGAAACTCAACTTGCCTTTGAGGCGGTAATCCTGGCAAGTCTTCTGGAAAGACTTCCGGATATTCCTTGACGACTGGAATGTCTTCAATCTTTGGTTCAGCAGCTTCCTTGTCCACGATGTGTGCCAAGAATGCAACACATCCCTTCTTCAAGCACTTTCTAGCTTTTAGGCAGCTAATAATTCTTAGTGGTGCATCATGCTTCTCTCCGTGCACTATGATCGTTTCTTCATCCGTCAATGGGATGCGGATGGTCTTCTCATGGCAAACGATCTCGGCTTTGTTACTCGATAGCCAATCCATTCCCACTACCACATCAAAGCTTCCCAACTCGACAGGTAGTAAGTCTAGCGTAAACTCGTGCCCTCCTAGTTCAATCACACATCCTCGGATAACTTCATTGGTCTCAACTAGTTTCCCATTCGCCAATTCGATCGAGTACGGAATATCTAATTTACTAGCGGCTAACCCAAGCATATTCTTAAATTCTAATGACACGAAACTATAATCCGCACCAGTATCAAACAGAATAGATGCAAAGTGTTGGTTTACAGGGAACGTACCAGTAACAACATTGGGATCTTGGCGTGCTTCCCTCGCCTTAATGTTAAACACTCTTCCGCGGGCTTGATTCAATCCTGGGCAGTCCCTCTTAAAGTGCCCAATGTCACCGCAGTTAAAACAACCCAATTTTTGACCATTACCTCCTCCGTTCCCGCTTGATTGTTGTTTTGATTTCGATTCACGTCCCCAGCTTGATTTGCATTGTTCCCTCGATTTCCATTGCCTCCATTATTCCCTTGTGGACGATTTCCATTACCACCACGATTAATGTTCCTACTACCAAAACCTCCTTGGCCTCCCCGGCCAGCACTAGCCCAGCAAGAATCCTTCAAGTGGCCAACTTTTCCACAAGCTTCACATACTTTTGGCCCACACCGGCCAGAATGATGATGTTGGCAGGAGTTACACTTGGGCAGTGAACCCATATAGCCTTTTCCTTTCTTCCCAGCACCGGTTGCAGCTTGGACCGGTGTGCTTGATTCTCCTTTCTTGCCAACACCGCTACTTCCCTGCTTGAAGTTCGAGAATTTCCTCTTATTCTCACCAGACGACTCTACGCGAGTCTCTTTCTTCTTTGGCTCAACATTCGAAAACTTGTTCAGGCGGATGGCTTCCTCAGTAAGAGCCACGCTCAGATCGATGGCCTCTGTGATTGTTGCAGGCTTGGAAGTAGTGACCATACTCATGATCTGTGGAGCTAAACCCCAGATAAAGCGCTCGATTAGCTTGAATTCCGGTGTGACCATGTACGACACAACGTGGGATAAATCATGAAATCTTTGAACGTACTCTGCGATCTTGGGACCATCCATCCTTAAATGCCAGAACTCAGTCTCCAACCTTTGTATCTCAGCACGAGAATAATACTTCCTTCGCATCAACTCTTTTAACTCAGCCCATGTCAACGCGTAAGCAGCAGCTTCTCCTAAAGTCTGCACTTGTAAGTTCCACCAGGACAGGGCTCCGTCCAAAAATAGCCCAGAAATGTAAGTCACTTGTTGGTCTGGAGCGCACTTGCTCATTCGAAGAACAGACTCCGTCTTTTTGGCCCATCTTACAAAAGCAACAGCACCTCCGGTGCCGTCGAAGTTCACGGGCTTGCAGTCGAGGAACTGCTTGTAAGTGCACCCTGCACATACGTTAGAGTATACAAATGGTATTAGCGGACGTGCTATAAATATCCAAATGTATTGTAATATGTCTCAAACAGCTTAATCATTACCATGTGGTGGATTGTTATTGCCATTATTGTTTGAATTGCTCCCGCTGGTTCCTCCTTGTGAGGCTGCATACTGCGCTATGGCGGCAGCAATGATTCCTTGAAGTTCTACCTCGTTGGCAGGCATACGCGTCTGGCGTCTTGGAGGCATCTTCTAAAAGATGTTTCACGTAGGTCAGGTCATAATAAGTAAAGTGTACGTATGTATTCAACAATATCAACACATAACATCTCATGTTATAAATAAATCAACCACATAACATCTCATGTTATAGAACATAAACAATCAATCAACATCACATATAATGAGAATACTGCGATTGCGCTGTCATAAATCAAGACCACAATGTAAGGTTTACAAGTTCATAACTGTATCATACATCATCAGAAACTAAGGGCCACATCGCCCTAGTCCAAACTATCTAGCCAGTGACAACAGCAACAAATATACAAATCATCAAAAGTCACAATCATCAAAATGCGGTCTCCAAAAGCTGTGTAGTCTGCACAATCGCGGTCGTCTCACCAAAAGTCTACCTACGTCGAATAAAAAAGGCCTATGCTGATGGCGGTGGAGGAGGGGGAAAACGAGAAAATAGTAAACGTCGCATATGAAGCCAGTCCTCCTCCATAGCGCGATGAGAGCGCATCAAGTATGCTATCTGCTGCTCAGGAGTCCAAAAACGAGTGGCAGAGTCGGGTGAAAGTGGACGCGGAGGGTGTGATACTGCAGGTGGGGTCTGACAATGACACGGTGGTCGCTATGCTCTCTCCAGCTCCTGTACGCGATGGGTCAGCGCCTCCTGCTGTATCATGATAGATGTGAGAATCTCCTCCGTAGAATACCCCACGTGGTATGGGTGATACGGATCGGATGGTGGCATAATGGGGGGCGTAGTCCAGAGGAACGACTCACTAGATGGAGCGAAGGATGGTACAGTAAATGGTGCAACAGTGGGATGAGAAATCTGAGGTACAAACTGGTCTCCTCCTGTCATGAAAGGCGTATGACCAAACGGCTGACGAGATGAACCCTCTCCAGGACGTGGTGGAGGAATGTCCTGGAGATAGGTGATCGGGAGATCTGAGCGGTGAGCATCTGTGGTATGTGTGGGAAGCAAAGGGACATCAATGGGGGCTGAAACGGGTGCCACAGGGGGTGTAACAGGTACCACGAAAGGTGGGAAATCATCGTCATCATCTATCCACCCATTGTGGGTGTGAGCGTATCGTGGATCAATATGGGTCGCTAAAGGTGCGCGGTCGAACATCACCGGCATAGAATCAGGAAGTGGGGCGATAACAGGATCCTCTAACAAATGTGGAGCATCAACATGAGCATTGACAGGATGATCATCCACCAACGGCGGAGCAACAGCAGGTGCATCGGCATGAATAGGGTCATGCTCTAATGCCGGGTCAGGAGCGACAACTGGCTCAGGGGCCACAGCAGGCTCCGGATCAACAAACTCCATCTCGAAATCAGCTGGATCAGCAAACAAGGGATCGACAGGGGCTACAGGATCCTCCAGGGGCTGGTCTAAGTGTATGAACTCAATGTCATGGTCTGGATCAAAACCAGATGGAAAAACAGGATCATCCTCAATAGCGTGATCAAACTCAAAGCTGTGTGCGGGAACTGGTGCAGCTGATGACGCCATATCAGGGTCGGCGTCGTGTGAGTGGTGCTGCACTCCCTGTGTATGCAAAGATGCGGATGCCATAGACTCAAATGAGTCTGGGACAGGTGAATGAACAGGAGCCTCCCCTGCAGGAGCGTCAGCAATGAGTAGAATATCATCAGCAGCAATAGGGGCCTAACCCTCAAGGTCATCCTCAAGTGGGTCCTCCTCAAATAAATCGACGTCGGAAACATCATCAAGTGGCATATCAACAACGGGATAAGCGGCAAGGGGCACAGGAGCAGGGATCACCGCGAGTGGCAAATCCCCAACAAGATGGCCATCAGCAGGCTCTGCTACGACATCAGGTAGCGTAAAGGGCTGGAAGTCGTCATCGTCTGTGCTGGTAGTATCGGAATTGTACACCTCGTGCTCCGATGAAACTATGTCATCTGATACTATGGCCATGGGATCTGTAGTGTCCGACTCCCCAGTACCTGATGAAGGCATGACGTCTGTAACACAAACACACACATGCACCAATAATCAATCATATAATCAAATAAACATGTTGGTCACCAATAAGCAATCAAGTAATTCTCCTAGTCCCACTAGTCTAACCTCCCAGCCTCTCAGACTGAACCTCCTAGTCCCACTAGATTAACCTCCCAGCCTCTCAGACTGAACCTCCTAGTCCCACTAGATTAACCTCACAGCCTCCCAGACTGAACCCTCTAGTCCCACTAGACTAACCTCCCAGCCTCCCAGACTGAACCCTCTAGTCCCACTAGACTAACCTCCCAGCCTCCCAGACTAAACCCTCTAGTCCCACTAGACTACACCCTCAGTCTCTCAGACTGAGCCATAACTTTTAAAAAGAATGCTCATACTTTTGTTTGTAAAAATATTTTACACTCTGGATCTGGACGTAGTGTATGCAATGTAAAAAAATGTTTTCGTGAGAGCCCTAGTGATCATAGTCTAGACTCGAGAAGGAATCCTAGTTCGCTATGATCCAAGCTCTGATACCAAGCTGTCACACCCTGGCTTTGCGGAAGCGTGGGTTTATTTTGGTGTGACTTCTTAATACCATAGCTTAATCACAACAAAGCTATATGAAAGTAAAACCATGATGATCATCCATTATTTCAAGTTTTAAAAGTAAAACATGACAACATTGTTTTAGAGCGTTGACACATGCATCGAGTTTACAACACAACTAAATAAAATCTTGTTCGAAGGAGACAACCACAGACATGAAATAAACACAGCTTAAGACTTGTGACTCGTCCAGGTAGAAGTCACAACCCCTAAACTTGGATGACATCACCCTTCTTACGCAGCTTGAAAACATAGCATACCTCGCCAGATCCCTAATTCCCTGAAATACATGTAAGTTGAAAAATCAACATAAAGTTGAGCGAGTTCATGTGAAAGTGAGTATGTAAAACCTTTGTAAGTATAAAATCCCTGGTATGTAGCAAATAAGGAAATAAAGAGATCACCAATGGTTTGCAAGGCCATTGATATGTGTGAAGTGCAGTAGGAAGACTCAAACCTAGCAGATTTTTGCGTCGGGTACAAAGTCACCCCGAGGTCCGTTCTGTTGGGCCTGGAGTTGGGCTCGCTACACCCAGATAGATCTACCGCTACTGACCCTCGGTCCTACAATGAGGATTAATGGCCTCCAGTTTCAGCCTACTAACTCACAAGATCTAAGTAGTAACCCTCCTTACGCTAACCATACCATGTAAAAAGTATTCGTAAACATAGTAACATGTATTTCACCCCCGAAGTATAAAACTGAAAACAGTTAAGAGAAAAAGGAGGAACATGAACTCACTGAAGTGTGTCTCGAAATAGTAAATCCCTACCAACCTGCTGCATGACGACCTACACGTACTAACTTCTATTAGACGGACGGCCGTGCCTTGGCTTAAGGTTTAACGTTTTTGGGAAATAGTTAGGCAACTATTTAATATTTCCACTTCGTAATTTTTTTAATAATTATATTCCTTCCCAAGGATGGGGGTTTTAATACATGTGCGCTTTTGTAATTCCACAAATATATTATTAAGTCTCACTTAATAAAATATATTTTTATTCATTTGTCTAAAATATTTTCCCAAAAATATTATATTTTATTCCATACGATTTCCAAAATAATACTTTTATCAAAATACGCATTTAAGAGTATTTTTCCGAAAATACATAAGTTACATTTAAAGTTCGGGTGGTAATAATAATACCGGTGTAACTTAGATGTTTATTTGTGAAGGCGTTGGTATTATTTGGAGTCGTTACTTTTTAGTGTATACGAGTTATATTATTTTTACCCTAAAAATAATATATGTGTGGTTCACCAAAATAATCATAAAATCACACAAGCGTTTTACTATGAAATATATATTCTAAATATATATTTAACAAGTTTTATTTACGAAAATCCACCTCCGAATACTTGGTTATTTTATAATAAAAATCATGGCGAAGTTTGTTTGGAAAACAAGTCAAAAATATATTTATAAACACTTGTCACCAAAAATATTCTAAGTGTTATTTTCTGGAAAAATTTCGCCAGAGTTTCCTCTGTAACTGGAGGTGGCCACGCTTACTAGCGTATCATTTTCTTTTCAAAATTCAATCAACAATTTTCCAATCATCAATATACAATATTCAATCATCAAACTAGTAAAAAATAAGCATAAATCGCAAACACATGAACTTGTAAGTTGTGTAAAAGTATGTAGTAACTTCCCAACATATTTAGTAGATCTTTCCATCTTTAAAAATAAAATCAGTTTCTTGGAAACTTTATTTTTAAAGAAAATGTAACTTTACAACTTCTAGTCCAAAAACTACGAAATTATTCCTTTGTTAAACCTTTTGTCACATAAGTGTTTACACACTTGTTTGTTTGCAAAAATGCTTTTAGTTGTGTAAGATCCGGCTTCTAAACAAGATTTGCATCTTACACTTGGTTCTTCGAAAATACCACTTGTAGATCCTTAGATCTATTAGTTTAAAACTCTATTTTACCAGAAAAATCACTTTTACACAAGTTCATGTTTTGTTAGTGGAAGAGTTCATCATCTTGTAACTTTCACGCTTAACAAACTACTAGTTCATGTTCCATGAACATGATCTAGCATGGTTAGATGATGATCTGTCCCATTACTAGCATCAAACAACATAAAATAATCACATCTAAACAAGATTTATAAGATTTACACCATTTGTTTCTCTTTAACCATCAAGTTTATCTTTCATTCAAGACTTTATGTTTTGATCTTTAGTGTTCTTGATTTTTATCCGTTAAACCTCTTATTAACCACTTCAAACATGAACAAGAGAGTGTTTAGAAGCACTTACAACTAGCTCAAGGCTAGGGAAGAATCAAAGCGAAAACAAGGTGGATAAAAGCAACGTAGTGAGGTTCTTGAGATTCCGAAAGCACCGGGTCTCCTCGTATGATCTCTTGCACCTTGGGATGTAAGTGGAATAGCAAGATCACACTTGAATGATGGGTGGAGGATGGATGATGGTTTCGGCCGATTACACCAAGGAGAGAAGAGAGAGATGTTTTTGTGAAGTGTTTAAGTGAATGAGAATGATAACCTTTCATGTAAATTTATAATCCATCATTCTCCATTATCCAACATATAATATGTTTATTAGATATAAGACAAGTATGATTAAAATAATCAAAAATGTGAGGGATGTGTCCCCTTGGGGGACCGTTCGGTTAGGGGGGGGGGGGGTTATGGTTTGATTTGAACCAATTAGTTAAGTGATAGCTAGTTTAGTTAGAGATTAAAATGGGTTATTAGTGTGTTATGTAATATAACGGGTGTTAGGGTGTTCGGGGACCCTAACTGGCTCAGAAATGGAAAAACAATGTCATTGACAATATTTTTATGTTCCGGGTAAAGTCCGGTTGTTCGGTTGGATATTGATCCGTTAAAGTGTCAGGTAAAGCTGTTAAGTGCCTTTAATAGTGTTTTTAGTGACACAATAAATCCCCGACACTTTGGAAAGTGTCTAGTGTTATTTTACCAAAATTTTGCACTTTACTAGTTATGCTAAAAGCTGAATTTTGTAATAAAGTGCAAAATTTTGTAGTTAAAGTATGTTTTAGGCACATCCGATCACTATAAATATCACCTAGTGACGCAGTTTTATAATCCTCACCTCCCTACACTCCCTACTAGTGTAGTAATCTATTCCCGGCTCATACTAGCCTTAGAGACAATGTCTGTCTAGTGCTGGCTATGTCAGCATGTTTACTGGGTTATCCGTTTAGTGTGCTAACTGTGCTTTTGTGCATCAAGGTTGTCACTAATGTTTGTGTATAAATAATAGAGTGACAGTATAAAATGTGATGCATGAGTATGTATGTATCGGAAATCAAGAAGCAGTTTAACCACAGTTGTAAGCAAACACAGTAATTAAGCATTAATTAAATATTAATTAATTCGTACGGATACCTGGTTTGGTGAGGGTTGTCACAACTACCGATAACCAACTATATTGAACAAACAACGAACAATTCAATACAACTTCGGACGATATTAAGCTTGATACAAGTGAATTCTAGTGTTTATGCTTGAGAGCAGTTTTGAGTATGATCAAGTGTGCGAGAGCAGAGTGTTGTGTGTATATGCATAATAAGCTCAAATATCCCCTTTAAAATCAGAAATATCTAAGCAACTAACTATACGGAAAATATGCAAGTTCCCCATGTTCGTCCATAACGGCTACCCTTCAACATGCACGTTCTTATTTGAAGCATATTCACCGAGATTCCAGCATAGACTAAGTCCACGTCGCCCATTACCTGCGAATAAACATTAGAAAAATAGAGAATAATTGTTAGATAACATAAGTAATAATAAGGAACCTTGATCAACAGACTTCCTACACCATCCACTAAGGATAAATGATCCATGCTAAGTCTCAGGATACATGATCCAGACTATTTTAAATCAATGCCCTAACAATTTCCCCCAAATATGGCGGATATGATTCAAATCAATTCTGCCATATTTCCATTAGAAGCGGACTAGCCGTTGTGTATGTAACTAGCCGTTATAGCTTCTGTCGTCATCGATGGGATAGGCTGCAACAATCATCACGCTATATAGGGTAAAGTTAGGATTGAAAAACCATTTAAAATCATAGAATCCTCATATAAATCTCCATTCCGGAAACAAATCAGGTATTTTCCTTCTCTCTTCATTCTTTTCTTTCTAACTCCTCATTATTTTGGTCAAAAATTACTGAAGCAATTAAGTGATCAAATTAGTTTGTGAGGTAGTGTGCTCGCAATGCTTATGAAAAATATGTTGGTTTGTTCGTTTATAAAAACAGTTTCACACTCCGGCGAATTGGCCTCCTCCTTCACAGTTCAAAACCTGCTCAAGAACCCTGAGAAGGAGATATGCTCCTTCGATAACGCCGATATTGCTGCACTTAGGGCTTCCGGTGCCTTCCTCGACGGAGCGGTGATCCATCCGTTTGACCGAACTCTCCGGTCAGACGTGGCGTCTAAAGAGTGTTCCGTTTCTCGGTATACCCTTTCTCTCTTGGTCTCCGATATCCTTTCCCTGAGTTCATGATGCAGTTTTTTCGTATTACCGGTCTTAGCTTTGCTCAAACAATGCCCATGGTTTGAAGGGTGTTGATTGTACTCAACCAGATCAAAACCTTTCACTTCCCTGATCTCTGCATCGCGGATATCCCCATTGCCTACCGTCTTTGTTCCCATGGCAACAACCGATTCTTGCTCTTTTCCACTTCCAACAATCCCCTCATCCTCAAAGTAACAAAAAATGAGGATGAATGGAAACGTAAATTTTTCTTTGTTAGACGTGACTCCATTGCCGAAGGTGACAGCCTTCCGGTGAAGTGGTTGACCATTGGTAGGATTTAGGGTTTTAGATTATCCCCAAATGTATCTTGATGTTATATCCTGAACTGATATCCTTATTTTTTTCATGCAGCACACTTCAAGGAACTAGATCCTCCCACTGCAGAGTCTGAAGAGAGAATCAAAGCAATATACAAGTTACCTGAAAGTGACAGAAGCTTTTCGTCCCATCAGCCAAGTTCAAGCCAGTACTCTTCCTCGAACACATCTGGTGAGGATTATATATTTTTCTATACATACTTAGTTAATTATGAAATTAAAGTTAAGAGTGAGAATTCTCCCTTTTGTGCAGACCCGGTCAAAATGCCTCAAGTTTTTGACCTTGAAGAACTTGATAGCTACTCTGCCCCTGTCCAAGTGAAGAAGGAACTCAGCAAACCATCCACTATATTCAGGCCTGCAACCAGTTCCAAGGCAACGGCCATGCCTAAGCCTTCTCCTGCCACAAAGCCATGTGCTTCCAGCTCTCGTAAGAGAAAATAGACAGACTTCCCTGCGACTCCCGAGGCTTTCCCCTATGAGAGCCATGGATTCCTTGAATCAAGTGGATTCATGACTTCCTTCCTTAACCATGTAAGTATCCTTATCCTGCATCCTGCACATATATGCTTAACTGGTATCCTGATTAAATTATATATGTTGATACATGCCTTCTGGATTGTAGGGCCTTGAGCGCCTGACGAATCTCTACGAGGAAGCTTGCGGGGTCAATAAGATGCTGGAGGCCAAACTAAAGAAGGTCGAAGTCACCATTGCAGACCAGGGGATGATTGCTGCTACCAAGTCACAACACTACGAGGACAAATTCAAAGAAGTGACTCAAGAAGCCCAGGTTGCTGTCAAGAAGGCCAACCGGGATGCCCAGTAGTAGATCAGTGTTGATAAGTGAAGTGAAGCCTAAAACCTCGTGATTTGAACCCTAAACAATTATGATATTTCCTTGTTTATTTTTGTAAATAATTGTTCATATTATTTATGTTTATGTTTTTAGGTTTTTGTCTCGTAAAACGTGCTCGGGAGGTTATAAGGGTTATTTAAGAAATCATTGTTTAAATGGATTTTTTGAAATAATTGAAAAATGTTTAATAAAATCCTAAAAATGAATTTCTTGGTGGTTTCGACTCAACAATATGGTCTCGGCCCAATTCAGAGGCCCGACCCAATTCAGAGGCCCGACCCAATTCAGAGGCCCGGCCCAATTCAGAGGCCCGACCCATGATTGTTTAGGTATTTAAGATGGTTTTGAGTCGAAACCTCATTTACCACTTGAAATTTTCTCTCAAACTTCGGCAAGATCCTTAAATTCCGACAAACTTTTCCGGTTTCGACTCATAATCAACCATTGTTGAAAGGTATTATGGATCTAATAATCGTTTTTTAGTTGAAGATTTGCAGATCAGATGAAGATTTGAAGAAAATCATGAACCCTAATCATGATTTAATGTGGTCTTCAAAGAAATTAGAGGATGATTTTGGATTTGATCCAAAATTAAGCTGATCAGATGTTGTTTATGCGGTTTTGACTTAGATTGCGACTGAAGACATAAGGACTCGAGATCTCTTGTTGCGAGTCGCAACCTCTTCGGTTTTCGACTCAAGACATAGTATTGAAATCTTCTGGTCTCGGCTGGGATTTCGACTCGAAACCTTTTGGTCTCGACTCAAATCTCTTCTGGTCTCGACTCGAAACCACATGGTTTTGACTCGAAACCTTATGTTTAGCAATTAAAAAATTATTATTTTTCACTCGCAATCAGAGTTGTTTCCTGGTCTCGACTGATGACCTGTGTTGACCCTGTTGACCAGTATAAGTTTATACAGTTATTGTTTAAAATTTACTAAGTTAACAGGTAATATCTGAAAAACAAGATTCTATACATAACTTGTGTGTTTTGTGTAGGTCATGGATTTGAAAGTTATCACGGGACACAACCAAGCGGGGTACTTAGCACCACCTCCGGAGAAACATAAGAAGATGTATGCTTCATTGATCAAAGGATTGAACAATTTCCGAATAGTTCATGCTTTACGAGAAAATCCTATCGTATATGAAAGTCTTGTTCAGGAGTTTTGGAAGACTGCAAGATTCGGCGCGTTAGGAGGAGATGGTAAAGGGTCGATTGAAGCGGATATTCAAAAGAAGAATGTTACTATAACCGAGCAGATTATAAGGGAGGTTTTATAGTTTAACGATCAAGAGACAGATCCATTGATCTTCCAGGTGGAGCCGTTGAAGCTATTTTACCTCGATTGAGCTATGAAGGAACGTATCCCTCTCTCATGAAGAAGTTTGTGCATCCATATTGGCGTCTATTAATGCATATGTTCATTATGTGTATGACTGAAAACAGAGGGGGAACGGATCAGCTAAACATCACATAGTCTGCAGCGTTCGTTTTTCTCATAACGAACCAACCATACAACTACTCGAAGTACGTGTTTGAAGGCATGAAGAAGAATGTAACTGGTGTGCGAAAGGATAAGTTTGTCATGTATCCTAGGTTCTTGTAGATGATCTTCCACACTCGTTACTCGGATTTGGAGCGAACTGGTAATACTTTGGATCTGAAGCTAATGGGTCCTGCATGTTTTGGTGCTCTAACTCCTAAGAAGGGTACTGAGAAAAGGTTTGAAGGAAGGATTGCACTGGAGAAGTTCAGTCAATTTGCTGAAACGGAAGAAGTTGTGAATGAACCTGTGATTGTACAACCTGAAGTTGCACGGTGAATGTTCCAGTTAATGCTGAAGAACATGTTGTTCAAGCTGCTGCAGATTAAGAGCCTGAGACAGAGATTCTGACTATAAACTCTGACGATGAAGGCGTTGAAATGAGTTGTGATGAAGATGATGAAGTTAAGCTTCCTCCTGAAGCTGAAGTTAGTTCTGTTGTTTCTACTGTTCAACCTGTGATTTCTGCTAAGAGTTTGGCTCTATTAATAAAGTCTATAACTAAAAAGATGGGAAATCCTCCTTCCGATCCATCAGTTCAAAGTGAAGAGCAAACTACTGAAGACCCAAAGGATCCTGATACTCAACAAGTAAAGCGAAGAAGAAGAGATCCTCGACCTGGTGTGTTTATTGAACAAAGCAAAGATCAACCTGTAACTACTGATGAAGATGAAGATGGTTTATATGATTTTGATTTTGAGGAAGATACGACTACCACTGCTACAGAAACAGGGTTTGTGTTTGAAGCTGATACAACAAGAATGGATGTGGATTCAAATCCTACAGAGATTCCTGTTACTGCTACTGTTTCTGCTCCAATCACCGAGTCAACACAGCTTGTTACTGCTCCTGTTGCAAGTTCATCTGGTACAGTTCGTGATGAACCATGCAATTCAAGTGGAAAACGGCCTGAAGAACCATTGAGAATGTCGTTTGTTGACGATTCAAGTGATGATAATGAGTTTATCAGTATGAGAGAAATGAAGAAGAGAATTATTGTGCTTGAACAAGACTCGATCCACAAAGATGCTAAGATTATTCAGCTTGAAGACACAATCATACAAAAGAATCAACAAATTGATCAGCTGCAAGGTGATGTCAGTTTGTTGTTCAACATGGTTTATGATCTTCATGGAAAACTAGAGAAGAAGTTTGGTGATGAATTTTCTGATCCAACTGACACAGAGAGAAGGAGAAAAGCTGAAGAGGATCGAGCGAGGGCTTTTGCTAAGGATGACGCTGATAGAGCTGATGCCATGGAACATTATTTTACAAGATTAACTGACAAAGATGGTGACAAAGCAAAGGCTGCTAGGTTGAAGAAGAAAAGAGAATATGTGGTTCTCAAGAACAAAAACCTCAATCCTGTTGATGAAGATGTTCAAGTCACTCATCATCTGATGGATGTCGGTGAAAATTATTATGATAAAGTTGGGAACCGTTCAGGCATCAAGCTGGGGTTTTGACCACGATCGTCATAGGTGGTGGATCAAAAAGAAGGTTGGACCGGTTGAATGGTACAAGAACCCTGCTCAATTTCAGACATTCACTAAGGTGGATTTGACTATATTGTCAAAGTCACCATATGTGGATGATAAGCCTGGCGGACGTGGGTATCTGTCTTTCGAAAGATTGCAGAGAGAGGTGACTCGTAGATTTCATTCAATGCACACTGCTGAATCAATTGTGACACCTGCTAAAGGTATTAGAGATCCATGTACAAACAAAAGAATGCAGATTGTTTCGTGGCCACCGACTGACAAAGAGAAGACAATTCCTTTGGTCAAGAAGATTCCCAACGGTGCACTAAAGACCATGCACTTTTGGGCGTATGATGAAACGTTGGGTCAAGCTGTGATTGTATGTGATGGGGATGAGACCTACCGTTTAACTGATCTGATAGATTTACTGAATTTGGATAGAGGGAATCTAGAAGTGCTTGCTCAAACTCAAATTAGAGTCACAGAGAAGTATGAAGCCGTTGCTAAGGATTGGACTTCAGCTGTTGCTGGAGTTTTACAAATCAGTAAGAAGGGGTTTCGCGGCTACAAGGATAAGCTGGAATGCAGTGGAGGCGGTGAAAGCAGTTAAAGACAGAAGAACCTCTATGCATAAACTTAGGGGGAGATTGTTGGAACCTGAAGGTTTACACATAGAGGGTTATCATAGTTCAGGGGTTGATTAGGTAATGTTTTGTTTAGTTTATGTTTGGGTTGAAAACATGTAGTTGGGTCAATGGGCTTCGCATGGGCTTTAGGGGGTTTTGACCCATATATATCTAGCATATAAGTTCACCTCATTTATAATAATGAGGTTAATCAGTTTGTGCAAACCTAGAGCCAGCCGAAACCATTGAAGGTGTCTTGTATCCGTCTTCGTTCATCGTTGAATGCAAGTTTCCGGTTTGTGTTTGATTACATCTTATTTGGTTTTGTTTATTATTGTTCTTGAATCGTCTTGTGTTTGATTTCCGCACTCTCACAAGATTGAGTTTGATATCATTGAAAGATCCCTACAGGACTTACAACTTTGACCCATTTAAACTTATAGTGGAATCCACCACTTCCACGTTTTTACTTAGCGCTATACACTAGTTATTTCGACCGGTTAATACCTACGGAATCCTCCGTTTCGGTAATAACCAAACTTCATAACAATTTAATCATTATTCAAGTCACTAAACATAAGATAATAATGAGATTTTACGAAGCGTATAACCACGTACCTTTAAAGCTTTCCATTCAACCGATTGTCCGTGCCGCCTTGATTACTTGACAATCCACCCAAATTGCCTATAGTATACAATGCGAACATATCGCTTAGAATTCATATTCCTATATTCGATATCCAATGACTATAGAAATCATTTGAGTGATTCTTTCATATAAATCAATATTTCAAGATTCACTTAGACATTTTATCAAACAGCTTAAAGGCGAATTCTACAATAACATTTTCATTTTCATGATTAACTAATTAACCATATCCTAGCATCCTTTTCATATTCACATGACAAGAATACTATGACCAATACTAGAACTTGCACCATAACTATCAATTAACATCAATTATCCTAATAATTCAAGTGTTTATCACTACCCATATAATTCACATATGAAAGCTCATGAATTAAATAGATTATAATTCAATTTCATTAAGTTCTCATCTAGGGTTAATTCCTAGACTTGTAATCATCTTAATTTAACCATATATTAAGAATTCTTTCAAGAACATCATTTATGAGAATTCATCACAAATCATAGTTTCACCAAAGATCAAAATTGAGCATACGTTTTGATCTCCTAAGATTGGTGATCAAGATTTTAGCTTAGAACTAATTCCTAATCGAATTCTTCTTTGATTCTTGGAGGGATTTAAGTGAATTTAGGGTTTGAGAGCTAGAACTCTGTTGTTGGCTGTGTTTGGTCGACCAGAAGATAACACACCTAAGGGTGTGTTTGAAACTTATACCTTGTTTTAAAAACAAGTTTCAACATTGTCTAAATTGACCCCTCTAATTATAAAGTTTATAAATAGGATTAAAATCCTTTGTTTCTTTATTAATTAACATAGATATTTAACTAAGTTAAATATCATAGTTTTATATTTTTACTATATCAATAATATTATTTATACATGTTTACACACATATATAATTTAATATTTTTAGGGGTGTTACAACAACGGATATACCGTTTAGAATTATTGATTGAGTATGTCATGATTATATACAAACTAGTCAATAATCCAATTAAACATAATCATGTAATAACAAATTTGTGTAAAGAAAATACTGATATGGTTGATAGTATAACATGTTATCAAAGTTTGGTAGGCAAGCTTATATCTCTTGCCCATACCTGGCCAAGCATATCATCCACTGTACATTTTTGAGTCAGTTCATGCATTGTCCAACTAATGGTCATTTAAAGGTTGCTTTTAGATTGTTAAGCTACTTAAAACAGTCCCATAGTAAAGGTGTGTTATTTGGTAAAAGTTCAATTTTATATCTTGTAGCTTCTGCAGACTCAGACTGGGCAAAATGTCTTAAGTTTAGAAAGTCTGTAATAGGTTTTTGTGGTTTTTTTGGGAACTCTTTGGTTTCTGGAAAAGTAAGAAACAAGCAACAATTTCTAGATCTTAAGCTAAAGCTGAATGTAGATCTAGATGTGCTGCTGCTTGTGAAATTATGTGGGTTAAAAATGTATTACAAGAGTTAGACATTTCTATTGAATTACCAATATCTTTACATTGTGATAACACTGTTCATAACTGCAAATCCTCTTTTTCATGACAGGACTAAACATTTTGAAATAGTTCTTTTCTTTTTACGAGATTTGATCTTTAAGGATATTATAAAAACTATTGGTGTTGGTCCTAAACATTAGTTGGCAGACTTGTTGGCAAAAGGTTTACATATGGGTCAACATGAAGAATTGTGTAAATGCATTAAGATAACATTCGTAGGTTATAATTACGGTCGCATGATCCATTTGGGTTTTACATTCAGGGGGGATGGGGGGTTAAAAGAATGTTGATATATAACATTTAGATAACATTTGTAGTGGTATTTTAATTTTATACTTTACTTTTACTTTAGTTTTTTGGTCACAACTTATTTAACTTGGTTTTGTTTTCTAGAGCGTATAAACACCTGTTTAATCGCATTTGTGGGCAACCTAGATACATTGTGCACTTACACTTTCTCCCTCTTGTTAATATGCGATTAGGGTTTCATCTTGTTGTTTAGCTCAGATTCACATTGAATTTGATCAAAGTAGAGTGTTTCATGTATTTCGTGTTCCAGATTATCATTTTGATAATCTTGTGTGACCGTATTAGAGAGTTAGGGTTTTCTGTTGTTGTATACAGATTGTGTAATATTTTGGGTTAAACATAAAGATTTGGCCGTTTGGGTGTTGATCTTGTGTTGTTCAATATTCTATATTTGATACCTTGTTTGTGACACAACTATTCAGTGTGCCTAAACAATGCTATTTGTGTTCTTATTTGTTCGTTATACATTATAATTACGTTTGACGTACTTTTGTTCATAACATAAAAAATAGTTTGCTTATCTTTTTTTTTATTTCGCCCGAACCAGACCGAAAAAAATTATCATGTAACGCGATAGACAAACGATCCCAAAAAATTTTCGCCCCCATGGAAAAGTTCGTGGGTGGGTCGGTCACTCCATATATTATATAATTGTACTATTATAATCAACCCATGAAAGGATGAGATCTGAGTTACAAACAAGACCATAACTCGCTTGACTTGTGGTCTACGTTTAACATGAGTCCAACATTACAAGAGAAGTTACAATCTCCTTTTCGAGCTGTCTTTTCCGACCCCCATCACCCTGACCTACCCTCCCTCCATGCCATCCCACCCAACGTCTCACCTTACTTAAAGATACTACATCCATCACCACCACCACCCTTGACACATATACCGTATATGTCATATTTGTACGTTAGCTTGTCCCTCTCCATCTCTCATTTAAAACATATACATACATCTCTTCATATTCATATTCTCTCATTCACTTCTTCCACCAATTACAATTAGATCTTCTCCCAAAATCTCCTAGGAGCATGGAGACCAGACAGCCATATTCCAAGTATGTTCTTTACTTCCCTTCATTTTCTTAAACCGTTTGACTTTTATATAGCAATTGGTTTGAATCCTATCACCTTTATGTTCTCCGATCAGAGGGGTCTGTTATACACACGCCACTTAGAATCTAATCCTACACCGTTTTCAAACAGTCGTATGAGGTTACATTCAACGACCGTTTGAAGGTTGGGGTTTGCGTCATAGCCCCCTACCTACCTTTAAACGGCTGTTTGAATTTTTCGTCAAACGACCATTTGAGGTAAAAAGAGTCCGGTTATATTTGTTAATATATCCCAGAAGCATAACTGCGCTCTTCAGGGTTTAGGGTTCTTGCAGTTGCATGCATGCATCTTTATAAATGAAAGACTCGGTATATACTAGCTAGGCAAGCCAAGCCAAGTACCACTTAGTCAGGTCATGCATTGTTCATGTTGATCTTGAGGTTAAACACATATTTTTGGGTCAACTGCTATTATGGTTATTACATATGATAAATATTTAAAAAAAAAAAAAACCCTTCCATTGGTTATGCTTTCCTTTCAATACATTTTATTGATAAAGATTGGTAGGTGAACGAAAAGGGATGAAGCGTGTACCTAAATGTAGTTGTTGAAATGAAATTTCATCATTGGTATGGTCATTTGACCATATTTAAAAGTTAAATCATGATGATAAAGTATTATAATAAAATAAGGGACTGTTTGTTAGCCTCTGAATGGTCATTAAGAGGCTACCTCTTAATGGTACCATTAAGAATTTTACCAATGAGAAGGTAGAAGAATGTGACATGTGATGATTTACCATTCAGAGGTTACCTCTTAACCATTCAGACTTGAGCTTACCTCTTATTCATTCAGAGGTTTTAAACCATTAAGAGGTAGCATCTGAATGGTCATTAAGAGGTTACCAAACAGCCTCTAAGTTTTTGATTTAGAGTTGAATTAATATAAATTTATAATTTATAATTATATATTTCGATATCATGTTAACTACTTTAGTTTGCTTAATGTTAATTAAATTACAAAACGTAAACCTTTAACGGGGTATTTAAAATAATGGGCAAGCCTCATTTTTTTGACATTTATTTATATAAATGTTTTCATTTCTATTTACCTTATTATTGCAAAATATAAAATCATATCAAGCACAACTAGATACACTTGAAATTGCTATTTGAACACATCTAATTAATTTGTGGTGTGATTAGAAGAGTGATCAAAATATTATATAACCCGTATTTAAGAGAACTTCGGTTTTAACATTGTTTCACTTTTGCCTGAAAATGTCATACATCAGCGACGAAATATGCAAAAGAAGGTTTCAAAGAAGCAAACTGGAGGCGGACGGGAAGCCAATTCCAGTCACCGTACATGACAAAACCGGCAACTGCAAACCAAAACCGTATAAATCGATGCTACTAGTCGCAGTGATCACGACTCTCATCGTCATCACTTACTCTATTCCGGGCCATCACCGCCATGACAACTACATCCCGCATGCTATTTCAATGTAATGTAAATCATTTCCAATTTTATAGTGACACTGTAGACGACGAATGAGTACCATATTGTAAATTAAACACATATCCAACTTTAACAAGATCCGTCGGTAAGTATTGTCGACCGGTAAAGTTGGGGGTGGGGGTGTCTTTATTGGATTTTATACATAAAATCTTTTATTTTTCTAAAAGAAAACTGAGGTTGGTGGTCCAGGAACAAGTCAAAGCCTTTTAAAACACCACGTCTTGGTTCAAGTCTTACAAGAAGTAAGAAATTCGCTGTTATAATCCCGATAAAATAGTCTGTACGTCGCTAAGCCGTTAGATATCATATTACCCAAAGTCATATTTCCAATGGCATATCACTAATGGATTCTTGGCGGTAACCTAGTTCATCGACGGATTACCGAGGAAACTACAGTTGGAATTTTCATTTACTTAGTGGTGTGATCACTCCATTATCAATATCTAATAGCTTGGCTAATTCGATTATTTGCAAACAGGTGGAAATGGGGTGGTGGGGTAGATCAAAGATACATATCACAGTTAAAGATCAACTGGGATGATGTATCAAGTGTTATACACACATTATCCGGCAAAAAACAGATTCATGGGATCGGATTCTTGAATTTTCACGAAAGTGAAATTATTGACTGGAAGACAAGAATTGCAGTGGTCAACGAGGATCAAATTGTCCACCTTAAACTTGATCCTGTTGATCAAAATGTGACATGGGATGTGTTGTACCCCGAATGGATCGATGAAGAACAAGAAGAAGAAGTTCCCACATGCCCGAACCTTCCAAGACTCGACGTGCCAAGGAAAGTTCTTGATCTTATTGTGGTTAAGCTTCCATGTAGAAACGAGGGGAATTGGTCGCGAGATGTTGCAAGGCTTCATTTGCAGCTTGCAGCTGCTGGGCTGGCCGGTTCATCTAGATCAAACCGGCCAGTGCACTTTCTTTTCGTTACAAATTGTTTCCCCATCCCGAACCTGTTTCCTTGTAAGGAACTCGTGGTTCGTAGGGGAGAGGTTTGGTTATATGAACCGGATTTGAAGGTTTTGCGTGAAAAGGTTCAGCTACCAGTTGGATCTTGTGAACTTGCATTGCCTTTCAAACCTCGAGGTTAGTTTGATATTATAAAGCAAAAGTAGAGTAGAGCTGTCCGAAAAGCTTGAGGCTCACTCGAAATTGTATCGTTTATAAATTAATGAGCCAAGCCGGCTCACTTTTGTAAATAAAATGCCAACAATCTTAATATATAAGTTAAAATTATATACTAGATTTTTTAAAGATGCAGATTATAAATTCTTGAGTCTGTTAGACATATTACTTTTAAAAAAAATACAAAACTCAAGCTCAAAATTCCAGCTCGCTAAGATGAACGAGGCAAGCTGGTTCATCTCGGTTTGTAAAGTAGCCGAGCCCTGCTTAACTTGGCTCAATCTGGCTCGACTAAGCAAAAGGATTATGTGTTTTTAAAGCTCGTTATCCAACTAACCAACATGTTGTGTTTCTTTTTTACTAATAAAGATGGAGATTATGTTGGGAACGTTCGACGGGAAGCCTATGTTACGATCCTACACTCGGCTCATGTGTATGTTTGTGGGGCAATCGCGGCAGCACAAAGCATTAGAATGTCAGGTTCTAACCGAGATCTTGTGATCCTTGTCGACGAGACAATCACGGATTACCATCGAAGTGGACTTGAGTTGGCGGGATGGAAGATTCGCGTAATTAAACGGATAAGAAACCCGAAAGCCGAAAAAAACGCATACAACGAATGGAACTATAGCAAGTTCCGTTTATGGCAGTTGACTGATTATGATAAAATCATATTTATAGATGCCGATTTGCTCATTCTACGAAACATAGATTTCCTATTCGGGATGCCTGAGATCTCGGCCACAGGTAACAATGGGACGTTGTTTAACTCGGGTGTGATGGTTATCGAGCCATCTAATTGTACGTTTAATCTTCTAATGAGCCATATAAACGAGATCATATCGTATAATGGAGGCGATCAAGGGTACTTAAACGAGATTTTCACTTGGTGGCATCGAATCCCAAAGAGTATAAACTTTCTAAAAAACTTTTGGATTGGCGATGACGAAGAAACCAAAGAGAAGAAAACTAGGCTTTTCGGGGCTGACCCTCCGGAGCTTTATGTACTTCATTACCTTGGACTGAAACCTTGGTTGTGTTTTCGTGATTATGATTGCAATTGGAACTCGGATATATTCCGGGAGTTCGCGAGCGATGTTGCTCACGAACGGTGGTGGAAAGTGCATGATGCAATGCCCACTCAGTTGCACCAGTTTTGTCTGTTGGAATCAAGGCAAAAAGCGCAACTTGAGTGGGATAGGAGGGAGGCCAAGAAGGCGGAATTTGAAGATGGGCATTGGAAGATTAAAATTCGGGACCCGAGGCTAAAGAAATGTATCGACAACTTATGCTCGTGGAAATCCATGTTGAAACATTGGGGCGAGTCGAATTGGACTGATGATCAGAGTTTTCCCACACCACCTGCGATTGCTAAACTTAACATCAATTGATTGATTGATTAGAATATGTAAGCTCATGAATTAAGTTGATTAATTTTTTTGTATCTAGTGTTTTGATTTTGTAATAATGGAATTTTGATGTTTAAGGGTGAATTTTTGTGTTTTTTTAACAAGATTACGTTTTTGAATTAATTGCCATTTTCGCCCCTGAGGTTTGGGCACACTTGCCATTTTCGTCCAAAATGAAGGTTTTGTACCATTTTGCCCCCAACGTTTGTAACTTTTTGCCATTTTCATCCAAATACCTGACCAAGTTACTTTATATCTTATTATGGGTTATTTTTAACCTAACCAAGTTAGTTTATACCTTATTATTGGGTATTTTTGAAATTTATCAATTATAAGGGGGTAATTTATAAATTATCTTCTAGTTATTATTTATCAGCCTTTATAAATTATCTTTAATAAGGTGATTGTTTTTCAACCAAAAAGCTTGCATCTTGTCGATCTTTTACTTTGATTCGCAAAATTCAAGATTTGTAATATAAAAATCGAATCTTGTTGTGTTTTTTCCTTTTCAGATCCAACATCCATCTGGGGTTTCTCAGAGGTTTGATTTATGTTCATGACAGTTATATATAATCACATTGCAAGTTCACAAGAGTGATGATTTTTTTTTTTGAAGGGTCCGGATGCCTCTAAACCAGACTTCAAAAGTTTGACCTAAATCAGGCTTTAAAGGTCACCCTTCCCAACTTGTTAGAGCCAAAGGTTGAGATTCAAAGTCAACAATTAGGGGCTGCTAAAAAGTTTGAATCTTTGTAAATCACAACCGGATTTTTGGATTTCTGTATATTCTCCAAGATTTCATATGGCCGTTGCAAGGAGTGAAAACGATTCGTCTTTTAAACTCTTCAACTGCTACAAAGTTGAGATCTTGACTGAAACCATACTAGAAACTGACCGAATCTCGAATTTTAAAGATCGATATGTTCTTGGAGATCAATTGGGATGGGGGCAATTCGGTATAATCAGAGAATGCTCTGATAAACTAACAGGAGAGGTATTAGCTTGTAAGTCAATTTCCAAAAACCGACTCGTAACTGATGAAGATGTAAGAAGCATCAAGCTCGAGATCGAGATCATGACTAGGTTGTCCGGGCATCCAAACGTTGTCGATCTCAAAGATGTTTACGAGGAAGAAGATTATGTCCATCTGGTTATGGAGTTTATAAATTACCCCCTTATAATTGATAAATTTCAAAAATACCCAATAATAAGGTATAAACTAACTTGGTTAGGTTAAAAATAACCCATAATAAGATATAAAGTAACTTGGTTAGGTATTTGGATGAAAATGGAAAAAAGTTACAAACGTTGGGGGCAAAATGGTACAAAACCTTCATTTTGGACGAAAATGGCAAATGTGCCCAAACCTCAGAGGCGAAAATGGCAATTAACTCTACGTTTTTTGTTAAGTGTTGTTGCATCATCTACACATATCTATGTGGAATAGGCATGAATGACGAATCTATAAATTTTAATGAGTGGAAAATTACATTAATCGGACAAGCCCCTCCTGAAAAAGAAAAATATCGTGGTAAATACATTGTATTTTAACATAAACTAGAATTAAGCATCTTCGCGTTGCGACGCGGCGCAAAACTATGTCAAATAGTACCGATGTTACACCACCGCCAGCGACCACTAACACTGACTCGACCTAGGACCTGCATGTTGCGACGAACCTGTTAAACAGGAAAAATAGACGTATAAACGTTGAACCACACATCACGTTGCGCCATGTTCACTCGCAAATTTTTGAACTAAACATAAAAACGTTGAATTACACACGTACGTTATGCCGTACTAACTCGAAAAAATGAGAACGAAACATAAAAGGAAAATTTCCGAAAGATGAAAAGTATAGGGGGCAAAAGTTGAAAGTAAAAAGTTGTGAGATTAGATTGCAAATAATAAAAAGTTTTAGGTTATAATTGAAAAAAAAAATTATGTGGGTTTAAAATTGCAAATGGTAAAAATCTTTGGATTATGAGTAAAAAATCAAGTTTAAAAAAAAAACACTCAAAGCCTGTAATACAACCAACCAAAGCTAAAAATTATTACTTATTTATAGCATTTTAATTTAATTTAATTTAATAGGAAGGTAAATTAGAATTATTAACCAATTAATACGGAGACACAGCTCCCCTCATGAAAAAGAAAAATACCGTGGTATATGTTAAGTACATTAGCAAAGTGAATATGAGGATGTTATACATCTAAGTTAGATGTGAAACTCTCAAAACAATATAGTTTTGATTAAAATCAATCAAATTCCTAAATTTAATATTCTGTCTTCGTATCAATATCCAATTCTCTAGCCAATGAGGTGGTGGTGGAGTGGTAATGGAGAGTCTTGGTGTTCTAAGGGACCCAAGTTCGATTCCTGCTCTCCCATTATTTTCTGCGGCACTTGGTGATGATGAGAGGCTAGACGAATAGGTGTAGATCGCTAGTTCGATCCTTGAACTGAGCGGGTTTTACCTCACCGCACTGTCATGGCTTCGGGCGAGTGTTCACGGGCTTCGGCCCTAGGTGAGGGTTTTCCTCGGTTCGGAGGCGAGTGTATCCTGATATGGTGAATTTCGCCGGTAGCCGGTTCAAAAAAAATATCCAAGTCATTATCAACAACATCTATTGGTCTTGGTTCTCCTGTTTGATTACCAATGACTTCATCGATCTCCAGTTAAATCATTTCCATATGTATTATCATTGTCATAAATGTAACAACCCGCGTTTTGAATGTCAAAGTACAAGTCAAAGTCAAAGGAAGAAAAGATTGCTAAATGCGATCTGTCACTCCTTGCTTAATTATTGACTGTACTGCTTGACTTGTAATCTATTGCTTTGATTTATGTACTTTACTTGTATTATGTGGAGTAAATGCTAATAATCGCAGTTTAATCGATGTTAATCGCTAATCTATATATCGCTAATCGCATTGATATCGCATCGCATAACCTATGATTCTGTATATTGTTTTACGCGTGTGTGCTATTTATGTGTTACTTGTGCATGTTTATTATATGTTTGTGGTGATTAATCGAGAACGCAATCTCATCGCGAACTAGAAACGCAAGTTTATTTATATTGTTGAATGTTAGTTAGGTTATTTGTGTGACTATTGTCTAAATCTATCGCCTCGCTTAATAGGCACTCGCTTAAACGCATCGCAACGCTCAACGCACGAAACGAAACGTCGAAACTCAACTCGCCGGAGACGTTCGATTGAATGACCATTCGATCGAATGGTCATCTGTAAGGATGACCATCCGATCAGACTGCCCTCCGATCTGTCACTTGTGCACCGCCTTCTCCTCACTCACCTATAAATATCACTGTCACATCATGAACAGTGATGTGACAGCTCTCTCTCCGACCTTTCGACTTCTCACGCTATTTTCTCTCGATTTCTTGCGATTCTTGTAAGTTTCTTCCTCAAATCTTGTACTTCTATGATCTACACACACTTCTTCATCTTTTTCACCATCAAATCTTAACTTTTCACCATGAAATCGGTTGGTTTGAGGTGTTCTAGGATGATGTCATCATGGGGTTCTTATGAACTTCAAGATTTGACCTCATTTCACCAAGAACAACTCAGATCTAAGAGATTTCAACATGTTTTAAATGTTTAAACACTGATTTCACCTAAATCTAAACATTTTCAAGATTAAAGGAAGTGAAATATGTTTTCATAACTTTTCTTTCAACTCTTTTACACTCTTGCACTCAAAACCGATAGAATCAGAGCTCATTCGGGCCTTCCACTCATTCTCTAGTGATGCGTCGGTCTGAGAACTGGTTCCTATCAAAGAGACAACCGATTCATGGGTTGGGCAAGAACAACCGTCATGAACAGTTAACTGATCAGGCTGGGGTGGTTTCCGTCCAATCGGCTGACTTGGTCTTGGTGGAGTTCCCGTTGTTTAACACGTTGTCATACCGTCTCGGTCAAACTGCAAACTTTTCAAACATAGCAAAATATTTCTAATTTCAAACGATCAGGTTGTGGAATGGATTGCCGTCCAATCGGATTGCCATCCGATCGAACGACAATCCGATCGGATGACTATGGTCTCTAACACTTAAACATTTTACAATTTTCAAATACACAAGTTTATCCAAACGAATGGTCATCTGATCGGACGACCATCCGATCGAATGACCATCTTGCTATGAACTTGTTCTCTATGAAATGCCTCGCTGGACGGATCGCCATCCAAGCGAACGGCCATCCGACCAGACGACCGGATGACCTGAAAGGTAGAGATACTTCTCTGTTTTCAAAATGCTACAATGAAAACTTCAAAGCCATTATACTCAAACAAATCCATCCCAAACGAATGCCAATCCGACCGAATGGTCATCCGACCGGATGACCATCCATCCGGATTGTCATCCGATCGAATGACCATCCGTCCTGATTGTCATCCGATTGAATGACAATTCGTCACTCAGTTCACGCGACACCGTTTAACGCATCGTTCATCGCTTATGCTATCATTCTGTAATCAGGCTAACTTTCCAGCGCTCCCTTCAATCCAATCCAATCCAATCCAATCCAATCCAATCCAATCCAATCCAATCCAATCCAATCCAATCCAAGACTGTGTTTATTTTAATCATGATCTGTGAGTATACTCGAACCCTTTATACTTTACACAATTTTAGGTGTTACATACGTTACTTATTCAAATCACAATCGACACACAACGCAAACACTTTTATACGTTGACCATTATTGCATGTTATACATGTTATTCGATGAATTCATGTATATTATGTTTACACAGTGATTGCTGCCTGACACCTTAGCAACGATAGTACTATAGTTTGGACTCAGCACCTATCGTGGGCAGGGGTTGTTAAGGGCTTTACTTCACGTGTCACAGTGGTGATATGTGTTGCGCATTCTACAACTCGCAGTCACGTCTGTGCGTATTTCATTGTCGATAACCTACTGGCTTCACTTTGCTACATGTTACATGCTGGTTATGCGTAAAACGATTTCGCTATCTATTATACTATTAAACTTGTATGCTCACCTTTACACTATGTGTATTGACCTCTATTTTAACGTATGTGACAGGTGTTTAGGATGTTCTGCTTTGCTTGCTATCATGGAATCGAGCTTAGGAGAATCTAGAAACAAACAATTAATTTCATGAGTTGTCGGAACAGCTTTTTATTTGTCTTTGAGATACTTGGTCTATAATAACCGCTTTACTTTGGTATGTTATGGTATGTGACATAATATTAAATATCTGGTAATTTAGTTGTTATGGATTTCTCCTGGACAATCTGTTCCGCTCAGTGCCTCACCCGGATGTTTTCGCCATCGGTTGGGGTGTGACAGATTGGTATCAGAGCCATAGCTATAGGGAATTAGGAAAGACTCGACCTAGTCCGGGTCGATGTCTTAGAAACGACCTAGTCTATAGTCTAAGTACCAACAGACCGCCTTGTGCGAACCCGGTGGGGTTCCGCACGAGCCTATTTATGCTATTCGATTGACTCGCAACCATACTATACACTATCACTTAGCCTTTCCTAAGGCTAGCACTGCACACTATTTTCGAAATGAACGAGTGATTAGATCGAGACTAGGTGTGAAAATCACAAACTCTCGATTGGATCGCTTGTTCGACGCACATTTTTACTATAAACACGAGAATTTGCATTGAGTCAGGAGTGAAATCCATACCTCAACGAGAATCCCCCCCTTTATCTACTAAAAGGATTGTCTCGGCCATGTTGTTAAGTTAGGTGTGAGACCCGCACCTTAACGACACGTCCTACTCCTTATTATAAATTTTGCAAAACTCTCACCAAAGTCTCTATGGGTTCCAACGACCCGAGTTGCGTGACTAACCGAAAGGATGCATGCCATTCGCCGTATTTCGGTGATAGAGCATAGTCTAATATGCCAAAACGTGCACTCAAAGTCCTTGAGAATAGTCGAATCACTTTGGATAGTCAATGTCTATCACTCAAGGCAATCTATTTTCGATATCAAGCTCGCAATCGCTTATTTTATGTGTTTTGATTCTGAGCCCGCAACCGCTGACTCTGTGATTTATCGCTTTTTATGTGAACTTTTATTTGTTTTATGTGGTTTTACATGTTTATGTGATTTGATTTTGGTGATTTATACGCTCTTCGCTGTTCGCTTTGATCAATACGCACTGCACATCTATCTCAATATGCTAACAAATCGCATGCTACATTACTCGCTTATGTTATACTACTCGCTGTGTTACTCGCTAATCGCAATCGCTATTCTCGAACGCGCGCGTGCAATATATGTAGGTGAATACGTGCAAAATATAGTGTGGTTTCTGTGGATTACATGCTTCTGTGCTCTATGTGCTTATGTGCTTCTGTGGTTTATGTGCCTACGTGCCTATGTGTTCGGTGTGTTCCTGAGCTTTATTTAGTGGTAGTGCGTGTGAGGTGAGATTCCATTATATAGTTTTTGAGTCCTATAGTGATGTCTGTTGCAGACAATGTCGTCATTTGGATCACGTCACTCCCGTGCCGCCCGAAGAAACCATGAGGACAAACGCATCGCTGCCCTCGTTTCTAAGCAAATGGCGAAAGTTATCCCGCAAATCGTTAGTGAGCTTAACGAGAATACCAGCAAGTCCTCTGAAGAATTAAGGACTGGCTCGCCAAAGGGTACTTTCAGCTTTAAGTAGTTTAAGGCCTATGGCCCAAAAGACTTCACGGGCAAAGACAGACCTACCGCGATGTTTCAATGGTTCGACTCAATCGAAGTCACGCTCCGCCAGAGCGGATGTCCCGAACACCTACGAACTGTCAACACCACTGGCGTCTTCCAAACCAGGGCTCTGGAATGGTGGACGGTCGAAAGAAACAGATGTGGGAATGATGCAGCCTATGGGCTTACATGGGATGAGTTGAAGGAACTCATGATGAAGGAATTATGCCCACCCCACGAGTGCCAAAAGTTGGAGAATGAGTTCTGGCACATCAAGCAGGACGGTGGCGATAACGCCGGTCTTACTGCCCGCTTCAAACAGCTGAGTATCATTTGTCCAAGCCAGGTGACAACACCTGAGATGACGATCAAGAAGTATATCCGTGCTTTACCGGATTGTGTTGCTGACTTCGTGCAAGCCGCGAAGACAACAAAAATTGAAGAAACCTACCTACTCGCTGCTGAGATAAACGACAAGCGAATTCTCGCTGGGTACTTTAAGAACACTCCGAAGAGCCTTCATCAAGCTACCGCCGCTCCCACCACTGAAACCGCCGCACCACAACCTTCAAAGTCCTCCCGCCGCAAAAGAAAGAACGCCAACAAGAATTGCGTTGTCACAGTCGCCGCTCCACTCCAAGCTATACCTGCTAAATCGCAACCTCAAAACCGCCAAGTAACGGCACCGGTGACTAATGCACCGCTGGCCAAACGTGCATGCCCCACCTGTACTTATCATCATCCCGCGGGGATTGCATGCAGATTTTGTGTTCACTGCAACATGTACAGACACTTTACTACCAATTGCCGTACTGGTCCACTTCAAGCTCCAGCTCCAGCTCAAGCTCAAGGTCAAGCTCCTGCACCACAAGCTCTCCTTCCTGCTCCCCAGGGCCAACAAGCAGCTCCTGCACCTGGTGTCCACGCTAGAGCTTGCTTTGCATGTGGTGATCCCAACCACTTTGCAAACATGTATCCCAACAGAGTGGTGAAGCAAGAGCCATAGCAGTAGCAGCCTCAGCAGCAGCAGTAACCAGCAGCCCGCGGACGTGCCTTCAACATCAACGCCCACCAGGCTCAAGCAGATAACAATGTGGTTAATGGTACATTCCTCGTAAATGGTATATATGCTTCGTGTTTATTTGATACTGGAGCCGATAATTGTTTTGTGTCGTTAGAATTCGAAAAGCTCCTTAATCGTAAGCGCGCTCATCTCCCCTCAACGTTCGACGTTGAAGTTGCCACTGGAAGAATAACGACTGTTTGTTCTGTCCTACGTGATTGTACTCTCAAACTCAACAATTACATCTTCCCTATCGACCTTATCCCGATGCAGCTCGGTAGTTTCGATATCATAGTAGGCATGGATTTTCTTCGTGGGAACCGTGCTGAAGTCGTTTGTTTTCATAAAATGATTCGTTCCTCGCTCGCTAATGGTGATCAACTTTGTGTCTATGGTGAAGTCGCATCGAAGGATCTCAAGCTTATGTCAGTGTCCAAGCGAGCAAGTGTCTCCGCAAGGAATACAAAGCTTTGTTAGCGCACATCGTAGTAGCGGAGCAAAAGGAAAAGAAGGCAATAGATAAGGTGCCTGTGGTTCGTGATTTTCCTAAAGTCTTTCCTAATGATTTACCTAGTTTACCCCCGAGTCGTGATATCGATTTTCGTATTGACCTCATTCATGGAGCAAATCCTATTGCTAAAGCTCCTTATCGCCTCGCTCCGTCCAAAATGCGCGAGCTCTCGAGTCAACTCCAGGAACTACTTAACAAAGGCTTCATTCGCCCTACCACCTCTCCATGGGGCACGCCAGTTCTTTTCGTCATAAAGAAGGACGGGTCGTTCCGGATGTGCATCGACTATAGGGAGTTGAATAAGCTGACTATCAAGAATCGCTATCCCCTGCCTCGAATCAATGATTTGTTTGATCAATTGCAAGGTGCTACATGTTTCTCGAAGATCGATTTACGCTCAGGCTGTCACCAGTTATGAATCCAGTAGGAAGATATACCGAAAACCGCTTTCCGAACCCAATACAGCCATTATGAATTCGTTGTAATGCCCTTTGGTTTAACCAATGCACCTGCGGTTTTCATGGATTTGATGAATCGCGTGTGTAAACCATTCCTTGACCGTTTCGTCATTGTGTTCATCGACGACATCCTTATCTATTCGAAGTCGAAAGACGAACACGCGCAACATCTACGTTTGGTTCTCGAATTACTACAGGGGAATCGACTCTATGCCAAGTTCTCAAAGTGTGAATTCTGGCTGGAGGAGGTTCAATTCCTCGGTCATATCATCAATAGTCAAGGTATACACGTCGACCCCGCGAAGATCGAAGCTGTTAAGAGTTGGGTTACTCCAAAATCACCATCCGATGTTCGTCCGTTCCTCAGATTGGCTGGCTATTACCGTCGATTCATCGCTGACTTCTTGAAAATCGCCATTCCGCTTACTTCTTTAACGCATAAAGACAAGCCTTTTGTTTGGGGAACCGAACAAGAGACTGCTTTTCAAACTCTCAAGCATATGCTCTGCAATGCTCCTATCCTTGCGTTACCCAACGGAAACGATGACTTCGTTGTCTATTGTGATGCCTCGAACCTTGGTCTCGGTTTTGTTCTCATGCAACGGGACAAGGTTATCGCGTACGCCTCTCGTTAGCTCAAGATCCACGAAAATAACTATACGACCCACGACCTCGAGCTAGGCGCAGTTGTTTTTATGTTGATGATTTGGCGACACTACCTTTACGGTACCAAGTGTACGGTCTTCACCGACCATAAGAGCCTACAACATATCCTCAACCAAAAGGAACTGAATATGCGCCAACGCCGATGGGTTGAACTTCTCAACGATTACGACTGTGAAATTCGTTATCACCCTGGCAAAGCAAATGTTGTGGCCGATGCCCTAAGCAGACGAAGCTATTTGTATAGCGTTCATAATACTCACGCCCAACACGACCTCGAAGCCTTGATTCGTGACGCTCAGCACGCCTGCTTCGTTGAAGATACCATGCGAGAGGAAATGAAAAAGTGTGGTGTTGAATCGCACTTTGTCACCAAATCGAACGATATCTATTACTATCTAGATCGCATCTGGATTCCAAGTCGCAATAACCTTCGAGATATATTGCTGACTGAAGCGCACAAGTCTCGATATTCCATTCATCCTTGCACCGACAAAATGTACCATGACCTTCGTCTATGGTATTGGTGGCATGGAATGAAGAAGGATATCGCAAGCTGTGTCTCGAAATGCCTGACTTGTTCGAAAGTCAAGGCCGAACAACAAAGACCCTCTGGCTTGCAATGTGGAAATGGGAGAGCATAGCCATGGACTTTATAACGACACTTCCACGTACACCTTCAGGTCACGATAACATCTGGGTTATCGTTGACCGTTTGACTAAATCTGCTCATTTTCTGCCGATACGAGAAGACTTTAAGGCAGAAAAATTAGCCCGGATCTACACCGACGAGATCATCTGTCGACACGGGACGGCTCGTGATATCATTTCTGACCGCGATGGTCGGTTTACCTCATGCCTTTGGGAAACGTTTCAATCTGCTCTCGGTACTACTCTAAATCTAAGTACCACTTTCCATCCCCAAACCGACGGTCAGACTGAAAGAACGATTCGTACCCTTGAGGACATGCTTCGCTCGTGTGTCATAGATTTCGGTGGTAATTGGGACGCACACTTACCTTTGGTCGAATTCTCGTACAATAACAGTTATCATTCTAGCATTCAAATGGCACCATTTGAGGCACTATACGGAAGAAAATGTCGATCGCCGATTGTGTGGCACGAGATCGGATATGCGCAAATAACCGGTCCAGAGCTGCTGCAAGAAACGACTGACAAAATCCTCCAAATTCGAGATAACCTGCTGAAAGCTCAGAGTCGTCAGAAAAGTTACGCCGATAGATGCCGTAAGCCCCTTGAATTTGACGTTGGCGATCACGTACTCCTGAAGGTTTCACCTTGGAAGGGGGTGATCAGATTCGGCAAGAAAGGGAAACTCGCACCTCGATATGTTAGACCCTTTAAAATTCTAGAAAAGGTTGGGAAGGTAGCCTATAGACTCGAACTGCCAGAGGAACTTAGCAACATCCACCCGACTTTCCATGTTTCGAACCTCAAAAAGTGTCTGGCTGAGCAGAATTTACACGTATCACTTAAGGATCTACAAGTGGACGAAACATTACACTTCGTGGAGAAGCCTGTCGAGATCATGGATCAAGAAACCAAGATGCTCAGACGCTCACGCATTCACATTGTGAAAGTTCGCTGGGAAGGAAAACGAGGCAAAGAGTTCACCTGGGAACTAAAAAGTGACATGAAGGCGAAGTATCCACAGCTTTTCGTTACGCCTACGCCTTAATTTCGGGACGAAATTCCCTTAAGTAGGAGAGGCTGTAACAACCCGCGTTTTGAAATTCAAAGTATAAGTCAAAGGAAGAAAAGATTGCTAAATGCGATCTGTCACTCCTTGCTTAATTATTGACTGTACTCCTTGACTTGTAATCTATTGCTTTGATTTATGTACTTTAGTTGTATTATGTGGAGTAAATGCTAATAATCGCAGTTTAATCGATGTTAATCACTAATCTATTTATCGCTAATCGCATCGCAAAACCTATGATTTTGTATATTGTTTTACGCGTGTGTGCTATTTATGTTTTACTTGTGCATGTTTATTAAATGTTTGTAGTGATTAATCGAGAACGCAATCGCAACGCAATCTCATCGCGAACTAGAAACTCAAGTTTATTTATATTGTTGAATGTTAGTTAGGTTATTTATGTGACTATTGTCTAAATCAATCCCATCGCTTAATCGGTACTCGCTTAAACGCATCGCAACGCTCAATGCACGAAACGAAACGTCGAAACTCAACTCGCTGGAGACGTTCGATCGAATGACCATTCGATCGAATGGTCATCCGTACGGATAACCATCCGATCGGATGGCCATCCGATCGGATGGCCATCCGATCGGACTGCCCTCCGATCCGTCACTTGTGCATCGCCTTCTCCTCACTCACCTATAAATATCACCTGTCACATCATGAACAGTGATGTGACAGCTCTCTCTCCGACCTTTCGACTTCTTAGGCTATTTTCTCCCAATTTCTTGCGATTCTTGTAAGTTTCTTCCTCAAATCTTGTACTTCTATGATCTACACACACTTCTTCATCTTTTTCACCATCAAATCTTAACTTTTCACCATGAAATCGGCTGGTTTGAGGTGTTCTAGGATGATGTCATCATGGGGTTCTTATGAACTTCAAGATTTGACCTCATTTCACCAAGAACAACTCAGATCTAAGAGATTTTAACATGTTTAAAATGTTTAAACACTGATTTCACCTAAATCTAAACATTTTCAAGATTAAAGGAAGTGAAAGATGTTTTCATAACTTTTCTTTCAACTCTTTTACACTCTTGCACTCAAAACTGATAGAATCGGAGCTCATTCAGGCCTTCCACTCATTCTCTAGTGATGCGTCTGTCTGAGAACTGGTTCCTATCAAAGAGACAACTGATTCACGGGTTGGGCATGAACAACTGTCATGAACAGTTAACTGATCAGGCTGGGGTGGTTTCCGTCCGATCGGCTGACCTGGTCTTGGTGGAGTTCCCGTTATTTAACACGTTGTCATACCATCTCGGTAAAACCGCAAACTTTTCAAACTTAGCAAAATATTTCAAATTTCAAACGATCAGGTTGTGGAACGGATTGTCGTTCGATCGGATTGCCATCCGATCGAACGACAATCCGATCGGATGTCTATGGTCTCTAACACTTAAACATTTTACAATTTTCAAAAACACAAGTTTATCCAAATGTATGGTCATCCGATTGGACGACCATCCGATCGAATGACCATCCTGCTGTGAACTTGTTCTTTATGAAATGTCTCATTGGACGGATCGCCATCCGAGCGAACGGCCATCCGACCAGATGACCTGAAAGGTAGAGATACTTCTCTGTTTTCAAAATGCTACAACGAAAACTTCAAAGCCAATATACTCAAACACATCCATCCCAAACGAATGCCAATCCGACCGAATGGTCATCCGACCAGATGACCATCCGTCCGGATTGTCATCCGATCGAATGACACTTCATCACTCAGTTCACGCGACACCGTTTAATGCACCGTTCATCGCTTATGCTATTGTTCTGTAATCAGGCTAACTTTCCAGCGCTCCTTTCAATCCAATCCAAGACTGTGTTTATTTTAAACATGATCTGTGAGTATACTCGAACCCTTTTTGCTTTACGCACTTTTGGGTGTTTCACACGTTACTTATTCAAATCACAATCGACACATAATGCAAACACTTTTATACGCTGACCGTTATTGCATGTTATACGTGTTATTCGATGAATGCTTGTATGTTATGTTTACACAGTGATTGTTGCCTGACACCTTAGCAACGATAGTACTATAGTTTGGACTCAGCAACTGTCGTGGACAGGGGATGTTAAGGGCTTTACTTCACGTGTCACAATGGTGATATGTGTTGCGCATTCTACAACTCGCAGTCACGTTTGTGCATATTTCATTGTCGATAACCTACTGGCTTCACTTTGCTCCATGTTACATGCTGGTTATGCGTAAAACGATTTCGCTATCTATTATACTATTAAACTTATATGCTCACCTTTACACTATGTGTATTGACCTCTATTTTAACGTATGTGACAGGTGTTTAGGATGTTGTGCTTTGCTTGCTATCATGGAATCGAGCTTAGGAGAGTCTAGAAACAAACAAGTTACCAGAACAACTTTTTATTTGTCTTTGAGATACTTGGTCTGTAATAACTGTTTTACTTTGGTATGTTATGGTATGGGACATAATATTAAATATCTGGTAATTTAGTTGTTATGGATTTCTCCTGGACAATCTGTTTCGCTCAGTGCCTCACCCCGATGTTTCTGCCATCGGTTGGGGTGTGATTATAAAGTCTCACACTCAAACAGAAAACAATAGTAATGAAATCTTAGGTGTTGTTTGTTTTCTCAGAGGTAAAACGTACACAGTCTACAGACCACATCTGCAAACCTCTGTAGCAGAAGAGGTGGACCAAACCTCTGTAGTTTGCAAGAAGAAGACTGTTTGCTTTCTCAGAATTGTTTCATAACAAACATCACCATAAACATAACCGATAACAATTAAATTGGCACAAAAAATCGTTCCCACATTTATAAAACTATAACTAAACAAAGCATTTTAGAACTAACCTGGATTCAAACTCTCTGATATCAACAAGTTATTTCCCAAAATTATCTACCCATTGCACTTTTTTCTGTCGACAGGAGAACCCGATCCCGAATTCGATTGCGATTGCGAATTGCACTTATTCTTTATACAACTCCTAAGAACACAAATCTCAATCTCTGATTCCTGCTTTCCATCTTCTAAAACCTCTTTTTCAGTGGCGTCAACAATCTCATGATGCTCATCAACAAGATTGTGATCCGATTGATGATCAGTTACAACAACTGATGTTTGAGGGGCATGATGGGAATTTTCTAATTTCAAAGTGTTAGAATTGTAAAGGGGAGAAGTAGTTGATGGTTTGCAGAAACATATGAATGAAGGACAGTGGATCTTGCAGAACAAAACCCTCAGGAAAATACCCTTCATCAACTAATAAATCATCTAAAAAATACCCATCAAGCCACAAACTTTAGCAATCATGAAAAGGTGAAATATGTGAGTGACAGACGAACGACGGCGGTTGGTGGCTTAATTGGAGGTGGTTTTTTTGTGGGGTGGATGCAGCAGGTGGTTGTCGACGGCTCAATCGAAGGTGGGGGAGGTGACGTCGGGTCAACCGGAGGTGGGGGAGGCGACAGAGATGTAGTGGTGGTGGAGGGGAGATGTGGTGTGGGCTGGGAGGATCTAGGGTTTTTTTTGTGTTTCAAAATAGCAGAGGAGGAGAAGAGATTTGAAGAGGGGAGTCCGCTTGGAGAAGAGGTCTAGAAGACCTTTTTTAATGAAATCATTTCCAAAAAACAAACATCTGCAGACTCAAACGTCTGCGCATGGTCTGCGTGAGCCAGACATAAAAGGTCCAGAAATGTTTTTCACAAAAAAACAAACACCCCCTAAGGTGATTTAAACAAATACGTGTAATGCAATTCACCAAAAATTTGAGAGAAACATATGATTTATTTTGATTTTGGAATAAAATCTAGAAAAGCATTTAACTTGCAAATTGATTTTGGAATAAAAACGAGAAACGAAGGATGGATTTTGATTTTGAAATATAGATCGAGAAAAGCAATTCATCAAATACTGAGAGAAATATACAACTGCTTGATTTTGATTTTGATCGACTGCTATAAGTCAATAACCAGTCTGCATCTGCAGATCGATGCCCTATTGAATTTGTTGGATTGAAGAGTTGGAAGAGAGGTTGCTAGAAACTGACGAACATATGAGATACAATAAAGGGTTTTAATGGATTTTAATCAAAACTATGTCGTTTTATGAGTTTCGCATCTAAGTTAGATGTATAACAGCCCATGTTCACTTTCTCCTAATTGTATTTTCGATATTGCTATCTTACATCTCTTTCATCAATTAATTATGGTCATTTTTATTTGTTCCCGTAACTAAAAGACAGAGGTAATTCATTTGTCTTGGAATTATCAAATATGTTGTCACAATCAAACATCTTATTTTCACACCTCTATTTGATTTATATAAAGTTATACGTGTTGTATAGGAGAATGTTGCATAAAAAATGTTAGAGAATGTTTTTTCCTCCATCTCTACGGGTCGTATAAATTGTTATACGAAACATATAAGTTATTTTTGTCTAAACCTATAAAGGTCGTATAACATTATACAGGTCGTATAGATTGTTATACAAACCATTATTTTGTTATATGACACCCTCTATATTATGGTCCGTATAGGGCTATACGACTTGTATATAATAAAATTACACGACAAAGACTGCATCCACAACCTTTGTAATGTCAATACGGCCCATATAAAGAGTGTGAAAATAAGTTTTTAGGGTATGGGTATATTAACTCCCTTACTACATTAATATATTTATGAAATATATACACTTGAACCTAAAACCTATAACTAGTGTTTTTCTCATCCATTCCAAAAGACTGTGAGGAATAACATTCTTATTTTAACAAGTTATGTAGGAACTCATTTCAGTTGTGAGAATTGGAGAACCATATGAGATGTAAAGTTCGTATTTTCCGTTTCATTTTGAGTATATTGTAATTTGTATTTCAAATTAAATCTTTGTAATTTCGTGACTTTGATCATAATGAAAATCACATTTTATATCATACTTGCACAATTAATCTTGCTTAATACGTAATTAATCAAGACATACACGTTTTAATTAAAAACCGAGACATACATCGAAATTATATTTTGTCGGAATCACACTCATATGTGTTTCATACTTATAACATACTTGCATACACCTTACAATACTAAAAACATGCAAAACAATGAGTTTATAGCATAAAATAACCAACAATACAAGTGGAAGGACTAAAAATGAAAATTTCTATCTCCCCAACCACTTTCTTTAATGTCGTAACTCCCAACCACCTTCATTAACTCCCAAACCTTAATCTCCACTTATAAATACAAGCCTTCACCATCCCCTAAACATTTTCAACACTCTCTAGTCACTCCCAAACACTCTCAAATCAACAAGAAAACTTCCACTTTTGGGCAGAAAATTCTAAGTCCAAAAAGTGAGTTTGAGCTTGTTTCTTCATCATCTTCTTCTACCTGTTTCTTGCTTTCCTCCTACTTGGACAACCTCTAGGAGTGTTACCACATGTGGAGCAAGGTAAACAAAGTTGGTACATCACCATTTGAGGTCCAAAGTTTGGATTATTTTTATGAGTTTTGTTAAAACTTTCATACTTATTCTTTTCTACTTTGTTTTCTTGGGATATTATGTACCAAACCGAGTTCCCAACTAATCTTCATGTTGAGGGACTTGAGTTAAGGTTTATTCCAGAAAGCATGAGGTTTATATGCCTCATTCTTAATGCTTCAAAGACCTTAAGTAATCTCCACAATATAACAAAGTGAGAGGAACCGAACCAAGTCTTCAACTTGCAATGTTGAAAGATTTGAGTTATGGTAATGGTGTGAACAATGGAACCTTGGTTCTACAATTTATATTCCACCTACCTCATTTGATTACTTAGTTAGTTAGCTTACTTTCATACCATCTAAGTCACTAAACAACTTTCAAGTGAACAAAATACACCAAGTCTTCAAACATTATCCATCTTTGGAATGCACTTGTCTAGTTTAACTCACTTGGTTGTTTAGGTGAATTAGATGATTTAGTTTATGCCTTACATACTTGTACTCATGACCATCCGAATCGTCTAAGTGATGATTTGTGCATTGGTGAATTATAGGGTTAATGGATTCATTCAACCCATGCATGACCATACTTGACAATCTATGACTTAGACATAAAATATAACTATATACATTTAAGTACACTACCTAATCTAAAACCGAACCATGATAACAACCAATTAATGGTTGAATATCATGTGTTAAGGTGGAATATATCTAAGTTTTGTACTCCTTATTTTGGACATCCAATGAGTAACATACTCATGAAAAACATTAACTAAAATGGTGTCCAAATAAGTATTCAATCAAGATAGACTTTTATGTAATTTCATACTATTAGATTCTCAAATTTCTTCAACTCCAAATTCGTCATACTCACACACCTTTGTTTATCCATTTTAGGATAACTTGGTGAATTTCATCCTTCCGAAATCAACTCACTCACTCTTTGTGGATTTCTCTTCGCAAACCATGAGTATACTTGACCTATTTTACGCCTTAAATCACTTTGTGTTGCAACATGTATGGATATAAAATTACAATCACACGTACAATCAATCACTTAATACTTAAACATGTTATTTGTTATGCTACTTGTTTATAGATATTAGGACACTCGTATGCATGTTACCTATTATTAACTTTACAAGCCTCCCTTAACATGTATAGCGCTATGGGAGTAGCACACCGCCCTGTTTGTTGAGTATTCAAACTTTACGGTCTTATCGTTGCGATGAAAAAATTACGCTAGTAGACACTTTAGTTTAATTTATAGTTCATGCAAGCTAGTATGATTCATATAACTTAGTATACAATTGCCATGTGGATTTGAGACATTTTCTATACTTGTGCTATGTAAACAAACTTGTATGTTCACCGACCATTTTGTGTTGACATATACTATAATACATGTTGCTGGAAATTGATGACGATACAACAAGAAATTTATTTAGGGTGGACTATAAACTCACACGAAACTTTATTTATGAATTTTGTAATTATTAGGTTTCAATTTGCAATGTGTTGTACTTTCATTTTCAAGACAATGTAACCTTTAGCAATGGAATGAAAATTATGATTTAAATTATTGTCATCTTTAGTTCGTTATAATGTTTTGAGCAATCTCATTCGTCTCACTCCGATGTTTCCGCCATCGGTTGGGGTGTGACATGAGAGACTACCATTAATCCACGTATTTTTCTATGGTTGGAAGGGTATTTTAGTGACTTTTATACCCCTGACAAATCATACTTATTTTTATAAACCCTCTTCTCTCTCTTTTTTTCCCCAGAACACATGAATAAATTTTCTTTCATCTCTCTCTTGCTAACACTCATCACTAAATCTAAATAAAAGTTTTTTTTTGGATGTTTTGATGTGATTTTTAGATTTTTGTTGATGGAATTGGTGAAGTTAAGGATTATTTTGCTCGATGTTCTTCTTCCTCATCACCAAACAACCCTTCGCCTCCTCATCACCCAACAACCCTCCGTCGCCTTATCACCCAACTACCCTACGTTGCCTGGTTCAGTCTTTATTTTTATTCCTCGTCTCCAGTTCCAGTCGGAACTTCTGTGGAAGCACTGGCTAAATCGATGTTCTTCTTCCGCATCACACAACAATCCTCCGCTTCCTCATTACCCAACAACCCTCCGAGACCTCATCACCTAACTACCCCACACCGCCTCATTCAGTCGTTATTCTTCTTTCTTGTTTCCAGTTCCAGTCAGAGCTTTTGTCGAACCATGGAGTGAGGTTCATGCAGTTTCTGCACCAACCTTTTCTTGAAGGCATCAATGGTGCATTTGTGCTCTTTTGCCTTGTGAGGTTTACAATTGGACCCTACCTAAAGGTGCCGGTCAATTTCATGAAGGTGCTCCTTGAACTTGATTTTCGCCTGTGCCTTTGTCAAATTATTTGTTCTTTGCTCAGTGCCATATATACATGCTCAATAGCCACTCGTTGTTTTCAACACACTCCCAAGTAATGTGAAATCGGGACTTTATATGCTTGCTTCGATTATGGAACACTGGGTTTTTTAACTATGGTAAACATTGAAGTATTATCCATTATTAACATCACTTTCTACGATTGTCTTCCAATAACTTCACTTATCAATTCTCGCAACCAAGGAGCCTGACAAGTTGCTGAACTAGCTAACATGTATTCAACTTCACATGATGAAAACACCATTGCACTCTGTTTCTACGAACACCAAGTAATTGATGGAGAACCATAATCAAACACGTGTCCCATCATACTCCAACCATCATTAGCATCAATATGGTAAATACTATCACTGTAGCCACATAACATACTTTTTTGCTTTTCACAGATAAGTAATCCCATAGCTCACGGTTGTTTTCAAATATCGGGGTATTTGTATAATAGCTACCACATAACTCTGTCTTGGATTTTGCATGTACCGACTAACATTGCTAACCGAATAAGCGAGATTCGGACGCATCTAAAGTAAATGACGCAAACACCCAACTATTTTCCTATAATTGGTTGCTTCAACCTCCACTTCGTTTTCGGTTTTCGATAAATTTAAATTTGGATCCATTGGAACAAGAACCGAATTACACTCGTGCATCCTTGCTTTTGTTAAAATCTTCCAGTGATAAGCTTCATGTTTGATTTAATTCCATTGGTGCCTTGTGAAACTTCAATACCCAAACAATAAGTTAAGTTTACAAGATCAGACATATCGAACCTGTGACAACCCGAACTTTCAAGGTCTGTATCTCTTCATCACATGATCCTGTTTCTTGATATTTCTATTTCATATCCTTTACCACGATAGAAATCAGTAACACCTGTGATTGTGACGGTAATTTAATTGATAAATGATATGTGTTTACATGAGTGTGTGAATTGGGCCGGACTTAGTATAACGAATATGTTTGGGCCGCACCTCAAATAACCGAAGCCCACCCCATTAATCACTAAATATTGGCTGATTGCCAATGTGTTTCGGCCCACTTGGGCTTGAGCCCGTCATCATGGCCAAAAAGGAGGAACCGCCCCATCTTGTTTATTAATATTAGGTATACGTATCATGTTTTAGTTTGGCTAAAAACAAACCCTACCTGATTCCTAAGTTACGTGCGGCAAGCAGACCCCCCCCATCATCATCAAGACATCATCTCTTGCAATCGAGTTCTTGGTTAGTATGATAATACTTGCTTTAATTTCTGGTTGATCATATTTGTTTAAATGTAAACTCCTCGCTGATTGTGATGATGAATAAGAGAACCCTTATGTGGTGATTTCTGGTTGAAACCATATGTGATATTATGAACTATGATGATTACGTGAACTCTCATGAGGTTGTTATACATGGTTACTGTTTACATGATATGTGTTATATGATGTGAGGGTTAATGATTTATGTGATGATCTATTAGTATGTGACAAACGATGATGAATAATGCTTGCCATGATACAAAATTTGGATTGATTTAATTATATGATGAAACTGTGATTACTATGACTATGGAAAATCTTGATGGTTATTATAAGTTGTTATAGAATTGATTAGTCCAAATTAACATGCATGTATGAATGAAGGTAATCACGATGTGTTCGATTTGTATGTACGGATTGTATAGATGGACTAGCTGATTTTAATATCACGCATGGATTGAACGTGTATAGATAGGAAAAATTATTAATGCGGAGGAGTTCAAAGTTTAGGGTTGCATGATCATGTTGTTGACTTGCTTGTTATGTTAATAATTGCTATTGTGTAACGTGTTGTTGTTGATTACTTAGTTGTTGCTAGGATTGCATGACAACTTATAATGGAGTGGGTATAAAACAAAGTAAATATTGTTCGATGATTGAATACCTGGAACCTCTTGGCAAATTCATAACTTACATAAGTTGACTTTGGTTGTTAAATTAAATGGATATGATCTGGTAATGTATTCGGATGGGATTCACTAGTGGGCCGCACATGTTTAGATAAGTATTGGGCCACACAATTAAAAGGGGGTTATGTGTTGGATCTAGAAAGCAAGTGGGTTACATAAGTGATATGGGCCGCAGGGTTTGTAGGCTAATTACACGGGCTGTAAATATTCTAATGCGACTGGATTGGGTTGAGTAATCATAACTGGCCGTACACCTTTGACCCATCACGCACACATAAGTTATTTGGGCCGAACCTAGATGGGCCGAGTTTCTTATAAAAACCATATATAGCAGTTAGACAAGATTAGTGATGTATATGAATATATGACCAAACCCCTAGTGCCATCTTATTATGTGATTAACTTATGGTGTGCCATACAATAACGCTAAATGTGATTATGAAGCTGTTTACGAACCGATACGTGTGAAGTTAATTGTGAACTGAACCATTTGTGATAAGGTGTGATGTGAACCTGTATTGTGGTTATAAGTAGGACCAGATACTTGCTAAGACTTGCGTAACTTTGTGCGTTTTGCTTACTTGTAACTTGTGTAATAAATGTAAAGAATACATGTTCACGTGTACACGAAACTAACTGCGATCGGTAACCACAATAGGGACTGATTGATCAACTTGGAATACGTATTTTAATCTTATCGAGCAAACAAAGGTGAGTTCATCTCTCTTGAGCATGCGTCCCGGTGGTTGGGACAGTCCTTGGGTTTCCCTGGGAGGGATAGGTTTTGGGTAACTTGTTTGGGTATTCCTGAGAGGAATACGTCTTGTTGTAAATCGGTAATGTTGGATAATATACTCATCCTATCACCTTTAAAGTCCCTCCGTGTTGTTTGGTTACCTGAGAGGTAACAAGGTATTAGTTAGTAGCGCTACTTAGGTTTGGCAACCTCACCCCGTACCTAGGAGGACGGGTGTTGAACTAATGACCTAGTCATGACCAATGCTTTGATAGGAGCATTGGAGAAAGGGCAATGTAAATCAGGAGCCATCTTGTATTCGGGGTATTATCAACATTAAATTCAATGGATTAACTAAACACTTGGTAACCAACGTTTTCATAAAACTATGAACTCACCAGCGTTGTCGGGTACACTTGTTGCATGCTCGCAGGTCGTTAGATATTTTGGATTTGGGAACTTGCTGTCTGGAGTAGCTGGAGTGGTCATGGGTCGACTGGAGGGATTCATGTGATTGGACTATTGATATCATACATTGGTTTTTGAAACAGTTTAACATTGGTTTACTATTTGCTTCCGCTGAACATGTTGGTTTTCTTTTAAACTCGTTGATGGTATTTTTCATTATTAATTAAGGATTTTATTTTGAAACTTGTACGCGTTCAATGTAATTAGTGGCTCGTTGTTGGTACGTCACACGCCTAACAAGGACATTCCCTAGGTGGTATTTCGGGGGTGTGACAGTTTGGTATCAGAGCCACTGGTCATAGTGAACTTGGTTTTAAAACGTTTTATAAAACCAGACTATAACCGAACCGATCTGAAATCGACCATGACACTCGGCTCCAGATTGCAAGGATTGTCTTTTGTTTACTATTGCTTAGCATATCTAGCGTACACTTATGTATGACATTACACCTGATTGCACACCTGACACTGCAGTATGAGTTCTTATGTTATCAACCCCTGTTATGTGAACTGTTAGTGTGACACTACCCTTCGACTATTGTGATTCCTGATCCTGTAAAACCTTTCGTTTGCTATTTGAATGTGGGGAACCTTTTAGCGCAAGTTAAGAGGCACTGAGATAAGCATGCAAATCGCCTTATTATTATGGGTGCACACATAATAATAACGTGAGGTGCATATGAGTCCCAGTGAGGCTTAAAGAGTGTGAAAATTGGTCCGCTCGGTTAATTGGTGCTATGTTAGAACTCAGTAGTCTATAGAGGTCATAGTAATACTTGACTCATACTCGAACTTGCATCTTAAATCTTTCCCTCTTCTTGTATAGAAACATAAGCGGACGAGGCCATGGACGTGGCCACATTGCTATGACTCAGGCCGAATTAACCAACTTGATCAACACTCGTGTGGCTGAAGCCCTAGCGGCTTACCAGGCTGGTACGATATGTGCCAATTACTTTCTATCCTTGTGTTATATACTCGAATCTTACTCGTGTGTTATACGTTCTTTCGTTTTAGGTCAACATGTGAATCAAAACAATCCACCTGCCTGCACGTTTAAGACCTTCATGGATTGTAAGCCACAGACCTTTAGTGGGACTGAAGGAGCTGTGGGACTCTTGCGTTGGTTTGAGAAGGCCAAATCTGTGTTTGCTATGTGCAACTGTCCCGTGAGGGACCGGGTGAAGTATGCTTCAGGCACGCTCGAGGATGGTGCCTTGACTTGGTGGAATGCCCAAGTTCAGATGTTGGGTATTGAGATGGCGAATGCCAATACTAGGGATGAATTCAAGGAGCTGATGCGAGAGGAGTACTGCCCTCGTGATGAGATACAGAAGCTTGAAAATGAGTACTATAATCTGAAGATGGAGGGGTCAGAGATCGAGGCATACACGAAGAGGTCTCATGAGCTAGCAACCTTATGTCCTAACCTATCTCGACCTCCACCTTGAAGAATTAAGTTGTACCTCAAGGGCCTAGCACCAGCTGTGAAGGGTTATGTCACTGCTGTAAACCTTAACAATCTACCTCAGATCATTCGCTTAGCTCACAAGATCACTGACCAGGAGGTGGAGCATGGATCGCTACTGCCTCGTGTTTCTGGTACTACCCCTGCTGCTACCGTTACCACACCTGCTAGTGATAACAAGCAAAAATGGAATGATGCTGACAAAGCAACCAGTGCCAGCCAATCCCAGAAAAGGGCAGACAACAGCATCCACCGCAGTTTTAGCCAGTCGACTTCTGTTAACCAGAATCAGAGCAACAATTCAAATCAGGGTTCTTACGCGGGAAAGCTACCAAAGTGTGATAAGTGTATGTTTCACCATCGTGGGCTATGCACTCGGGTATGTCATAGGTGCAACAAGGTGGGCCATATGGCTAAATATTGTAGAGTCTGGCTTCCAAAGCAACCGCAGCAGCAGCAGCCACAACAATCGGAGAGGCAGCAGCTTCAACAGAATCAAGGAAATTGAAAGGGGTGCTTTCAGTCTGGTGATGAGGGTCATTTTAAGTGGGATTGCCCTCAGCTTGATCAGAATGCTGGCAACCACAAAAATACTAGGAATAACAACCATGGGAACAATGGTGGGAACGGGGCACGTGGAAGAGTATTTACTATTGGCACTGGGGAAGCTAACAATGATGTCAATGTTGAGACCGGTATGTCTTCTTTGAATGATCTTTTTGCTTCTGTTTTATTCGACTCTGGTGCCGATTGGAGTTATGTGTCTTTGGGGTTTAGTCGCCAGTTAGGACTGACTCCCACCCCTCTTGTAAATAAGCAGGTAGTAGAATTAGCTAATAGTAAATCGATAGAAGCTTCTCATGTTCTTTTTGGTTGTAAACTTGATCTCATGGGTCAAGTGTTCGACATTGACCTACTTCTCAATACTCTTGTAAGTTTTGACGTGGTCGTTGACATGGATTTGGTTATCTATGCATCAAGCGGAAATTCTGTGTAAAGAGAAAATCGTGCGTATCCCTCTCCCTAGTGGGGAATCCTTATCAATTCAAGATCATCGTAGTGGTGCCATGGTTGGCATCGTCTCAGTCATGAAAGCCCAGAAGTGCCTACGGAAGGGCTACCCTGCTATACTAGCTCTCGTCACTGATTCGCAACCTGAAGAAAGGAAGATCGAGTATCTTCCAGTTGTTCGTGAATTTTCTGACATGTTTTCTGAAGAGTTACCTGGTTTACCTCCACCTCGTCAGGTGGAATTTCAGATTGACCTTATGCAATTTCAGATTCCTTCTGGGATACAACAATCCTTTGGGTTCGCTGGATACTATCGCAGATTCATCATGGGATTTTCGAAGATTGCGCAACTTCAACCTCCTTGGCACAGCGGGGAGCTGTGAATTCATGGGAAATAAAATAGGGGAACGTCTTTTCAGCTTTTGAAACCCAACCCTGCAACGCACTGAGCATCACTTCTATCCGAGGGTACTGATGATCTGGCGGTATACCATGATGGTTAGAATCAGAGTCCCAGTTACACATCGATGCAACATGAGAAGGAGATGGCTCACGTGGTGGACTTACAAGAAGGACTGCACGAGTCACGACCTGCGATGGAATCCGTAGTCTATGGATTTAAATTGGAGGCATTACTTGGATGGTACCGAATGCACCACTTAGACCGATCACAAAGGCCTCCCGTGTACCCTTGTTTCAAGAGAACTAAACATGTGATGGCAACGCTGGGTGGAACTCTTGAATGAATACGACCGTGAAACCTGGACATGTACGAGCTTTGCAGCTCGCCATCGACTTTAACATACCTGATCAGACTCACCTTGTTCTAATTGAGGAACTGAAGGAAGAGAGTTCTCAAGATTGACCCATGCGGGGCATGGAGAAGCAACCTTTGGCAGGTCGGATGATATTTGCTACTTCATGGAATGAATATGGACCTCACTATGCAGCAACCTTAGGGAACTGGTGCTGGCGGAGCACACGGGTCTCGATATCCTATTCATCTGAGTTTTGATAGGATGTATTAAACCTGAAGACCATGTACGGATGACCGGGCCTGAAGGCCCACATAGTCACGCATGGGAACGGAGTTTGACTTGTGAGAAAGTCAAGGTGGGATATTAGCAACCAGAAACACAGGTATGGAAATGAGAACAGACTCCCATGGATTTTGTCACTAGTCTACTTACAACTAGAAACAGAACCATTATCACCTGGGTGATCATTTATGGACTCAAGTTACCAGCACACTTTCTTGCAATCAAGAAAACTGACTAGTCTTCACAGTTGTGAATGTTCCTCTGGGAGAGGCGGCTTTTAGGCATGAGGTGCCAACTCCTGTTACCTCTGAATTTGATCTATGCACGATTTATGTTAGGCAATACACAACACCCTTGGCTCACGTCAGGACATGAGCATTACTTATCACTGTAGGACAACCGGGCAGAGCAACAAACCATCCTGGCACCCGAAGACATGCTGCGAGCATGCGCGTGATTGACTTTAGTGAACATTTGGAAGGACACCTACCTTTGGGCATCCGGCCGTTACCTTTTTAGTATGCATACAGCTCTGTTTGAAGCATTGCATGGATGACAACGCCAAACCCCCTTGTTGGACTGAGGTGGTGACAACCTAATCACGGGTCCAGGACTTGCACTCGAAACTCTTGGGAAGATTATTTAGATTGGAAATCGTGTGGCGGCAACGTGCGATTGCCAGGAAACCTGATAACTTAGGAAACACTAGGAGTTCGCTGCAGACAAACGAGTCATATTGGAAGTCTCACCCTGGGAGGGTGCGGTACGCCTTGAGAAGCGTGGAAAGCTTAACTTACGTTATGTTCGGCCATTCAAAATTTTGGAAACATGTTGGCAAGTGACGTACAATACAAGCTTGAATTACCTGTCGAGTTGAGTAACGTGTGTGATATCACTTATGTCTCAAACCTAAGGCAGTGTTCGTCCGATGAGACACTTGTGATACCCTTATTAGAGTCGGAGGTTAATGACAGGTTGCAGTGGTTGAGAAATCTACTGAAATCCTGGACCAAGACCTCAAAATTCGTTATCATAGTCGAATTCCGATCATGAGAGTTTGTTGGAACTCAGTACGTGGACCGTAGTCCTTATGGGAACGTAATAATCAGAGGGAGCTTTAATATCTCCAGTTGTTCGCATGGTTGAATCAACTCCTGATATCATTGAGGAATTTCGGGACGAAATTCCCTTTCAAGTTGGGGATGATGTGGTACCCGAGGAAAATCCACAGTCATCCTGATCTGGCACTTCGCCGCTTTTGGATTACTTATCAAATTTCAGGACGAAATTTCTTTCAAGTTGGGGATGATGTGACAACCCGAACTTTCAAGGTCTGTATCTCTTCGTCACGTGATCTTGTTTCTTGATATTTCTATTTCATATCCTTTACGACGATAGAAATCAGTAACACTTGTGACTATGACGGTAATTTAATTGCTAAATGATATGTGTTTACATGAGTGTGTGAATTGGGCTGGACTTAGTATAACGAATATGTTTGGGCCGAACCTCAAATAACCTAAGCCCACCCCCTTAATCACTAAATATTGGCTGATTGCCAATGTGTTTCGGCCCACTTGGGATTGAGCTCGTCATCATGGCCAAAAAGGAGGAACCGCCCCATCTTGTTTATTAATATTAGGTATACATATCATGTTTTAGTTTGGCTAAAAACAAACCCTACCTGATTCCTAAGTTACGTGCGGCAAGCAGACCCCCCCATCATCATCAAGACATTATCTCTTGCAATTGAGTTCTTGGTTAGTATGATAATACTTGCTTTAATTTTTGGTTGATCATATTTGTTTAAATGTAAACTCCTTGCTGATTGTGATGATGAATAAGAGAACCCTTATGTGGTGATTTCTGGTTGAAACCATATGTGATATTATGAACTATGATGATTACGTGAACTCTCATGAAGTTGTTATACATGGTTACTGTTTACATGATATGTGTTATATGATGTGAGGGTTAATGATTTATATGGTGATCTATTAGTATGTGACAAACGATGATGAATAATGCTTGCCATGATACAAAATTTGGATTGATTTAATTATATGATGAAACTGTGATTACTATGACTATGGAAAATCTTGATGGTTATTATAAGTTGTTATAGAATTGATTAGTCCAAATTAACATGCATGTATGAATGAAGGTAATCACGATGTGTTCGATTTGTATGTCCGGGTTGTATAGATGTGTCACACCCCGACCGATGGCGGAATCATCGGGGCGCGGCACTAGGCGAATCAGATTGCTCAAGAGAATCCATAACAACTATATTGCGATAGTATTTAATACATTCGTTATCCCATACTAACAAATAATACAATCACACATAAGTTATCAAAGATTTCTTGCCCTCTCGAACAATACAAATCCGAGAACCTAGATTTTAGTTGAGTTTCTAGACTTCCTAGCTTGATTTGATATAGCCTGCGATCTAACCTGCAACATACGTTTTAAATATTTGTCAATACAAAAGTATTGGCGAGTATACAGGTTTGATATGTATAGCGAAATAGATAAAAAGTGTAGCGAATTTCCACATGCATAAACGTAACACACGACATATATACTCACAAAGCTGATACTACCAACTAAGTCCTCGATGCTCGAATATGCGATGGCAAACTAGACCCTGTCGGGCGCAATAGTACTATACTAGTCGTGGTGGGACGTCGCGAGTATAAGCCCTAGCACATATGCAACTAGCATCACGTATATCTATGCATAATAGTTATTCGCAAGTGATAATTCGATTGAATTAATAATTCGTTTGATAAGTTCGATTTGTTAGAAACGTATGTTACACCCAGAATGCGATTAAAAAGGGTTCAAGTATACTCACAGTGCTTGTTCAACAATTAAGCACCACTTGATTGATCGATTGAGAGGGCGTCTGAGTTAGCCTGATCGATTGAGAGTGCGTTAAACGGCGACGGGTGAAACAGGTGACTATTGGCCATCCGGTCGGATGGCAATCCGATCGGATGGTCACTTGTTAGGAGAGGACATTGGACAGTGGCTATCCGATCGGATGGCAATCCGGCCGGATGGCCATTCGTTTGGATGATTGCGTGCTTGGTGATTATCCGATCGGATGGCAATCTGGTCGGATGGTCATTCGCTTGAAGGTGAGGTGTGCTTAATGACTATCCGATCGGATGGCAATCCGGTCGGATGGTCATTCGTTGGGATGATGAGTTTGTCCGGTCGAGTGGCAGTCATCCGGTCGGATGACATGCTATCCGATCGGATGACATGCTATCCGGTCGGATGGCATGTGATCCGTTCGGATGACATGTTACCCATTCGGATGACACGTCTGTTTTTAGCATTCCGAACGACTGTTTTCGAGTGTTTTTGGATGGAATGCATGCGGTTTTACTAGGGCAGTGTAATTTCGCATTAACAATGGAAATCCCATCAGTTCCGACCCTTTCTAACGGTCAGGAATCACCCCGTTCCATCAGATCTGGCCGTTCTTGATGGTTCCTCATGGTTAACTCGAAATCGCACAGTTCCTTGGTTAAATACACAAATTTAGGCGAGATTTGTTATCAAAACATGTGGAAATCACCCAGATCTGAGTCGTTTATGGTGGGATGAGGTCACAACTTGAAGTTCATATGAACTCTTGGTGACATCACCTTAAAGCACCTCAAATCAGTAGATTTCACGGTTAAAAATGGTGTTTTGAAAGATATAATGATGTAGAATTGAGTGTAGATCATAGAAGTACGAGTTTTAGGTTGAAATCTTACCGGAATCGCGAGGAATCGAGAGAAAAGGGTCCTAAAGCGTGCTTGGTCGAGTGGGAGCTGTCACATCACTTGAACAGTGGTATGGCAGGCTATTTATAGGCAAAAAGGAAGAAGGGAGTCACTGGGTCGGATGGTCATCCGTTCGGATGGCCATTCGTTCGGATGAAGCCCATCCGTTCGGATGAAGCTGTCCATCCGGATGGCTACTCCGGCGCGGTGAGTTTCTCCGTTTTCGATCGTTTTGATAGTTTTTGAAGTACGTGGTTTTCATAGTTAATTTATATTATTATATATGTATATATATCACTAGGGGTCGTATTTACGTATCCATAATTCAAAGTTTCGATATAACAATCGGTTTTCGTTTCGAGTGTGCGATTATTAGCGACGTTTCACAGCCATCAAGGAGGGTAGCATAGGTCCTTTCTCGATGTCATCGTGAACGTTATTGTGAGTTGTGCCACAATGACTGACGGGGTACCATACACTCGTATTGTCATAATCGTCACGACGACTGGAGTTATAGCACTCACCCGAGAGTCTTTGTTAGCGTTAATTGTTTGCGTTTCGACACACCACGGCCACTGAGGAGGGTAGAATAGGTCCTCACCCAATGTCATCGTGAGTGTTAGTGCTTGTGCTTGGTGTAGTATAGTGATATTGTATTTCGAAAATATGCGATTTATCCTTTGAATAGCGATGTATGCGATATAGTTACATTATGATCCGAATCTCTGGTGCTAGGCGTAACGAGTATAACGAGTAGTAACAACGCACAAAAGTGCGGGTTGTTACAAGATGGACTAGCTGATTTTAATATCACGCATGGATTGAACGTGCTGAATGTGTATAGATAGGAAAAATTATTAATGCGGACGAGTTCAAAGTTTAGGGTTGCATGATCATGTTGTTGACTTGCTTGTTATGTTAATGATTGCTGTTGTGTAACGTGTTGTTGCTGATTACTTAGTTGTTGCTAGGATTGCATGACAACTTATTATGGAGTGGGTATAAAACAAAGTAAATATTGTTCGATGATTGAATACCTGGAACCTCTTGGAAAATTCATAACTTACATAAGTTGACTTTGGTTGTTAAATTAAATGGATATGATCTGGTAATGTATTCGGATGGGATTCACTAGTGGGCCGCACATGTTTAGATAAGTATTGGGCCACACAATTAAAAGGGGGTTATGTGTTGGATCTGGAAAGCAAGTGGGTTACACAAGTGATATGGGCCGCAGGATTTGTGGGCTAATTACACGGGCTGCAAATATTCTAATGCGACTGGATTGGGTTGAGTAGTCATAACTGGCCGTACACCTTTGACCCATCACGCACACATAAGTTATTTGGGCCGAACCTAGATGGGCCGAGTTTCTTATAAAAACCATATATAACAGTTAGACAAAATTAGTGATGTATATGAATATATGACCAAACCCCCAGTGCCATCTTATTATGTGATTAACTTACGGTGTGCCATACAATAACGCTAAATGTGATTATGAAGCTGTTTACGAACCGATACGTGTGAAGTTAATTGTGAACTGAACCATTTGTGATAAGGTGTGATGTGAACCTGTATTGTGGTTATAAGTAGGACCAGATACTTGCTAAGACTTGCGTAACTTTGTGCGTTTTGCTTACTTGTAACTTGTGTAATAAATGTAAAGAATACATGTTCACGTGTACACGAAACTTACTGCTATCGGTAACCACAATAGGGACTGATTGATCAACTTGGAATACGTATTTTAATCTTACCGAGCAAACAAAGGTGAGTTCATCTCTCTTGAGCATGCGTCCCGGTGGTTGGGACGGTCCTTGGGTATCCCTGGGAGGGATAGGTTTTGGGTAACTTGTTTGGGTATTCCTGAGAGGAATATGTCTTGTTGTAAATCAGTAATGTTGAATAATATACTCATCCTGTCACCTTTAAAGTCCCTCCGTGTTGTTTGGTTACCCGAGAGGTAACAAGGTATTAGTTAGTAGCGCTACTTAGGTTTGGCAACCTCACCCCGTACCTGGGAGGACGGGTGTTGAACTAATGACCTAGTCATGACCAATGCTTTGATAGAAGCATTGGGGAAAGGGCAATGTAAATCAGGAGCCGTCTTGTATTCGGGGTATTATCAACATTAAATTCAATGGATTAACTAAACACTTGGTAACCAACGTTTTCGTAAAACTATGAACTCACCAGCGTTGTCTGATACACTTGTTGCTTGCTCGCAGGTCGTTAGATATTTTGGATTTGGGAACTTGCTGTCTGGAGTAGCTAAAGTGGTCATGGGTCGACTGGAGGGATTCATGTGATTAGACTATTGATATCATACATTGGTTTTTGAAACAGTTTAACATTGGTTTACTATTTGCTTCCGCTGAACATGTTGGTTTTCTTTTAAACTCGTTGATGGTATTTTTCATTATTAATTAAGGATTTTATTTCGAAACTTGTACGCGGTCAATGTAATTAGTGGCTCGTTGTTGGTACGTCACACGCCTAACAAGGACATTCCCTAGGTGGTATTTTAGGGGTGTGACAGAACCGTTTCACCATTTCTTTCTTGAACTCATTAGTAATAGACAAACTTGAACCTATAACGAATAAGTCATCAACATACACAACTAAGATTAGTAAAGAGTCACCCAAAATCTTTCTATACACGATTTGTTCTTTAGTACATCGTTGGAATTTTAACTTCTTCAACATTGAATCTAGCTATATATTCCATGCCCTCAGTGCTTGTCTTAACCTTTACAACCCTTGTAAATGCTTGTAAACTTTATGACTTTCTTTCGGTTTAACGAATCCTTTAGGAATCCGGTTGAAGTACATAAACATCTTCCTCCAAATCACCATTTAAAAACGCCGTTTTCACATCTAAATGGTGTATTTCGCAACCTTCCACGTCTGCAAGAGAAATAAGAAACCGGATTACGTTTTCTAATACGTATACGGGTGTGTTATGGGTTATACTCTTTTCGTCATCCACACATTGTCCTGTCAGGCCGTCTTAAACATCGATTTTCCAACCACGATAGGCAATTAGTATCGTTGTGGTCGCATTAGGTCTAGTCTAAGAAGTGATACAAATTGTATGTGTAGTTAATAAATAATAACATAGTAATCACTTCTAACAACATAAAGGTAAGCATTATATTGAAAAATAATTAAAAAAAAAAATACGCAAGTAGCCAAATATCATATTTTTTTCCCTCATACCTTAAAAAGATTCACGAATCAAGCTCGAGCCGTGTTTTGGCTTGTTTAAACTATATCAAAGCGAGCTCGAGCCGAGCTTTTTAGCTCATTTGAGATTGCTTTCAAATTACCACAAGCCATGCCGAGCTGAGCTCGATCTTTGAGCCTTACTCACAAGCCTAACTCGACCTCAAAATAGCAGGCTCGAATCAAGCTCGATCTTTATAAAAACATGATAAGCCGAACTTTAGTCCGAACGTAGTGGGGCTCTATATACCGCCCATCATCAAAGATAGCGCCCCCATAGCGCCCGCACACCGCGACGGGGGGCGTTATGGGGGAAAAAAGTGGGGCAGGCGCGATATTTTTCGCGGCGTTATGGGCTTTCCTTTTCATTCTTTGACCAATGAAAATAAAGCATGTGTTTTTATAATTAATTAATAAAAACAAAAATTAATAATTAGGTAATGATGGGTAGGGGCGTTATGACTACGGGCTCAAGTGATATAACGCCCTATAAAGCCCCTGTGTGACGTGGCACGACACGTGTCGCATAACGCCCCACAGGGGGCTTTATGACTACGGATGGCCTTAGTGATACACAGCTTATGCTTGGCTGACTTAGCTTGTTTACACCCTTTGTAAAAAAAAAAAAATCTTTAAAAACAAACCAATATGATTGCAAAGTAAGAAAAAAAAACAAGTAGGTTTCGTAAGATGTCAGGCGAGGTGCCGGCGGAATGCGATCGGAATTACCAGTCATTGTTGCAGTGCCACCGGCGAGTCCCTGCCGGTCCATCTCGTGAAGCCGCGTGCCGCCACCTGAACCGTTCTCTCGCCGAATGCATGATCGCCTTCATTTGCCCTGAGGAATCAGCGGCCGTTAATACCCTTTGTGCCGATCAAGCAACCGCCGTTAAGCGGTCTCAGTGCCAACAAGCCCAGATCTCTCTCGCCACCTGCATCTCTCTCCATCAAGATCCATCTTAAAACCCTAATCCCCTATTTGTAGAACAGGTTAGATGCTCATGATTTTGCCCTAATTTGTAGATGATTATCACTGAATTGTGTATGGATAACAAATTATTGTAATTATCGTGCTGATTTGTTACTAGTTTGCGTTGATTGATTGTTTGTTGTTAATCTTATACTTCATGTTATTATATGACCTGAGATAGAATAACTTTGAAATGTTATTAGGCCTGTAAACAAAAACCGTTCATGAACTTGTTCGCGGGGAAGTTCGTTTATGTTCGTTTATTTAATAAACGAACGAACACGAACAAAAAAATTTGTTCGTTTAATTAAATGAACGAACATGAACACACCTTGTGTTCGTTCATTTACGTTCGTGAACATTCTTTTATGTTCGTACATTCATGTTCGTGAGCGTTCGTTTATTTACATTCGTTTAAATTTAAATTTTAATAAAACATAAATATTTATATTTATATAAATATTAGGTTTTGTACTTACTTATATAAATATAACTAATTAGTATATCTATGAACCCTTATTTACATGTGTTTTCGGATGAAATGTAATATATTAGACTTGTTTCTTCAATCATGTTAATTTATATTTATTCAAATATGTTCAGTTAATTTTTTTTTATGTTCGTTTGTGTTCGTTTATGTTCATGAACTGTTCGTTTAGGCTTTAAACGAACGAACATAAACGAACACGGACATGCCCGATTTCTTAATGAACGAACACGAACAAAAAATGTGTTAGATTATATGTTCGTGTTCGTGTTCGGTTAAAGTTAAATGAACGAACACGAACATGCCTATGTTCGTGTTTGTTCGGTTCGTTTACAGGCCTAAATGTTATCAATGCACTTCAATATATGATTATATCTATAGTAATCATAGCATGAATAACACAAAGTATAAGAGTGAAACTAAACAATCAATCAAATAAAAATAAATGCACACTAGCATGTTAATTGCAATACTTTGTTATAGTTTAGACACTTACACGATTATGTCATAATCACCTAGAAATTATCTTGTTTTTGGGTGTTTAAGAAGGTAGAAAATATCATCTACAATTATTCTATAAGTATATGTTGTGTAAACTACTATCATTCCTAGTAACCTAAAGATGGGATTGTAAATTTATGTTAGAAGATTTACTTGTAATGACGTTTATTGTTTGTTTACAAATAAATAATTGTCTTATGTATTTATTTATGCATGTATGTGTTACAACTGTATGTATATACATACTGTATGACTGTATGTGTAATATTAGTTACAACGTATATATAGTTATAAGCATTTAAACCATTAGGAGCACAGGTTATGTTACTGTTTCTAGTTTTGTTTGATGTTTGTTGATGAAGATTATAGAAATCATATTCACCCAATGAAAACTGGTCCCATATAATGAAGTTTAAGAGTTAAACCGTAAATATCGTGGTTTTATGTTGACTCATAGGAATAGGATCCTAAGCACCATGGAACTTTATGTTGACTCATTGATAGGAATAGGATCCTAAGCACCACAGAACGCCACACTCTTTTAAAACCAAGCCCATGTATCACATGGCTTTTATGTGTACAAGCTTACATATAAGTAACATATTTAAGACATAGTTTATAATTGTTAGACGTAACATGTGCTTTATGTATGTCTACTGACCATATATGTGTATATACCTGAAGAAAACGTTAATACAATGGTGTTACTGTGTTAGTCGCCTAAACAACTTTCATTCATTAACAAAAAAGTAGGGCTGTTATTATGTGTTAAAAGAGTTTCTTGTAATGACGGTTACTGTTTGTTTACAAATGAATAATTGTGTTATGTATGTATGTGTTATAACTGAATACATATATACATACTGTGTATATAATATCATTCACAACGTGTAGGTAGTTCTAGGCATTTAAATGAAGGTTATAGAAATTATACCTTCTTAAGGACATGTCCCATATTGATAGAAATAGCTTTGAGAATTAGACGGCACACATCATGGTTTAATGTTGATTTATAGGGGTATTGGGTTTGTGAAGAAGATGATAGATTAAGAGAAGAAACAGTGTTGGTGTTTGTTTTTAAGAATACCTTCTTGTGTCTTGGCCTATAATTTCCTTATTCATTGATAACTGAACCTGCTGAGTATCAGTTGCAGTCATTGTCAATGGTAATCGCAATCCCCCTAAGACATCTCCATCACTGCCGATTCGGCCTTAGTAGAGTTAATTATACGGATGGTTCTTATCAGCCTTCTGAGACGGATGGTTCTACACAATTTTATCATTAAGTTTTTGTAATCATTTTGATGGACAAATAGGAATGAGACCTTTACCATTTGGTGCTTTGTCGGTTCTAGACGATAAAGAAAGCAAGTTGTTCTTACGTAATGTGTGGACCACTTGAGACGCTTGTGTTCGCAACAGGCAATGCATTGACTAGAAAAATTCTTGTTGGGTATTGCCTAATTTAGGTTGGTAATATATTGAAGATGAAGAATGAATATGGTATAGAATAAAAAAAAAAAACTGAAATTGTTGAAGATTATGATTTTGTATTGAAGTTGTAAATGGGTTCACTTCCCCTGCAGCTGGAAATCTGCACCAAATGGTCTCCTCACTTCCCACTTTCAAGGCAAGAGCACAAGAACACCCCGAAAGAATGGAACATGGAGTTAACACATTGACCATGAGATGGAGTTGAGTTAAGATGCAATTCGAGCGAAGAAGCTCAACAACGATATCGGCAGTTGAAGAGAAAGGGATCGAAGGGCTGTTTTTTAAATAAAAGTGTATAATGGATATTTCAACGCTAGTAACTTAGACATATGTTAGTGTAAGAGGCTAAGTCGAATTCTATAGGACCAATCCTTATGAAACCCATGAAATATCTTAAATTGACGATCACAACCTCATATATATTTTAATATTACAAAACAAAGAATAGAGTAAACTGCCATTTTGGTTCCTGAGGTTTGGTCACTTTTGTCACTTTAGTCCAAATTTGAAACCTTTTGCATCTGGGTTCTTGTGGTTTCACTTTTATTGCTATTTTTGTCCAAAAATCAAATCAGCTCATATTTCTCAAATTAATTCCTGCTATTTTGTTCTTTTACTCAGGGGCAAAATGGTCATTTTATAAATAAAAATGCTTAAATTAAAACAAACTCTACACACACACACACACGCACACTCTCTCTCTCTCACACACTAAAAGCAGAGTAACTTCATCTTCTCCAAATGCAACAAACCCTAATACCCTAATCCAGCCGGTCGATCTGCTTCAAATCATAAATCTCTAAACTCTTGCAATCCACCTTTAATTCCTGCCAGCCAAACACCATCTCCGACCACCGGAACCACCTTTGTTTCATCGACCTTTTCTCCCCTATACTTCAACCACAACCATCATCCACTTCAGATCCACCGGAATCAAAATAAACAACTCACCGATTGGATTCACGTTGCCCCAGTAGGTTTCCACCTGAGGGTGCTGTAGAGGATCTCCGTACACATCGATGGTGCTCGTTAGCAAGAACCGCGCACCTACCGTTTCAATCCTAACGGGTCGCCTCGGGTTCATCAGTTGGACCGATTCAGTGACAGCGGTGGTGGCGATGGCAATGCCGATGAGTAAAAATACGAGACGCTGTTCACGGAGCATGTAATGAACAACGCGATTGACGGTTTGCTTGGCTTCGGAGAGTAAGATTTCGACGTCGGTTGGGACTCTGGGCGCCAGTAAGTCAACTCAGATTGCATATTGTTACTGTGTGTGGGATTGAGATTGAGATGGGGAGAGTGGTAGAGGTGGAGAAGAAGTGGAGGGGAGTATACAGGGTGGGGAGTATGGTTCAGTTCTAGAAACTCGATTATGCCATTTTGTTATGCAGAAGAGATCTAGAGAGAAAGAGGTAGAAGAAGAAGTGATGGTATTTATTTTCTTTAAATAAAATAAAAAATAAAAATGACCATTTTGCCCCTGAGGAAAAGGACAAAATAGTAGGAATTAATTTGAGAAATATAAGCTGATTTGAGTTTTTGGACCAAAATGACAATAAAAGTGAAACCACATGGACCCAGATACAAAAGGTTTCAAATTTGTACTAAAATGGCAAAAGTGACCAAACCTCAAGGACCAAAATGGCAGTTTACTCTAAAGAATATTGAAATATCCATCATTAAACGTAGGTTTCAAATTTGTACTAAAATGGCAAAAGTGACCAAACCTCAAGGACCAAAATGACAGTTTACTCTAAAGAATATTGAAATATCCATCATTAAACATGTGTGTATATATCATCACTAGGATTCCATTGGTTTTTGATTCGACAGTTTATCCCGGTTAGTTGAAGCGGAGTGTTGCAGTAGTCATTTAGTTTTTGCGTTTGTGATCCGATGGCCATAACTACGTTCAACTCTGAAATATCATCACTAGGATTACAGTCCTCAAACCAATCAGTAGTCGATGGTATGTAACATTCGTCGATTGAATTTTTCTCAGCCTCGTTTCTTCTTCTGTAGACCTTTGTGGTATCCACATGAGGTATTGTGAATTCATCTGTCGTAGGCTGATCTGTCATTTCTAATGCGATGATGTTTTCTTGTACTGCAGCAGCCTCGTGTAATGGGATGTTGTCATTGAATAGGTATGTCAATAACGTCGAAGTCTGTTGATCATGCTGATTTATGTCTTCTAATTGCGTTGTCGGAGCCTGTTCATTTTGATGATCATCGGTAATGATGTTGTCCGAGGCTGTCGCATGCTGTTGATCCCGCCGATTTAGGTTTTCATCATCCACATGCTGATGGTTTTCATTGCCATGTGTTTCTTCATCCTTGTCAAATTCATCATAATCTTCAACATCTGACAGCGGCCCATTGTTGTATATATACTTTTCCATGTCGTCAATCATACGAGATGTTATATACTTTATGATAGGCAGTTCGACAACTTCATTGAAAAATTGGTGCCTTTTGTTGTATTCATGGGTGTATACAGAAGCTGCATATAAATGTGTAAAAAAATCAAATGATATTAACAATGATGTTTTAGTTAACATTTTAAAGATGTTTATAAAACATACCGTTAGAAATGCAACAGACCCATTGTATTGTGAGTCCAGTTTTTTCCAACCTTGCCTAGTTCGTTTAAGTGATTCTAAAACAAATGAGCACCAATCCAGCTTCGAAATGTCTTCCTCTTTGTCAATGGCAAGCAAAAAACTTTGTTTAACTGTTGTTGACTTTGTAATCTCTACAAATAACGTGTTCCAGTAGGCTAAAAAAATTAACTTGAATAACCTGCCGCCATTTGTTTGTTTTCTCATAGCTTTTGCAACCAATGAATGAGTAATTATGTTGTAGTCGGGCCACTGGTTTTTGAACTCATCAATAGTTGTCTCGACCCCATCAGTAGCAGTATTTTTTTCAACTATCGCACATTTCCAAGGCTTATTTTTTTCAAGTACCGGATTTGGTCCTTTTGGAATACCAAACACATCATATACTGAATCTCTCGTGATTCGTATCTTATGATTTCCGATGTTTAGTGTGTTGTATTGCTCGTCATAATTTCGTAGGAGCCAAAAACCTAGATGTGTGCTTCTATAACTAACCTTTATATAAAAAACAAGACCAAATCTCATGCTTTTGACATTCGCTATCTGTGCTTCTATAAACTGTCTTATTGTATCCAAGAAAGCAGAAGGACTAAACCTAAGACTTACTGCCTCATGATAATATGCATAGTACAGTCTTGGTTCCGTCCTAATTGGTTCCGCTACTTTAATGGTCTTTTTACTCTTTGTAGGATCCATCTGCCTGTCTTGTTTCGACGGTTTGATCTTCTTTATGGGCTCCTCAAAATCATCACCATCTTCATCAGTTATTATATTTGCCCTATTTTTTGTGTTTTCGGCCTTTTTTTTTCAAATCTTGAATAGGTGCTTCAAAATCATCATCATCTTCAACATTTACTTTCTTTGGCCTTTTATTTAACTTTAACTTTCGATCTTTGTTTGTTATCATCGGCTGAATGGGGGGGGGGGGTTCAAAATCATCGTCATCATTGGCAACCCCTACATACATATTTCAAATAAAAAAAAATCACGCACGTTACTTTTTCAAATCACAACAAGCGTGATTATTTTCATAGCTTGTGTTACCAAAATTCTTATAAAAAACATTTGACCGAGGCAGGTATAAGCACAAATCATTCAACTCCACCAATTTACATACCAGGCAAGTCAGCAATATCATGTTTAAAAACGGATGAAGATGATGAACATGATGATGATGAAAAGCCCCAATATCAAATAACGCATACATCATTATGAGAATCATTTTCTAAAACCGCTAGTTTACAAATAGGGGGGGTGAACATGATGATGATCAAAAGCCCCAATATCAAATAACGCAAGTTACTAACAATCAATCTGACCAAACGCTTGTTGTGGAAAATCATGATATCAATAAGCATGTTACCAAAATCAATTTCACAAACCGTAAGTTATAAAGTCCCAAACCGAATGATCAGAAATCAAACCCTAAAATTGGGGATTTTTAGTGAAAACCTGGATTGATGTTCATAGAGTGCACCGGATCGTTGCTTTTTTCGCTCCTCCTCTCTCTTTTAGCTACCATTTTGTTCACCGTTAAACGAATGTTCAGTATCCGCATGATTTGTAATCGTAAAACCAATGATAAAAAAGGGGATGAACAAATGATTAAAACAAATGGTTTAGCTCTTAATGTTGTAATCGTCATTGCCATTTCACTTCAAATCGATACTCGTTTTTATAAATTTTTCTGTCGAGCCGACATTTATATTTCAGCGAGATTCTTGGGTTCTAATTTTATATTTTGATTTGAGAAGATGATGTAGCCGGGTATTTTGATAGGTTCAAGTTACGATTTTAACCTTTTGGTAGGATAATTACGTTTTTGCCTCCGTTAATCATCATCAATTTAATCACGCAGATCGGACGGTCTATATAGTCACGTACGTAATGTATGATTAGTGGTAATGTACGATAACGTCCGACTAGGTTTAATTTCTGATCATTCGTTTAATGGTGAACAACATGGTAGCTAAAAGAGAGATGAGGAGCAAAAAAAGCAACGATCCAGCGCACTCTACGAACATCAATCCAGGTTTTCACTAAAAATCCCCAACTTTAGGGTTTGATTTCTGATCATTCGGTTTGGGACTTTATAACTTGCGGTTTGTGAAATTGATTTTGGTAACATGCTTATTGATATCATGATTTTCCACAACAAGCGTTTGGTCAGATTGATTGTTAGTAACTTGCGTTATTTGATATTGGGGCTTTTGATCATCATCATGTTCACCCCCCTGTTTGTAAACTTGCGGTTTTAGAAAATGATTCTCATAATGATGTATGCGTTATTTGATATTGGGGCTTTTTATCATCATCATGTTCATCCATTTTTAAACATGATATTGCTGACTTGCCTGGTATGTAAATTGGTGGAGTTGAATGATTTTTGCTTATACCTGCCTCGGTCAAATGTTTTTTATAAGAATTTTGGTAACACAAGCTATGAAAATAATCACGCTTGTTGTGATTTGAAAAAGTAACGTGCGTGATTTTTTTTATTTGAAATATGTATGTAGGGGGTGCTGATGATGATGATGATGATTTTGAACCCCCCATTCAGCCGATGATAACAAACAAAGCTCGAAAGTTAAAGTTAAATAAAAGGCCAAAGAAAGTAAATGTTGAAGATGATGATTTTGAAGCATCAATTCAAGATTTGAAAAAAAGGCCGAAAACACAAAAAAGAGGGCAAATACTATAACTGATGAAGTTGGTGGTGATTTTGAGAAGCCCATAAAGAAGATCAAACCGTCGAAACAAGACAGGCAGATGGATTCTACAAAGAGTAAAAAGACGATTAAAGTAGCAGAACCAATTAGGACGGAACCAAGACCGTACTATGCATATCATCATGAGACATTAAGTCTTAGGTGTAGTCCTTCTGCTTTCTTGGATAAAATAAGACAGTTTATAGAAGCACAGATAGCGGATGTCAAAAGCATGGGATTTGGTCCTGTTTTGATATAAAGGTTAGTTATAGAAGCACACATCTAGGTTTTTGGCTCCTACGAAACTATGAAGAGCAATACAGCACACTAAACATCGGAAATCATAAGATACGAATCACGAGAGATTCAGTATATGATGTGTTTGGTATTCCAAAAGGACCAAATCCGGTACTTGAAAAAAATAAGCCTCGGAAAGGTGCGATAGTTGAAATAATACTGCTACTGATGGGGTCGAGACAACTATTGATGAGTTCAAAAACCAGTGGCCCGACAACAACAGAATTACTCATTCATTGGTTGCAAAAGCTATGAGAAAACAAACAAATGGCGGCAGGTTATTCAAGTTAAATTTTTTAGCTTACTGGAACACGTTATTTGTAGAGATTACAAAGTCAACAACAGTTAAACAAAGTTTTCTGCTTGCCATTGACAAAGAGGAAGACATTTCGAAGCTGGATTGGTGTTCGTTTGTTTTAGAATAACTTAAACGAACTAAGGCAAGGTTGGAAGAAAATGGACTCACAATACAATGGGCCTGTTGCATTTCTGACGGTAAGTTTTATGACCATCTTTAAAATGTAAACTAAAACATCATTGTTAATATCATTTGGTTTTTTACACATTTATATGCAGCTTCTGTACACCCATGAATACAACAAAAGGCACCAAATTTTCAATGAAGTTGTCGAACCACCTGTCATAAAGTATATAACATCTCGTATGATTGACGACATGGGATAGTATATATACAACAATGGGCCGCTGTCAGATGTTGAAGATTATGATGAATTTGACAAGGATGAAGAAACGCATGGCAATGAAAACCATCAGCATGTGGATGATGAAAACCTAAATCGGCGGGATCAATAGCATGCGACAGCCTCGAACAACATCAATACCGATGATCATCAAAATGAACAGGCTCCGACAACGCCATTAGAAGACATAAATCAGCATGATCAACATACTTCGACGTTATTAAACGACCTATTGAATGACAACATCCTATTACATGCGGCTGCTGCAGTACAAGAAAACATCATCGTATTAGAAATGACAGATTAGCCTACGACAGATGAATTCACCATACCACCTGTGGATACCACAAAGGTCTACAGAAGAAGAAAGGAGGCTGAGAATGATTCAACCGACAAATGTTACATACCATCGACTACTGATTGGTTTGAGGACTGGAATCCTAGTGATGATATTTCAGGGATGAACCTAGTTATGGCCATCGGGTCACAAACGTAAAAACTAATTGACTACTGCAGCACTTCGCTTTAACCAACCGGGGTAAGCTATGATAATGGTACAAAAGAAGCCTCCAACAAAAATAAGAAGGTACACTCTTTTGAATTCAAAAAATTATAACGCATGGCATATAATAGTACACACAATTTAACATAATAACGAATATTTTATGTAGTAACAAGTGTTACAAAAATAACGCATGGTTTATGCATAATAACGCACGTTAAAAAACCCCATATTTTAATTAAAATACTTATGTATATTCTAAAAAAAATAACGCATGTTTAAGAATAAAATCACACTAGTTTGGGAATTAATAACACATGTTATGAATGCACTTTCCTTGGGTAAAAAAAACCACGCTAGTTTAGGACATAATAACGCATGGTAGTAATGAAATTCAAATCCTACAGGTGTTGTTGAAAAACATGGACAATAACATAAATAAATACATTGCTCTCATTATGGAGGTGATGAAGCTCTTGTAAACAAAGTTGGAGAGGGTGGCGATAATATTCAAGAGTTAAGAGGGGATAAAGATGCAACCGTACAAAAAGAAAACACATGAAAAACAAGAGCTAGACAAGAATTTGTGTAATTTGTTAAGATTAACGGCAATTTAAGTTAAATGATGAGAAAACGTTTGTGATTTTATAGGTTGTGATGATGTTGATAATGTGATAGATGACGATGGGGGTATTTCAGACTCATGCCTGGCTGCATTACAAACCATAGAACCAGGTGTATATAACCAAACGAGAGAAGGTAACAAATCCGATTATTACTATAAGAGTAACCGTCTTCTTGTGTATACCAAAAATAACCTACTTGATCATACAAACAGTGATACAAGCAGCAACAAATGTGGTACACGAAATGGAACAAGATGTAAATTTAGCAGAGTCCAATCAGCAAAAATCACAAAGACAGAATATAGTAACCGAGTCGATGTTGAATGAACTAGAAAAGATAAACCCTGACGTCTATGGTAAAGAAATGCCTCCCACCACATCCGCTGAAGAAACAGATGAAGTGACGGATGCCGAAATGCAGTCGGTGGAGATGCTTTTAAGATTGGCTCCCATCCTACAAACATCAAGTGACAGTAAACAAAAAACTTATGTGACTACTAACGAAAAAAAATGGATGAAAAGAGATTGAATGAACTAGTGAGAACGCATATAAAAAAGTGGATGGATAACAATGAAAAACGAATGGCAGAATTAGGTGACGCATACCGATCACCTTACTGCAATAGGATAACTAGCTTATATGAGCCACTCCTGGAACGTGACCAAACGATCATATGTTACCTCTTAGCTCCGATCGGAAATATTAGGTAAGTTCAAGGTTTTATTTCCTTTAAAACGCTTAAAATATTGACCTATTTATGTTCTCCATTTGTTGAAACGGTCCTTTTTGGTTTTAAACAACAGCTCAGTGATGTACAAGTCTAAAAGTGGAGTGCAAACATTAAAAATCATTTTTGATAGCTTTCACCCATCGCAATTCGTAGCTTCAAATGGAGTGGACACTTTTGTAGATGTGTTGAACTTTGAAGAGAAAAAAAGGGACAAAAAATCATCACCATACAGGTTGTTCTTGCCAAGTACAATGATTGTAAGTTAATAACGCATGTACTTTTCCCTATTAATCACGCATGTTATGTTGGTATATATGTTAATCACGCATGTTATATGTTAATGCACACATATTGAATGTTAATCACGCAAGTTATATGTTAATGACGCATGTTTTATGTTAATGCAAACATATTGAAGGATAATCACGCAAGTTATATGTTAATCGCGCATGTGTTATGTTAATGAACACATACAGTTTAATAATAACATATATACATATTTTTTGCAGCCTGACGTAATGTATGAGCCTAACTACAATGACAATGAACGATTGAAAGTATTTGCATCAAACCTAGAAGATATACCGGGTAAATATGAGGTCAAGAAACTTGACACAGTGGATCTTATCTTCATTCCAGTGGATCTTTCTGGTGCATATGCTTTCACTTGAAAAATGGCGAAATTGAGTTAATTGATAACTCTAGGATTAAACAATCGTTTAGCAAACGCTACCGTGGGCGCCCCGAAATGCTGGTAATTCTCGAAAATTCAACTTTATATATAAAACGACTATATATTATAATGAGTATTTACTAATATAATTTGTTATCTGATTATAGCGAAAAGTTCTAGTTCTATACCTAAAAGACAAGATACGACGAAAAGAATGGATAAAAAACTTGGAAACGACAAGCATAATAAGAAAAGAAATGGATTGGAAAACTTTTCAAAACGGAGTTGATTGTGGTGTCTTCACTATGAGACATATGGAGACGTACAAGGCAAATCACTATGGAATCCGGGTTTTGTGAACGAAGATAAAAAGACCATTCAAGATTCACAGCTTCGATTCTTGAGGTACCGGTATCTTAGTAAGATTGTATTGTCCGACTACAATCTTGTAAGGAAACAAGTCTTTGACAAAGCTAAGGAATTGGCGAAGACCGCAAGCACCGTAGATGTGTTCAACGATCTAGATAACAAAATTAGGGACCGATTGGATGAGTTTTTTAATCGTGACAAAGTGTAAACAAATGCTATGTCATAGAACTACTTTGTTACAATCATATTTGAACTGTTCTTTTTTATTTTTTTTTATTTTGTTGATTACTCATATACTATATTATCAGATAACATGAAAAATGTAAACACAACGGGTATGTTTCCTTATTCAAACACAAATTCGATACAAGAAAACCACATAGATAAACATAAAAGCCACATGGTTAAATTATCCAGATTCATAAAACAAACAGAAAATGCTTCATAATACAAACACACATGCTTGCACCAGTCAGAAAAAGGACTCTGAAAACTTGACCTTTGTGTCCATGGAGCATCTTAAAACGATTATTGCATCTGCAAGCACCTTTAACTGTTTCTCATCCCTCTCTCCTAGATTAACCATAAACATCATAGCCACCTCTCGGACACTGGACTCTTTCATACCAAACAACAATTTGAATATTTCTTCTCGCCACTTCATGTTCTCTCTGACCCTAGAAATGTTAGTCTCCAATAAGTCTTTACAAGAATTGTCTTCAGCAATTTGTTCCTCGATCCTCTTTTTAAGATATACACTCAAACCTAATGATAAAGAAGAACCAGAAGATGAATTACAAGAATCTGCCATCTTTAGGGACAATATTTCAATGATCTTTCAAGTGAAATATAAAAGCAAATACCCACGAGTGAAATGATCTTTCAAATGTATAATTATTGAGCATGTCAATTATTGGTTCAGAAGTCACATGTCTTTTGGAATTTTCTTGGAGCAGTACGGTTAATAGATAAAATTACATTTGTTCAATAATTGAGTATGCTAAGTAATTTCGCAAATTCTTTTTATAATTTATTTCAAATAATAATGCACGTTCCGAATAATAATGCACGCATGAAATGAATTACAGAATACTAATGTTTTTATAAAAATATTAAACAAACAACAAGTTGCTTTATAAAATAACAATACTAATAATTATCATATCTACAAATAGCCTTACAACGACATGGCTGGTAATTATGTTTGAAGTTTAATTTCACTGACCAAAATCCTTCACCCAACCACCCTATTAAATTATAATCTTCCTACTTAATCAAAATCCCAGTTGTTTTTTGCCAAAAAGATAACAACCTAAAAGAAGTTACAAAAATGTCTACAGACCCCGCAAGTATAGCGATCAAGGAACTCCTCTCCACCCGCAGGTTGACGGAACTTGCAACGGATGTAAACTCCACTAACTGTGTTTTTGATGTGCAGAGGACGGTCCTTGACCAGAAGAAGATGAACCAAGAAGTGTGGGGAAAACTACTTCAAGAACCAAAATCTTCATTAAGGGACGAAGGCATAAAGCTCATGAGGGATCAGTCTTCTACTGATCACTTGGTTTACTCCTATTTGAAGGATGCAGTTGAGATGGTGCAACATAAGATGGAGTCCAACGACAAGGAGCTTGATAAGATATTCACATCGAAATAGGTGGTATTTCAGCTTTATAAAGGCTTTTGATGTTTGGGGTATGTTATAACCTTGCTTTTGTGAAAACTTCCGGTATGTTTTTGGTGGCAATGACAATCAAATATCATATGTAGATATATTTAAAAATATCATATAATGTGAATTTTATTATGTTTGGTAGCTTTGATACACCTGTTGGTGGTGTTTGGATTGTCTTGTAAGAAAAAAAGCCTGTTAATAATGCTTGATAGTTGAAATTACGCACATTGTATGAATTATAACGCATACAAAAACCCAGCCTTCTTGCTACAAAATAATTGTGAACAGGGGTTAACACAGGTTATACAATGTTAAAAGGGGTTAAATGGTCAGTTGATTTAGTCTTGTATATTCACGCATGTTAGGTTAAGGTCCAATATAGTAAAATAACGCATGTGAAGTTTGAAAGGTTCATGCTTGTTATCAGGGTTAAAAGGGTCAGTTGAGTTTTTTTTTTTTTTTTTGTATATTCACTCATGGTACACTTAATCATGCATGGTAACTTAAACATAAGAAATCACACATGTGAAGTATGAAAATCACGCATGTGAAGTGTGAAAATCACGCTTGTTATGATAAAATCAATTTTGAACACATGATGTTATTTAGTAGAAAAAAGGAATAAAAATATTTAAATGTATGCAATTGTTCTTCAAGAATCACTCGTCATCATCGTTAAGCTCTTCGTATTCAGAATCGCTATCATCGGCTTTGTCTACCTCCTCATCCTCTTCCTCGCCAGTTTCTGTCTCATTATCCTCTTCGTCTACTAAACCAGGATTAGTCTTTAACTGAACTACTCTTCTTTTCTTAACCTTCTTCTTGGCAGCACTAGCTTTACCCTTTAAAACTTCACAAGTTCGGATATCATGCCCTTTAGTATTGCATACACTGCATGTCCGACTTCTCTTACCTTTTCGACTAACCATCTGTCTTTCTTTTATTTGATCCGCTGATGTGAACCGCGTCCTTTGTTCCTTATACCAGTTGGCACACGGACTGTAGGTGGAGCATCAGTGTTCGGTTCCTAGTAACAGATTAACCTTGAATATCTATCAAACTTAGGGTCAATAGGCTTGGTTATGCGAAGTTCATCAATCATTTCTTTCATTTGCCTCATTTGATCCCTGACTAGACCTAGTTGATCAAAATCTCTGATCTAATTACAAACAAGATACTCTCCGGTATGCATTATCTAATACGCAACCTCCCTAGCCTTTTTATGCCCATCATTATCATCAACTTTTAAATCAAATGTGTTATTTAGATCATTAGGTACCTCGTCTTTCGTCCATCTTCTGATAACATACTTATTGGGAATTTCTTTCACTTTGAACATCTTGAACACAAAGTATATATGTTTGCACAACAATCCATTTTGTTCAAACCTACGACAGTTGCATGATGCAATTACATCCTCCCCCTCCTTGAAACAAACCTACGTAAAAAAAAATTTGAAAATTAATATTCATGGATAATTACGCAAGTTGTTATGTAATAACCCATGTTGGCTGCTCCTACATACTGTTACCTCTAGAAAACCTTCACCGTGGGCTTTGAAATCTTTCATAGTTATCTTCAACATCGGTTCCTCGATTTTAGTCTCCATAGGAAGGCACTCAGACATAGTTGCATATAACTCTATCTGTTGATCACAAAAGATGGACCTCGTGTAAATTTTCATAGCATGGTCCTCTAAGGTAGTTTCAGACCAGTTATCTGGGGTTGTATTTCTAGAAATATGGTCATTTTTTGATGGTTGAACCTTTGCACATCCATTGCCCCATCAAAATGGTTAAAAAACTCAACAAGGGTAAGTTGAGAATTCGCCACCTGACAGAAAAAATGGTTTTCGCTCTCTGATCTGGAGGTGGTCCGCATGAGCCAAGACATAGGCTCATGACGATAGTACGCCAGTATCTACGAAGATCTCATGCCAAACATATCGTCAATCCATTTATTCTCGGTTAGAGCGAATTCAATTATTATCAGTTTCTAATCTCTCTCAAACGTTTCTGGCGCAATCGAATCAGTCCACACAATGTCACAGATACGTCTCTTGAAATCCTCATTGTTACACAGCTCATGTCCCACCTATTAAAAAAAGAATGGCATAAACATTGACAATAACAGAATGTAGTAAATAATAACGCATCATGAAGAATTAATCACGCTTTTTGTAAAAATGCATATAAAAATCAGAAATCTTTATAATTATTACGCATGTTGTAATTGTAATCACGCATGTTGTAGTTGTGTCTAACCTTATCGACAACTTTCTTCATTATGTGCCACATACAAAAAAGCCCATCCGCCCTTCTCTAAGCGGCGTGATACGTGTTGGGCCAGGAAGCGTTCTCACCGTTCTCACACTTTTGAGCGTTTTCTCTTGATCCCGTTTCTATATATATATATGAACACTGTGTATTTGTGAACTGAGTGAACAAATCCTAGCCATTGATTTACATCATTAAATGATAAAATACGTTAGTGTATTTTCATCATCAAATCCTGACCATTGATTTACATTTGTGTATTGATAATCAAGGGCTACGATTATTTTACTAGTGTTCACAATCAAGAGGGTTATTTACAAATGAACCTAACTCTCTCTCTCTCTCTCTCTCTCTCTCTATATATATATATATATATATATATAGAAACGGGATAAGGAGAAAACGACAAAAAGTGTGAGAACGGTGAGAACGCATCCTGGCCGAACACGTGGCGCGGGGCATGATCAGGGTCCGAGGGGTTTTTTTGTCTTTTTAGTTCTCCTTTCACGATTTTCGCGTTTGACATGCTACTTTTTATTTTGCGTGCAAGATAATTTTGGCGTTATGTAGAATTATTAATTATTTGGCGTTTTACTGTCTTTTCTCAGATTTCTTTTCGTTGAATTAATTCTTTTTGTGTCACATAGTTAATTTTTTGGTGTTATGGCTTTTTCCATGTCATTTTTTGCATTTTGTATCTTTTTGTTAATAATTGATTACGATAGATTAATATTTTATAAAACTACAATAACACGAAAATGAAAATAAACTAATAGTCTTCCGTAGGTGGGATTACATCAGAGATGTACCCATCGCTTTGTTCATCACTTTCTTTAGATTCTTCATCATCAAATTTCATTTTTGCGTATAACGCTATTAGCTCGTCTCTTCTTTGCTGCAGCCTATTCTTGAATATCAATGCATCCTTGGATTTTGGATCGTCTGAAGGTGTTAAATCACAGAGTTGTTCAATGATAGATAACAACGCTGTCTTCAGCATTTCTTCCATTGGCCTTGAATATTGCACCCCGTTTTATAAGTCACTTCAAGTGTTCCTTCTTCCTCATGCAATACCCAACTCCTAAGTTTTGGTATAGGAGTATCTTCAATATCATCATCATCATCTTCTGCCGGAAATTTTCTCTTCAGTCTTTTTATTACAGTTCTCGTTCTCTCACAATTGTTGTCTATTGGAACCCCAAGGGCCAGGATATCCTTCTGAACCTTTTCATTCATTCTAAGCATGGCTTTGATTGTCCTTACCTTTACCCTTCTCCTATCAGATATGATGAACCGTTTCTCTTTCCTTTCAAACCTCCATGCAATAACCTTAGCCATTTTTATTTTTTTGGCGTTTTGGACAATATGTGGCGTTTTAGTCAAATTTTTGGAGTATTTGAGCTTGGGTTTCATGGTCTTCTTTTATATTGACTTTTTTTCCCGCGTATGACATATAATTATGGCGTTTTGAAAAAGATAAATAAATATAATAAATGTTAGTAATTATGTTTTCCGTCGTTTCATTTTACTGTTTTTTGCAGTTTACCGTATTTTGTTTTTCAGACTCAACTGTTTTTATGGTGTAACATGTCAAATCTTTGACGGCTGTAATTATGGCGTTTTGTTTTCCAATGGCGGTTAGATAACTATTGGAGTTCTTTTTGTTTTATATTCTTTGCACATTGTTTCACGTTTTTTTTATAATATTAGTTGTTCAAATTAATTTTATTATAGTTTGGTAGTTTTTTGGGGGCGTTTTTTATGGCATTATGGCGTTTTACACGCATTTGCTAATTTTGGTGTTTTATTATATTTTTCATTATAGTATTAATATTCTTTTGTTGTTTATTAACTGAAATTACAAAACAAACAATATATAAAGAAAATAAAAAAAAAACAAAGTAGAAGCAATTTATGATTTTAAATCTTTAGTGTCATCAGTCTCTTTTTTCTTTTGAAACTACAAGAAATGTGACAAATAAATGGCGTTTTGGGTTTGGCGTTGTTTATTTTCTTTGTTCATGTGTTGAAGTGTCTTTGTGGATGTTGGAGACATAGATCGACCCCGTGAGGGTGGATGCTATCTGCCTGTTGTCTTCATTATAATCATCGACGCCAAAGTAGCATTTACACTGGTATAGGTCTCTTCTTATCATCCAAACCTTCTTCAGGAACAAAGATGACAGTATGACATATGGGTGTCATCAGTCCCTCTTTTTTCAATTTTGTCCATCTCATGCAGCACAATCTTACTACACTCACGTAACAAATCATTCAATGAAGCTTTATGCAGAACATTACTGAGGATCAAAGAAAAGATGTTTGTCGTCGTTGTATTTTTTGGCGTTTTACATTGAGTTGTAAATTTTTTTAGCAACCACTGTGTGTTTTTTTGTTGTGATAAACGGAAGGGTGGTGAGACGTTTCTATTTATAGAATTTTTTTGGCGCGTAGTTTAGGCGGGATGTTATTTTTATAAAAAAAAATATAATTAACATTTATCCGGATGTAAGCTTTGGCGTTATATATAATGGCGTTTCATATTTTTTTCGCGTTTTTGTAGCCAGAGAGCTTGAATAAAAACACAGAAAAAAGTACGCAGTGATAAAATTGGCGTTTTGTATTTATTTGGCATTTTATTTTTCAATGGCGTTTTATGTGAGAAATGGTTTTTTACTTTTTTACCCTTAATGAAGCGCGTGTACGTAATAAAATTGGTGTTATTTACTAATGTCACCGCGCCAATCTAGTCCATAGATTGTTTTGATCGGACGATCAATAAGCGTTCTCACCGTTCTCACACTTTCCACCGTTTTCTCTAAATCCTGACCATATATATATATATAGGTACGGGATCAGGATAAAACGCCCTAAGGTGTGAGAACGGTGAGAACGCATCCTGGCCCAACACGTGGCGCGGGATATGATCAGGGCGTGAGGGGTTTTTTTTTTTGTCTTTTCAATCTTCTTTTATTTCCCAATTTTGCATAACATGCTGCTTCATTTTTGGCGTCTAAGATTATTTTGGCGTTAGTTATATTCATTAACTAATTGGCGTTTTATTTTCTTAGATCTGTCACGTTGAATTAATTGTTTTTGTATCACACAGATAATTTTTTTGGCGTTATAGCGTTTCCCTGGTCAATTTTTTTGGCGTTTGTGGCGTTGTATAATAATTCACTACGAGTCTTTAATATTTTCATGAGATTACAATAAGACCAAATGTTTTTATGGCGTTTAGTCAACTTTTTTGGCGTTTAATACATTGACAAGGTGCTTTGCCAGCACCCGTTCTCACAGTTTTCATACTATTAGCGTTTTATGTTTGTATTTTTTGGCGTTTTATATAATAATGTATTTTATTAGTAGAGAATTAGATAACAAACAACAGATAATTAGATAACAAAACAATAGAAAATGAAAAAGAAAAAAAATCAAAATGGTAATCTAATTTCTCATCCAAATCTTCACTGTCATCAGCCTCTTCTTCTTGAATTTGTTTCGGCATTTTGAACCTTTGAATACGTTAGCTAGATGCCAACTTTCCTACATAAACCCCATCCTTTTTAGACGAAGCTTGTTAGTGGCATCCTGTTTTTTGTTGTGATATTCTTGTTTGGTGGCATGTCATTAAAGATCAACTCTTGCTTGATGCTATTTATAATAATGGAGTCCAAAATAAGATTTTACACTTTTATTGATCTCTTCATGCCATGCATATATTCATCAAGAACAAAGCTCACATGATGACATATTGTTGTCGTTAGTCACTTTTTCTTGAATATTTGTCCATCTCATTCAGAAAAAGCTTATAGAGATACCCACCTCAGAGAAGAATCCATTCAGTGAAAGTTTTGCCATCTGTGGTTTTTTTAACTATTTTTTTGGCATTTTAAAGTGAGTGGTTTCTAGGGAACATGTCATTTGTTTTCTGAGTGTGATCAATTCATTGTGTAGAGACCTCTCTCTTATAGGAGTTTTTTGGCACGTAGTTTAGGCGAGATTTTTATTATAATAAATGATAGTAATAAAGTAACCGTGTTTTTCAGTTACTGTGTGTATTTACTGTTTTGTTCAGCTTTATCAGTTCTAGGGTGATAGACGTCCCATCTTCCAAGTTTGCCGTTTTTTTTAAATGGCGTTATGTAGACCAAGATGACAAAATACAATAACAGAGAAAATATTAAGCAGGAAATTTTTTTTTATTGTTTTTGGCGTTTTGTAAGCAATAACTTTTTGTAGTATTTTTTGGCGTTTTGCAACTAAATAGAGAAATATAGCATTTAGTTTTCTTAAAAAAAGATTACACAGAAGAAAACCAACCAACAAAAAAAATTATAACTCCTCGTCAGAAGGTACTTTATCCAAGAAGTATCCATCACTTCCGTCGTCTTCTCCTTCTTCCTCGGAGTCTTCATCTAGACTTTCATCCATGTCATCACCTTCACTTTCATCGGCTTCTTGTTCCTGAAGATTCTGAAGCCTCCATTTGAACATGTCCAGCATCAACGCCATTTTTGAGTCCATGTCTGTGTTCAAATAAGTTGCGTTGTGCAATTCTTCCATGAACCCAAGCCCCTTCTTTGTCATGATGTTTTCAAGCAGGTAGTCTTCCTGCTCTCCGTTATCGTATATAACGGTCACCATGTCTGTTTCATCATCAAAACGCCATGATGCATGACAGGGTCCGATTTTCCATCTGCTTTGATTGGTCCAAATTTCCTTGTTAATGTTTTCATAAGCTTATGTGTTACATGACATTCGTTATCCAGAGCAATGCCAAGCGATAGGATAGCCCTCTGTACCTCTTCTTCCATCTTAAAAATTGCCTTGATCGTCCTAACATACACCCTCCTTCTGTTGTCAAAACGTAGGACGAATCGTCTGATTGCCAGAGTGTATCTCCACCAAATAATGGTTTCCATTTTTAGCATTTTGGTTAAACTTGGCATTTTTGGTAGAAGATGTTTCTTGCAGAATGATAGATTGAAGTGATTATGGAAGCGATGTTTAACGTCGTTTATATAATGATGTTTTGGCGCGTAATTTAGGAGGTAATTTCTTCTAATAAATGTTAATAACTGAATTTCAGTTACTGTGTTGTTTCCTCTTCCTGTAATCTCCAACGCGTTTTATCACTAATTTTTGGCATTTTGTATTCAATGGCGTTTTATTTGTTTTGAATGGCGTGTTATCATTTTTTGGTGGCGTTTTGAATTTGAGCGGTAAAAGACCCTTTTACCCTTAATGAAGCGCGTCCACTTAATAGAATTGGTGTTATTTACGATAACGCCACCACGCCAATCAAGTCCATAGATTGTTTTGATCTGACGATCGATAACTGTTCTCACACTTTGCCCTGTTTTCTCTAGATCCTAACACTATATATATATATATATATATACATATATATATAGTGTATTGTATAATTGGCCTTAACGTACATTACGTACGCAATTAGAAATCACATGTTATATGAAAAAAAACACATATGTATGGAAAATCGCATGTTGATATATCGCACGTTGAAAATACAATCGCGTACTCAATGTACGTTAAGCCATTTTGTACGTTAACCTGCCTCTCTCTCTCTCTCTCTCTATATATATATATATATATATATATATATATATATATATATATATATATAGGGTCAGGATTTAGAGAAAACGAGGGAAAGTGTGAGAACGGTTATGATCGTCCGATCAAAACAATCTATGTACTAGATTGGCGCGGTGGCGTTTTCGTAAATAACTTAAATTTTATTACGTGGACGCGCTTCATTAAGGGTAAAAAAAGGTAAAACATCCTTTCTCACATATAACGCCATTGAAATATAAAACGCCAACTAAACACAAAACGCCAATTTTATCACTGCGTAGTTTTTTCTGCGTTTTTATTTAAGCTCTCAGGCTACAAAAACGCCATAAAATGTAAAACGCCATAATATATAAACGCCAATCCTTACATCCGGATAAATGTTAATCGCATTTATTGTTCCAAAACAATATCCCGTCTAAACTACGCGCCAAAAAAATCCTATAAATAGAAACGTCTCACCACCTTCCGTTTGTCACAACAAAAAAACACACAAAAAACACAATGGTTCCTAAAAATACAACTCAATGTAAAACGCCAACAAGTTGAGAGAAATCAACTATGGCAAACATCTTTTCTTTGATACTCAGTAATGTTCTGTATGAAGTTTCGCTGAATGATTTGTTAGGTGAGGGGAGTAAGATTTTACTGCATGAGATGGACAAAATTCAAGAAAGAGGGACTGATGACACCCATATGTCATTTTGTCTTCTTTGTTCTTGAAGAAGGTTTGGATGAGCAGAAGAGACCTATCCCAGTGTAAATGCTACTTTGGCCTCGATGATTATAATGAAGATGGCGGGCAGATAACATCCACCCACACAGAGTCAATCTATGTCTCCAACATCCACAAAGACACTTCAACACACGAACAAAGAAAATAACCACACCAAACCCAAAACGCCATTTATTTGTGACAGTTCTTGTAGTTTCAAAAGAAGAAAGGGACTAATGACACTGAAGGTTTTGATCATAAATTGCTTCTATTTGTTTTTTGTTTAATTTTATTTTTCTGTTGTTTGTTATGTAATTTTCAGCTAAGAACAACAAATACATTAATCCTGTAATGAAAAATATAATAAAACGCCAAACGGGCAAATGCTTGTGAAACACCATCATGCCATAAAACGCCCCAAAAACTACCAAACTATAATAAAATTACTTTGAACAAGTACTATTATAATAAATCTAAAAAAAGGTTAAAACAATGTGCAAAGAGAATATAACAAAAAGTCCCATCTTTATCTAAACGCCATTAGAAAACAAAACACCATAATTATAGCCGTCAAGATGGGACATGTTACACCATAAAAACAGATGAATCTGAAAACAAAACACGGTAACTGCAAACAGTAAAATGAAACGACGGAAACATAATTACTAACATTTATTACATTGAAAGCCAAATACTTGGGGAATTGAATTTATTTATCGTTTTCAAAACGCCATAATTACCCGTCATGCATGAGGAAAAAAAAGTCATTATAAAAGTAGACCATGAGAACACAAACTCAAACACGCCAAAAACATTGCCTAAAACGCCATATATTGTCCAAAACGCCAAAAACATGAAAAATGGCTAAGGTTATTGCATGGAGGTTTGAAGGGTCGGAGAGACGATTCATCATAAAGTTCTCTAATAGGAGAAGGGTGAAGGTAAGGACAATCAAAGCCATACTTGGTATGGATGAAGGGGTTCAGAGGGATATTCTGGCCCTTGGGGTTCCAATGGCCAACGATTGTGAAAGAACTCGAAATGTAATAAGAAGATTGAAGAGAAAATTTCCGCCAGAAGATGATGATGAAGATGATGATGATATTGACGATACTCCTCTAACAACACTTAGCAGTTGGGGGATGCATGAAGAAGCAGGAACGGTTGAAGTGACTTATCAACAAGGGGTGCAATATTCATTGCCAATGGAGGAAATGTTGAAGACAGGGAGGCTATTTCTCATTGAACAACTTTGTGATTTAGCACCTTCGAACGATGCAAAATCCAGGGTTGTAATGATATTCAAGAATAGGCTGCAACAAAGAAGAGACGAGCTAATGGCGTTATACGCCAATCTAAAATTTGATGATGAATTTGAAGAAAGTGATGAACAAAGCGATGGGTACATCTTTGATGTAATCCCATCCACAGAAGACTATTAGTTTATTTTGATTTTGTCTTATTGTAATCTTATAAAATATTAATCAATTATTAACAAAGACCCCGAACGCCAAAAAAATGACCTGGAAAACGCCATAACGCCAAAAATAATTAACTATGTGACTCAAAAAGAATTAATTCAATGATACGAAATCGGGGAAAAACAGTTAAACGCCAAGTAATTAATGATTCTAGTTAACACCAAAATTATCTTGCACGCCAAAAATGAAGCAGCATGTCAAACACGAAAATCGGGAAAAAAGAAGAATATTGAAAAGACAAAAAAACCCCTCAGACCTTGATCATGTCCCGTGCCACGTGTTGGCCCAGGATGCGTTTCTCACACTTTTGGGCGTTTTTTTTCTGATCCCGTACCTATATATATATATATATATATGGGACCGCTAAAATGAGAACCACCTCCAGTTGTAAGAACTGTGAGAACTACACCGTACGGGGCGAGGTGGACCAAATTTTTATTTCATAAACGTAGTTGCATGTATTATAAACACATTTGTAAAAAAAAATTCAAAAAAAAAATGTCGGGTGTGTAGTTTTGAGCACCCAAAGTTTGCGTTTACGGGACCTGTAAATTTTATTTAAAATTTACGGTACCCGTAAACACAAAGTTGTGGTGTTCAAAACTACACACACGACATTTTTTTTTGAATTTTTTTTACAAATGTGTTTATAATACAAGCATCTACGTTTGTGAAAAAAAATTTTGGTCCAACTCGCTCCGGATCAAAAAGTTCTCATAGTTCTTACAACTGGAGGTGGTTCTCATTTTAGCGGTCCTATATATATATATATATAGGGTATTTAGGGAAAACGGTGAAAAGTGTGAGAACACGTATGGATCGTCAGATCAAAACAATCTATGGACTAGATTGGCGCGGTGATGCTTTCGTAAATAACATCAATTTTATTACCTGAACGTGCTTCATCAGGGTAAAAGTGACTTTTTACTGCTCAAATTCAAAACACCAAAACTAATGAGCAAGACGCCATTCAAAACGACTAAAACACCATTAATACAAAACGCCAAACCTTAATAATAAAACGCGTTGCAGGCTTAGCAGGTAGATGTAACAAACAGTAACTGAAAGTCAATTGTTAATATTTATTACAAAAAATTTCATCCTAAACTACGCGCCAAAAACATCATTATATAAACTGTCACACCCCGACCGCGTTAAAACAACAAACCGCAGCGGAAACGTCGGGGAGTGTCGTAACAGAATCATTGTTTCACAACACATGGATTGAAGTTCTGTTTTATTGAATTAAGTTTATTACATTGTCTTGAAATCAGAAACAAAACATGAACAATTGTCTTTCATTGTTATTAAGTCACTATGTAACACCCCGTGTTTCGAAAGTCAAAGTCAAAGTCAAGATTGAAGTCAAAGGAAGACAAGATTGCTAATTGCGATCTATCACTCCTTGCTCAACTCCTGTTTTGACTTCTTTGACTTGTAGATAGTCTATTTATGTTATCGCGTTAGTTGTATTATGTGGAGTACTTATTAATAATCGAGGTTTAATCGCATATTAGTCGCATGTTTAATCGATTAATCGCTCATCGCTATCGCATTCGCAACTCGAATTATGTGTTTTGGATATGGTTTTACGTGTATGTGTTGTATATGTGTTACTTGTGCATGTTATGTTTTTGTTGAGGCATTAATCGAAATCGCAATCTATCACATCGCAATCGAATCGAAAACGCTAAACGCAAGATTGATTATAGTGATTGTATGATAGATATAGTAGTTGGGATTAAAAGTAATTTAATGGGAAATTCCATCGCATTGCTATCTCGAATCACATCACAACGCTCAACACTCGAACCAAAACAACTAAACTCATCGCGCCTAACTCACGGATCGAGTGGCCAACCGATCGAGTGGCCATCCGGTCGAATTGCCATCCGATCGGGTTGCCATCCGATCGAGTTGCCACCCGATCGGGTTGCCACCCGATCGGGTTGCCACCCAATCGGACTGCCACCCGATCGACCAGCCTTTTCCTCACTTGTCTTTTTAGGAAACCCTATAAATACCCCTCATATGTCACATCACTTGATGTGACAGCTCCCTACTCGACCCACCCGCACTTAAGCTCTATTTCTCTCGATTTCTCTCAATCCTTGTAAGTTTCCAACCTAAATCTTGTACTTTCTTAATCTTCATGCACTCCTACACCTTTCTATCTTTCGAATCTTAACTTTTAACCGTGAAATCAGTGGATTTGAGGTGTTCTAGGATGATGTCATCATGGTGTTCTTATGAACTTCATGTTTTGGCTTCAGTCCACCAAGAACAACTTGGATCTTGACGATTTCCACATGAATAAACAAAGATCTTGCATAGATCTGAACATATTCATGGTGAAAAGGATTGAAAGATGGTTTTTCTAACTTTCTTTCAACTCTTTTACACTCAATGCACTCAAAACCGATAGAATAGGGACTAGTTCTGATCTTCTACTCATTCTTAGTGAAGTGTTGGTCCTAGATCTAGTTTCTATCGAAGAGACAACCAGTTTTCGGGTTAAGCATGAACCACCGGCTCGAACCACTGACTGACCGGGCAGGGTGATTCCTGTCCGATCGGATCATTTGGGGCTTGACGAGGTTCTGTTGCTTAGCACGTATCACATCGTCTCAATCAAAAACTACAAACTATCGAAATGACCAAGTGATAGGACGATCAGGCTGTGGACGGAACGCCGTCCGATCAGATTGCCATCCGATCAGATTGCCACCCGATCGGGCAGCCACCCGATCGGCTTGCACTTTGAAGAACAAAGAACAACCAAGCCCAAGGAAGAGTCTTCAACATAGGAGCTAGGGAAGCTCGCCATGATCCGAACATAGTCACGGGTACGTTCCCTATCAACCAACACTTTGCATCTGTACTGTTTGATACTGGTGCCGATTATAGCTTCGTATCCCTAGAATTTAAGGCTATACTTGGGTTAGTTGCTAGTAAGCTAGATATCCCGTATTCAATAGAACTAGCTAATGGGGAGCTAGTAGAGGCAAACGAAGTGATTAGAGGCTGTGTAATAGAACTCGGAGAGCAAGAGTTCACGCTTGATCTTCTGCCAGTCGAGTTAGGAAGCTTCGACGTGGTGGTTGGAATGGATTGCTTGTCGAGCAACCGAGCTGAGATCGTATGCCACGAGAAGACCATTCGCATTCCGATGACGAATGGAGAAACGATTGTAGTGTACGGAGAAAAGCATGATACTCCTCTAAGGATTATCAGCTGTTTGGAGGCCCGAAAGTTTTGCAGAAAGGATGTGTTGCCTTCTTGGCTCACATTGTTGATAAGGAAGCTGAAGAGCCGAAGATGGAAAATATCCCGGTGGTGAGGGAGTATCCGGGAGTCTTCCCCGAAGACCTGCCAGGATTGCCGCCCCAGCGACAAGTCGAATTCCATATTGACTTGGTTCCAGGCGCCGCGCCTGTAGCCAAGGCACCTTATCGACTTGCACCTTCGGAGATGCAAGAGTTGTCGACACAACTTCAAGAGCTTCTGGACAAAGGATTTATCAGACCAAGCTTCTCGCCTTGGGGAGCTCCAGTACTATTTGTCAAGAAGAAGGACGGTAGCTTTCGCATGTGCATTGACTACCGCGAGCTAAACAAGTTAACCATCAAGAATCGGTATCCCTTACCGAGGATTGATGATCTCTTCGATCAACTTCAAGGTTCGAGTTACTACTCCAAGATCGATCTTCGATCAGGTTATCACCAGCTGCGAATTCAAGAAGAGAGTATTCCGAAGACTACCTTCAGAACTCGATATGGACATTACGAGTTTCTAGTGATGCCGTTTGGTTTGACAAACGCGCCGGCAGTGTTCATGGATTTGATGAACCGAGTTTGCAAGCCATATCTCGATAAATCCGTGATTGTGTTTATCGATGATATTTTGATCTATTCAAGGACAAAGGAAGAGCACGAACAACACCTTAGAGCCATTTTAGAACTGCTCTAGAAGGAGAAACTATACGCAAAGTTCTCGAAGTGTGAGTTCTGGTTACGTGAGGTACAATTCCTTGGTCATGTAGTGAATGAGGATGGAATTCATGTGGATCCCACCAAGATCGAGACGATTAAGAATTGGGAAACTTCGAAGACGCCAACCGAGATCCGTCAGTTTCTAGGTTTAGCTGGATATTATCGCCGATTCATTGAGGATTTTTCTAAAATCGCTCAACCGCTGACCTCCCTCACTAAAAAAGGCAAGAAGTATGAATGGGAAGATAAACAAGAGGAAGCTTTTCAGTTACTCAAAAACAAGCTTTGCGATGCACCTATTTTATCCCTACCCGAAGGCACCGATGACTTCGTGGTATACTGCGACGCCTCGCGTCAGCGATTAGGCTATGTGCTGATGCAATGACAGAAGGTTATCGCTTATGCTTAACGCCAGTTGAAGGTTCATGAGAAGAATTACACCACGCATGATTTGGAACTAGGCGCAGTGGCGTTTGCTTTGAAGATTTGGAGACATTATTTGTATGGCACCCGATGCACGATCTTTACAGATCACAAGAGCTTACAACACATATTCGATCAGAAAGAGCTTAACATGAGACAACGACGATGGGTCGAGTTGTTAAACGATTATGATTGTGAAATCAAATATCACCCAGGAAAGGCGAACGTGGTAGCATATGCCTTAAGTCAAAAAGAGAGGATTAAGCCCATATGGGTTAGGGCTTTGGAAATGATCATTCAAATAGACCTCTCGTTGCGCATTCGTGCTGCGCAGAAAGAAGCTCTCAAGAAGGAAAACTTGAAGGACGAATATCTCCGAGGAATGGAGAACCAGTTGGTACCCAATGAGGAAGGAACATTGTGTTTCATGGGACGAATTTGGGTTCCCCTCTTTGGTGGTCTTAGAGATGTGATCTTTGATGAAGCTCACAAATCGAGGTACTCGATCCACCCAGGATCGGATAAGATGTACCAAGATCTGAAAGATTTCTACTGGTGGCCAAGATTGAAAGGTGATGTTGCCACTTACGTCGGAAAGTGCTTAACCTGTGCCAAAGTAAAAGCCGAGTATCAGAAGCCTTCAGGTCTCCTACAGCAACCTGAGATACCCATGTGGAAGTGGGAGCAGATCTCAATGGATTTTATAACGAAGTTATCAAAGACACCCAGAGGTCATAATACGATTTGGGTAATCGTAGACTGTCTGACAAAATCTGCATACTTTTTACCGATCAGAGAAAAGGATAACACAGGTAAGCTATCTGAGCTGTACCTAAGGGAGATAGTTGCACGTCATGGAGTGCCTATTTTAATCATATCTGACCGAGATGGAAGATCTGTGTCAAGGATTTGGCAATCTTTCCAGGAAGCGTTTGGTTCACAGCTAAATTTGAGCATGACATTTCACCCACAGACAGACGGCCAAAGTGAGAGAACGATTCAAACACTTGAAGATATGTTGCGAGCTTGGGTAATGGACTTGGGTGGCAGTTGGGACACTCACCTACCTTTGGTTGAGTTCTCCTATAATAACAGCTACCAAACAAGCATTCAAGCTGCACCGTTTGAAGCTCTCTACGGACGAAAGTGTCGATCGCCGCTATCCTGGGCAGATGCAGGCGATAGACAGCTGGTTGGTCCTGAATTGGTTCAAGAAATGACAGATAAGATAATGCAGATCTGAGAGCGCATTAAGGAAGCTCGTGATCGACAAAAGAGCTATGGGCACCAAAGAAGGAAACCTTTGGAATTTGAAGTGGGAGATATGGTTTTGTTAAAAGTCTCACCTTGGAAATGTGTGGCACGCTTTGGGAAGCGTGGAAAGTTAAACCCACGATTCATTGGACCATTCAAAATCCTGGAGAGGATTGGTCCTGTAGCATATAAGTTGGAACTACCTACAGAAATTAATAGTGTTCACAATACATTCCATGTATCTAATCTCAAGAAAAGTCCAACACAGGAAACGACGGTTATTCCTGCTGATGAAGTTCACATTGATGAGACACTCCACTTCACCGAAGAACCCGTTGAGGTTACTGATTGGAAAGTTAACAAAACTCGGAGGAGTAGTGTTAAACTTGTTAAGGTTCGATGGAACGCGCGTCACGACCCAGAGTTTACTTGGGAGCGTGAAGACCGCATGAAAGCTAAGTATCCACATTTATTCCCTAACACCCCTGCAGCTAGTAGTAGAGCTTAAAATTTCGGGATGAAATTTTCTTAACAGGGGGAGAATGTGACAACTGTCAAAAATCCAGGTATCCGTACCATTAATTAATCATGATTAGTGCTTAATGACTGTGCTGAATTACAATTATCTGCTTTTTGATTACTGCATTATATTTACCTATGCATCACATATTGAATAATGTCATATCATTATTGCATGCAAACATATTGGCATAAAGGATGCACGAAGCACATTTAGCACAGTGAACGGATAAATCAGCCAAATGCTGACAGAACTCAGCACATAGACAGACAGTGTTTTGGAGACCCAGTATGAGCCAGAAACTAAGTCTTACACTAGTATAGTGTGTAAGAAAGTAAGGATCACAAAACTGCCTTCCTAGTGATAGTTTAAGTGCCGGAAGGTGCCTAAAACTTACATAAAGTGCTGAATTCAGCAAAAATCAGCAATTTTCAGCATTTAAACAATCTGAAATCATGCAGAAAAATGGTTAAATGGTCCTGAATGCTTTCCTAAGTGTCGAGAATCAAAAGTGTCACAAAAGGGTACATAAAGAACGCTAAACTGCATAGTTTAGCACCTTAACGAACCAGTAACCAACCGAACAACCGGACACTACCCGAAACATCAAATTTACACTAGAAGCACTGTTTTAACATTTCCAAGCTAGTTATGGTCCCTGAACATCATAACATATCCTATAAAGACATAACACACATAATACACTAACTAGACATTAGATTTCAACCAAACTAACTTAACTTACCATCACCACCCAACTAAACACCCCCCCTAGAGACGGTTTGGATGGGTGGACCCACCCATGATTTTATTTAATTGTTTAATAGATCTTGTTTAAACCTTTAGAGACATAAATCACAATGGATAAGCACTTGTTGGGAAGATTATGTTATAAACTACAAGTCCCTAGCTTACATTTCTCATTCATCACAATACACCCCAACTTTCTCTCCTTCTTCTTCTTGGTCTCGGCCGAGAACCACCACCACCACCACCATACCAACACCATCACTTCACTTCCATTCATTCTACATACTCTCAAGGGTGTTAGATATCATATAAAAGAGCTTGGAGCTTGTGGAAGTGGAAGGACCTCTCTTGTTTGCTTTTATCCTCTTGATTTCTACACTTGAATCATCCCTAGCCTTGAGCTAGTGGTAAGAACCTTGTACACTCTATTTCACATCTATTTTAAGTGGTTAAAGATGAATCATGATCAAAAACTTGAAGAACACTAAAGATCATAAGCATGAAACATGAACATAAGCTTGTTAAATGAAGTAATCTTGATGAATATGAGTTGTTATGCTTGTTGATCATTGATTGTTTATAGAAATGATGTTGATCATCATATGATCTTGCTAGATCATGATTAAAAACATAATCTAGCAAGATGAGAGGATGAACATGATGAAAGTGAATGGATCATCCTTATGAAAATCATGAACTTGAAAGAATAAAGTTGTTTCTTGAAAAATAATGATCAAAGTGAGTTAATAAACACATAGATCTAAAGATTTATGAATGGTTTTTCAAAGAAACCAAGTTAAAAACATAAATTTCATATAATCTTGGTTCTTACATAAACAAGACTTATTTTTAGTGGTTAAACAAGTGTAGAAACACTTGTTTAACAAAAAGAATGCATAAATAAATATTTTTAGAAAATGTGACAAGAAGTTGTAAACATCTAACTTCTTAAAAATGAAGTTTTTAAAGAACTAATCACATTTTAAAGGGTAACAAGACTTACTAAGAATACTAGTAAGTTACTACAAATTTTTACAAATATTCAAGTTCATGAAGTAGTGAAATATGCATGATTTTGGCAAGATTGGTAAGTAAAGATTATTTGTTGATGATTGTAAATTGATTGTGTTGATTTTTACAAAAGAAAATGATATGCTTAAAAGCATGGAAACCTCCATTTTTAGGGGAAACTATGGCAAAATTTTCTAAAAATATAAACACTTAGAAAAATATTTTTAAACAAGTATTTACAAAGTGTATTTTAAACCATAAATTGTTACATAAACTTTGTCATAAATTTTGGTTACAAAAATACAAATATTGGAGGTTGGTTTTTATAAATAAAAGGGACTAAATATGTATTTAGTATATATATATATATATATATATATATATATATATATTGAAGACACATATGTGTGATTATTTGCATACTTTGTGTATTAGTTATATTATTTTAAGGCTTGAAATAATATAACTCACAAAAAAATACCAAGAATTACTATCCAAAATATTACCAAAATTTCAAGGAATAAATATACATACCTATACAAAATATTGTTGAAACTGAACTATGGAATATAGGACTTATGAAATATTCCGAAAAATTTATTAACAAAGAATATTTTGGTGAATAGTATTTTGGACACCAAGGAAGTAAAAATATGATTTTTACAATTACTACAAGAATATATCATATTTTCGACAAGAGAAAAATATATTATTTTTGGCAAGTATGAAATATATATTTTTCTTGAAATTTTTGAAAGATATATTATTTATAAGAAATATATATTTTCTTAAACAAACGTGAAATACAATATTTTTGGGAAAAATATACACTTTCATAAAAAAAATGTGAAGTATGTCATTTTTGGGAAAAATGAATTTATATATATATCTCTTTTCCAAGTTGGATTTGAAAATATATTATCTTTGGAACTAACAAGAGAATACAAGTATTTTTGTCAACGAAAAATTATAAATAATTTTTCTAAGTAATATTCCTTAATATATATATATATATATATTGGAAATATATATTGAATCTTTATTAATGATAATATTCCGGAATAATTAATGTAAAATTAAGTATAAGGATACTTAATAAATACAATAAAAATACGTATTCTCATACGCATTAATACACACCGGAATACGACCTCAAAACATGGCAAAAATACACATGTATAAGATACCCCCATCCTTGGGAAGGAAATACAAGTATAAATAATTGGGAAGTATTATTACAATAATATTGTTTAACAATTATTCCAAAATTTCATAAATATAATTCAAGTTAAAATATTAATTATTTTAACAAATAATTATGTAACCTGGAATAATATCGAAGACACAAAAGAAACGTAACTCAAGGACATTAATACTAAGTCAAGGCACGGCCCGTTCGTCTAATAGACATTAGTACGTTGTAGGTAGTCGTGTTCACCGGAGAAGCTCGAGTTACGATTGTTGAAGACGCAAGACTGTGAGTTCATGTCCTCCTTTTCTTTAAACTGTTTTTGTTTTATAACTTTGGGGGTGAAGTACATGTTACAAAAGGATTACATATTATTACAATTGGTATGGTTAGCTTTGGAAAGTACAGTAGATCATGTGAATGGGTAGGCGCACTCTTAAGACCATTAATCCTCGTGTTAGGACCGAGGGGCATGAGTGATAGATCTATTTGGGTGTAGCGAGCCCACACCCATGTGGACCGGGGTTTGGCCCATGAGGTGACTATGTCTTACAGCCGGAAGCCTGGTATAAAATCTACTAGGTTTGAGCCTTCCTACGCCGTTACACGCATGTTAATGGCCTTGCAAACCATTAATCGATTTGTTTCCTTGTTTAGCTTTCATACCAGGATTTACAAACATACATACACACAATGATTACAAGGTTTTATTCATACACACAAACAAACACATGAACTCGCTCAACTTTTGTTGATGTTTTCAAAATACATGTATTTCATGGAATTAAAAGTGGATCTGGCGGGCGTTGGACGTTTCAGGTTGCGTTAAGAATAAAAGATGTCATCCATGGTCTTGAGGTTTGGTTTGGGTGTCCTATCCTGGATAAGACACCACTCCCAAATCTTGGTTCATTTAGAGTCTTTTGTTGAGTCCTTGTGAACTCTTAAACAATTCGTATCGTTTATAAAACTTGAATTTGGAGTCTTGCTTAAACAATGATGTTTGAGATGTTTTCAAATTTATTTAATGGATGACGATTTATGGTTTTATCATATAGTTGTGTTATGATTGAATGCAATGGTATTAAGAAAGTCACACCATAATCACGCTTCCGCAAAAGTCAGGGTGTGACACTTTTATCACATTAGACCCGCCCCGTTACCTAATCATTTACCATAACCCAATCGTTTAATAGTTCAAATAGTTCACATAGATCAAATAGTTCCAATGGTTCAAATAGTTCAAATAGTTCACATAGATCAAATAGTTCAAATGGTTCAAATAGTTCAAATAGTTCACATAATCCAATAGTTCCAGTGGTTCAAATAGTTCAACTAGTTCTCATAGTTCAATAGTTCCAGTGGTTTGAGTTTAAATCGTTATGTTTAATATAAACCATAGCATTTGTTTGGAAAGTTCGAAATCGTTTAGCACATATGAATCACCCCAAAATAGTTGAAAATGGTAAAAGAGGGGAACCATGTACTCACTTGAGATGCAAAGTATCCTCGATCTAATGAACTTAACGAAGCTCAGGCAAACCAAGGAAATCAAATAACACCTAGTAATCAGATCGCTAGTTAATAAATCGACACCTAAATCGGAAGATCGGGTAGAATGAGGTCTCGTAAACCAAGTGAGTATTGGAACTCACGGGATATGATTTAACAAAGCCTACATTCTAAATCGGAACCTATCCTAAGTGCTTACGACCCGTTACGACCCATTAAGGTAGCTTATGCTACTTTAACGCGTCGTTTGCGCGAAAGCGCGTTCGAGACGCCTAACTAGTCCTATGACAAGTATGATATGCCTAAACATGTTTAAATATGTTTCATAACCAGTTAAAGTGACAAAATTTAAGTTACATATTCTTAAATACTAATTATGCATGAAAAGGGCATTTTGGTCTTTTACCTAAGGCATATAAACTACCTATCATACAACTAATTAAACTAAGTGACCATAAGGTATAACCTCGAAAGGTTATTCCCTATACAACTATGGTCACTAAATATGCTTGGTCGGATCCTTACGATCGACCAAACGGGCCGGGTTCGAAAGTCTAAGCGGTTGTCAAGACTGCTTGACTTACGACCTATACAAGCACTAGACTAAAAGTGACGAGTTAAACATGTTAAAACATATTTAACTAAGTTAGAAAACAGGTTTGATATCAAAACAAAGTGTTTTGATACCCAAAAATAGCTTCGTCTCAAAATACGCATAAACACGTATTTTGACCGAAACTTTGACTCGTCACTACGACTAATCGACGCGGTAATCAGTAGGTATAGTCACGCGGGACTATAACCATCGTGATTACGCTCACATTGCAAAGTTCACACGAACTTTGTGTTAACCAATTCGTGGTCAAAGCAGAAAGTCAAACACTGTTTGACTTTCATGCTTGAAATACAATAAAAAAGCATGAAAGAAGCTTACAAAGGGTCCAAGCAAGGAAGGTTTTGATTCAAATTGTTCAGGTATGAAGTGTAGAAACCCCAACTTAGAGCAAGTTTGAAATCAAATGTGAGGAAAAATGGCCAAGAACCCACTTCTATTTATAGGAAGTTAGGATGAATGAGATCATTACATGTGTTTAGAAGGATCAATCCTAGCCATACATTTGTTGCACATGGTATTGAATACATTGGGGACCCAAAACCAGCTCCAGGTATTGAAAATTTTTCATATTTAACCCTGGAATTGAAGCCTGTTGCTGAAACTGGATTGCTGAAAAATGGTCCCTGTCACGTGGCGCGCCAGGTATCACCTGGTCTGGCGCGTGGCTCGGGGGAGGTCGGTTTTAAGTTTCAGATTTTGGCGAAACAGGTCCCTGCATGCATAAAACTTGATTTTCGACACGTTTAAGCCCCGTTAACCCCATTTCAAGGATCTAAAATGAAGTTAAAGTGTAGGGAACTTAAAATATGCTTGAAAACATCTCAGATGTCGGGTCGTTTGGTCGTACGGTTGCGTTATTCGATTAATTACGACGAAAACTCGAACGGACGCAAAAACGATCCAAATTACGCGACGAATGGTATTTTTGCTTTCCAATCACTAAAATAAAATATTTTAATGATTACAAAAATTTTTGGACGTCCGGATATATTCAGAACGTAAGATATGCGCGAAAATGCAAACTTATGCACTTTTTGACGCTTTTAGTCACTGTTGATCAAATAAGTTTATTTTTCGCATACCGAACCCCTCAAAGCCTATTTCTAAGATATATAAAGGATATTTAGGGTATGTTTAACTTATGATCAAGTTCCAGAATGTTCGTTATCATACGAATCGACATAGTTTCACAGTTTGACGCAAATAGTCCCTGCGATCGAATATACTTGTTTTCAACACACCAAACCATCCAAAACTTATTTCTAAGTTATGTAATGCTTATTTAAGGTATGTTAAGCCTATGTCACTATTCTGAAGTGTTTGTTGAATTAAACTGATTACGTTTACGTATCAGTTCGCGTATAACTTTCTAGAAAGCGATTTAAAGCTCGAAATTGAACAAGAATTGATATGTGCAAATGATACACATATTTATACAAATCCCAAGTATGAAACACAATATTTCATTGGTTTTGTATTTATATGATGGTCAAAGAGGTACAGATGTCACAGTCTCCCCTAGTTTAGGAAATTTCGTCCCGAAATTTGTTCGTAGGAGTTTGTCTGTAACATTGTGTTAAACAATCGTCTTGCAGGGAATCTAGGGTGTTATCTATTTGCATAGAGTAACCCATCAAAGATTTCCATGTAAGGCATAACTTTGTCATTCCCCAGTGGACACTTCCTCAAAATGCAAGAAGTGGGAATGGGTTATTATGCCTATGATGTTCATCCCCTAACGGATACTTCCTTGATTAAAACAGGTAGTAGGAATGAGTGATTTGATTAATGACAAAGACCAAATTAACCTGTAGTCTGAGAGTATCCTTTAAGAATCTAACTTATTAAAACAGAAAGATCTTGTAAGGATTTGTATTTCATTTCTTCAGTGGATATTCTTCAGAAGTGAAAATGGATGGATGATTCACTTTCTCCAATGGGTTCTTCGTCAGATGTGGAAATGAAATACGAATAGGTTATTCATTTCCAATGGATATTTCTTCAAAAGCGGAAATGAATGGATAATTCAATTTCTCCAATGGGTACTTTTATCAGAAACGGAAATGAAGGAATGTATAAGCTGTTCATTTCTCAATGGTTATTTCTTTAGAAGCGAAAATGAATGAATGATTCATTTTTCCTCAGTGGATACTTCGTCAGAAGTAGAAATGAAGGATTGTTGTTAAGAATATTCATTTCCCCGATGGATATTTCTTTAGAAGCGAAAATGAATGGATGATTCATTTTCCTCAGTGGATACTTCGTCAGAAGTGGAAATGAAGGATTATTGAATAGATATTCATTTTCCCCGATGGATTTTTCTTCAGAAGCGAAAATGAATGGTTGATTCATTTTCCTTAATGGATACTTCGTCAGAAGTGGAAATGAAAGAATCGATACATGATTACTCATTCCCCAATGGATTCTTCTTTAGAAGTGAAAATGAATGGATAATTCATTTTTCCTCAGTGGATACTTCTTCAGAAGTGGAATGGATTTATTTATTTTCCTCAGTGGATATTTCTTCAGAAGTGAAAATGAACGGATGGTTCATTTTCCTCAGTGTGTACTTCATTAGAAATGAAAACGTCAAAATTAATGCAGGATTATTCATTCCCTCAGTGGGTATTTCTTTAGAAGTGAAAATGAATGATCAATTCATTTTCCTTAGTGGGTACTTCGTCAGAAGTGAAATGAATTTATTCATTTTCCTCAGTGGGTATTTCTTCAAAAGTGAAAATGAAAGGATGGTTTATCTTCCTCAGTGGGTACTTTATCAGAAATGAAAATGAATTTGCTCATATATTTCTCAGAAGTGAAAATGAATGGATAATTCATTTTCCTCAGGGGGTGCTTCATAAGAAATGAAAATGAACACAATTCATGAATAGATTATTCATTTCCCTCAGCGGGTATTTCTTTTAGAAGTGAAAAATGAATAGCCAGCTCATTTTTCCTCAGCGGGTACTTCATCAAAAATGGAAATGAATAGAGTTAACTTTAGTTTCTTGTTTATATTGATACACGACAAAACTTGTTGTGGTTTCTATGCACTAAATTCCATAATTATGTATGCATCCATAATTACGTAATTCCTTGCATAGTCCGCACAGTTTGTTTTATAATGTGTAGGGGATAGAATTTGTTGAACAATCTTGAGGTAACTTTGATTAGGGTAACACATAAACACATAAGCACATAATTGTTCACTTAGTTATTAATTCGTTATCAGTTTGTTATTAATTGTTATTAACTTGTTGTCGATTTGTACATGGGTATTTAAGGTACACCAGGAATCCAGTCAATGGACTTCAACATCCTCAAGAATCTATCTGTAAAGATAGGATGATCTTATAAGAATTCGATTTCGTTTACAAGGAATCGTAACATTTGTATTAAAGCACACAAAGAATCTAGTTAAGGACTTTGATTGCGCTTTGAATATCCACAAGGATCTAATTATGAAGAAGATCCTATAAGGATTTGGAATTTGTAGCGAGAGAAGTTTAGGAACCTTGCACTAAGTATGCTAAGACTACATACGAAGTATAGTGTTTATGAAATCAAGGTGCTAGATATGCTAAGACAACATATGAAGCAAACGGATCCTTGATATCATTTGTGCTAAGCATGCTAAGTCGGCATACGAAGTAGGGTGTTCTTGGAAATCGCGTGCTACGTATGTTAAGGCAACATACGAGCAAAAATTGTTTTTGGAAGCTATGCTAGGAATTGTTAAAAATATGATTTTGAAAACCTTTTTGTAATGCTTTTGAAATCACGTACTAAGTATTTTAGGTAAACATTTTTTTATGAAATGTTTTAAAACCATGTGAGATGATTTTGAAAACATGTATGAGGTTTTTGAAAACATGCATAATCTTTTGAAATCATATGCTGTGTAAAATATCGTGAAGTCGGGAAGATATGATATGTAAGACCAATCAAGGGCTTACGAGAGTACCCTTGGGTATCCTATTAAGGATTTAAAGTGGTACTTTGGGTATTCGTCCAGAGTTGTAACTTACGCCTTGTATTTCGTTTCCTTAGAAGAAACGAGTACTTAGGATTTTCGTGGAGATCGCAAGCGATCATAAAATGGGAGAATTTCGAGAGTAGTTGTTCTACAAGGAACACGGTTCCTTGATCGTCGGTATCGTAGGGGATATGTCGTTTATACATGTAACCACATTCGTACATCATGATGTAAATAAAAGATTTATTTCCAAACCAAAATAACTGTTTCATAGACTTTGATAACAAAAGAAAATAATACATAAAGTTCGATTGTTTCTAAACAGCGTCGTCTTCCAGTCAGTCGAATGCTCATCCTTGTGCTGGATTTGCATTAGCAAGTTTTGGGCAATTGTTTCGGAAATGGCCCATCTCGCCACAGTTGTAGCAAGAACCTGGTGGAAAACGAGCTTGAGCAGGATTGTTGTCAGCTTGATTTGGTGCAGCTGCAGCTCAAGAAACCCTAGCTGTATGACCAGTAAGTCCACAATTTAGGCATTTGTGGCATTTCACACTACCATGATGATGAAGGTTACATTGGTTGCACACAGGTGCGGTTCCGTTGTATGGCTTCTTAGCAGGGGGTTGAGCTGGTTGGTTAGGGGCAGCTGGATCGTTTTAAGTAACTACGGCGAAATTCTGAGAAGCCTTACGCTTCTTTGACTTCTTAGAGGATTCAGTATGCTTATCCTTTGGTTTCGCTTTATCGGTGGGTTTCTTGTCGCCTTTTCGGAAAAATTTACCCTTCCTGATCTGAGATTCAGTCAGGGTAGCGGATAGCTCAATGGCCTGTCTTACTGTAGTAGGGTTGCTACCAGTAACAATGTCTTGTACTGAGTCAGGGAGGCCATCAATATACTTTTCAATTGCCTTATCCAAATGCGTAACCATGGTTGGGCATAACAGACTTAGTTCCTCATAACGGTCCGTGTAGGCTCGATGCTCACCGCTATCTTGCTTAAGATCGTCGAATTCCCTTTCCAACGCCCTGATTTCATGACGAGGACAGAATTCCTTCATCATTAGAGCTCGAAGCTCTTCCCAGGTTTGAGCCAGTGCTACATCGGCACCCCTATCTCTCATCACACCATTCCACCATATTAAAGCTCTTTTCTCAAAGACACTAGATGTGAATTCAACCTTTCGATCGTTTGGACATTGAACATGTCTGAAGGTGCTTTCTAGACTCTCGAACCACTGTAGGAGTGCAGTTGCTCCTTGAGACCCAGAAAATTTTGATGGCTTAGCTAAGTTGAATGTTTTAAAGTTACACTGAGCATTGTTATTGTTGTTATTGTTGTTATTGTTATTCGCTTGGTTTATCTGGGTAATGAGGTTCGGAAGCACAGCAGCTATTTGCTGAACGATTGTGGCTGCGAGGGCAGCATCGTGTTCTGGATTATGTCTAGGTAGCATATTCTAAAAAGAACAAGGAAATATGAGAAACAAATGAGATTGACGATTGGATAAACAAAAGAGGTATTGAAAATATCAAGGAAACATAAGGAAGGCGATCATATGTTTGTTATTTCGAACAAACAAACGACGCGAAATGGCTAAACAAAGTACATAGGGCCTTATAATGTATCGCGAAGACATGCTTTAGCCTATAAGTGGACACTCATCCCAAGAGTTCCTAGCTAAGAGTGACTGGTCTGATTATGTGTATTTGTACGAACACTCTAGCCTTAGACAGAAAACTCGGGATACAGGCACCCACCCTTCCAGATTGCACGTGTTCACATTAATAGGACCTAAACTTTGATGAGATTTTGAAAACTTTGAAGGTTCAAAACCTTATAATAAATCATCTAAGAGGAGATGATTAGTTTTCAAGTCGGATTTGAAATTCATGTTCTTGTTGTGGTTGTCACCTAAAGGTAGGCAACGGTATTGTTTTATGACTAAACGCAAGTAAACTCACGTTAGGGTCCTAGTAAGGTTATAGTCTAGGTCAAATCATTACTAATAACCTAATTCCATATAACCATGAGCTCTGATACCAACTTTTCTGTCACACCCTGACCGCGTTAAAACAACAAACCACGACGGAAAAGTCGGGGAATGTCGTAACAGAATCATTGTTTCACAACACATGGATTGAAGTTCTGTTATATTGAATTAAGTTTATTACATTATCTTGAAATCAGAAACAAAACATGAACAATTGTCTTTCATTGTTATTAAGTCACTAAGGCCTCGTCCATTCCTATGTGAGCATGCATCAATATCATCACCAAACATCATCAACTATGATACCTGAAACATATGTGAAAATACGTCAGCATAAAATGCCGGCGTACATAGGTTTTGTGTGAGTGTCAGATTCATGGCTCGTTTACATGTTGAAATAACTCGTACAACCTCGTTAATCAATATTAGAAAGCCTAGTTTTGTAAAATGTTTGTATTGTAAATTGAATAATCAAGTCAAAACAGATTGGTTATAGTTTATAAAACCTCGATGCCATGAATCTTAACTCAAAACATTTGTTTATGTAAACCCAAATCGTAAATCGTTTTCGTAATAAAACTCGAATGGTTTATATCATTAGAAAAACCTTGTAGTGAAACTTTGTTTTGAAAACATTTGCCCAAGTGATCTAAATAACGCAATGATATGTAATGTGTTAAAAGCACTTATATATAGGAAGTACCAGCAGCGTATCCACCATGCTTTTATCACATTACACCCGCCCCGTTACCTAATACTTACCATAACCCAATCGTTTAATACTTCAAATAGTTCACATAGATCAAATAGTTCCAATGGTTCAAATAGTTCACATAGATCAAATAGTTCTAATGGTTCAAATAGTTCACATAATCCAATAGTTCCAGTGGTTCAAATAGTTCCAGTGGTTCAAATAGTTCCAGTGGTTCAAATAGTTCAACTAGTTCTCATAGTTCAATAGTTCCAGTGGTTTGAGTTTGAATCGTTATGTTTAATATAAACCATAGCATTTGTTTGGAAAGCTCGAAATCGTTTAGCACATATGAATCACCCCAAAATAGTTGAAAACGGTAAAAGAGGGGAACTATGTACTCACTTGAGATGCAAAGTATCCTCGATCTAATGAACTTAACGAAGCTCAGGCAAACAAAGGAAATCAAATAGCACCTAGTAATCGGATCGCTAGATAATAAATCGACACCTAAATCAGAAGATCAGGTAGAATGAGGTCTCGTAAACCAAATGAGTATTGGAACTCATGGGATATGATTTAACAAAGCCTACATTCTAAATCGGAACCTATCCTAAGTGCTTACGACCCGTTACGACCCATTAAGGTAGCTTATGCTACGTTAACACGTCGTTCGCGCGAAAGCGCGTTCGAGACGCCTAACTAGTCCTATGACAAGTATTATATGCCTAAACATGTTTAAATATGTTGCATAATCAGTTTAAGTGACAAAATTTAAGTTACATATGCTTAAATACCAATTATGCATGAAAAGGGCATTTTGGTCATTTACCTAAGGCATATAAACTACCTATCATACAACTAATTAAACTAAGTGACCATAAGGTATAACCTCGGAAGGTTGTTCCCTATACAACTATGGTCACTAAATATGCTTGGCCGGATCCTAACGATCGACCAAACGGGTCGGGTTCAAAAGTCTAAGCGGTTGTCAAGACCGCTTGACTTACGGCCCTATACAAGCACTAGACTAAAAGTGACGAGTTAAACATGTTAAAACATGTTTAACTAAGTTAGAAAACAGGTTTGATATCAAAACAAAGTGTTTTGATACCCAAAAATAGCTTCGTCTCAAAATACGCATAAACACGTATATTGACCGAAACTTTGACTCGTCACTATGACTAATCGACGTGGTAATCTGTAGGTATAGTCACATGGGACTATAACCATCGTGATTACGCACACGTTGCAAAGTTCAAACGAAATTTGTGTTGACCAATTCGTGGTCAAAGCAGAAAGTCAAACACTGTTTGACTTTCATGCTTGAAATACAATAAAAAGCATGAAAGAAGCTTACAAAGGGTCCAAGCAAGGAAGGTTTTGATTCAAATTGCTCAGGTATGAAGTGTAGAAACCCCAACTTAGAGCAAGTTTGAAATCAAATTTGAAGAAAAATGGCCAAGAACCCACTTCTATTTATAGGAAGTTAGGATGAATGAGATCATTACATGTGTTTAGAAGGATCAATCCTAGCCATACATTTGTTGCACATGGTATTGAATACAATGGGGACCCAAAACTAGCTCCAGGTATTGAGAATTTTACATAATTAACCCAGGAATTGAAGCCTGTTGCTGAAACTGAATTGCTGAAAAATGGTCCCTGTCACGTGGCGCGCCAGGTATCACCTGGTCTGGCGCGTGGCTCATGGGAGGTCAGTTTTAAGTTTCAGATTTTGGCGAAACAGGTCCCTGCATGCATAAAACTTGATTTTCGACACGTTTAAGCCCCGTTAACCCCATTTCAAGGCTCTAAAATGAAGTTAAAGTGTAGGTAACTTAAAATATGCTTGAAAACATCTCGGATGTTGGTTCGTTTGGTTGTACGGTTGCGTTATTCGGTTAATTACGACGAAAACTCGAACGGACGCAAAAACGATCCAAATTACGCGACGAATGGTATTTTTGATTTCCAATCACTAAAATAAAATATTTTAATGATTACAAAAATTTTTGGATGTCCGGATATATTCAGAACGTAAGATATGCGCGAAAATGTAAACTTATGCACTTTTTGACGCTTTTAGTCCATGTTGATCAAATAAGTTTATTTTCGCATACCGAACCCCTCAAATCCTATTTCTAAGCTATGTAGAGGATATTTAGGGTATTTTTAACTTATGATTAAGTTCCGGAATGTTCGTTATCATATGAATCGGCATAGTTTAGCAGTTTGACGCAAATAGTCCCTGCGATCGAATATACTTGTTTTCAACACACCAAACCATCCAAAACTTATTTCTAAGTTATGTAAGGGTTATTTAAGGTACGTTAAGCCTATGTTACTATTACGGAGTGTTTGTTGCATTAAACTGATTACGTTTACGTATAAGTTCGGGTATTACTTTCCAGAAATCGATTTAAAGCTCGAAACTGAACAAGAATTGATATGTGCAAATAATACACATATTTATACAAATCCCAAGTATGAAACACAATATTTCATTGGTTTTGTATTTGTATGATGGTCAAAGAGGCATAGATGTCACATAAACAACGTTACCATCGCTTCCATCATCACTTCCATTGATCATACAAAAAAAGCCATCTTTAACCAAAACGCCAAATTTAACCAAAACGCCAAAATGGCAACCATCATTTCATGGAGATACACCCTCAGAATCAGAAGATTTGTGATCCGTTTTGACAACAGAACAAGGGTGTTTGTTAAAACAATCAGAGCCATTTTGAACATGGAAGAAGAGGTATAGAGGGGGATCCTATCACTTGGCATCCCTCTTGATAACCACTGTGATGAAACACATAAGGTTATAAGAAGATTAACAAGAAAATTTGGACCAAACAAAGCAAATGAAAAAACGGACCTAGTCATCACATCATGGCGTTTTGATGAATATATGTGACAATGGAGCGCAGGAAGACTACATGCTTAAAGACATCATAACCACGCAGGGTCTTGGGTTCCTGGAGGAGTTACACAATGCCTGATGTTTGAACATAGACATGAACATAAAATTGGCATTTTTGCAAGACATGTTCAAACGGAGGCTTCAAAATCTTCAAGAAAAAGAAGCCAATGAAAGTGAAAGTGATGACTTAGATGAGAAACTGGAAGAAGAATCCGAAGAAGAAGAAGAAGACGAGGGGAGTGATGGATATTTTTCAAACAAAGTCCTTTCTGACGAGGAGTTTTAATTTTTTTTCTTTTGTGTAATTTTTTATATGTTTGTTATGTAATTTTCAAATAATAAAATACTATATTTCTCTCATTGGTTACAAAACGCCAAAATGCCACAGAAGCCATTAAATACAAAACGCCAAATAATAAAAACTATATTTTTTGTGTAATTTTTCTGTATTTTAGTTAGTGTATTTTATCATCTTGGTCTACAAAACGCCATTAAATATAAAACGCCAAACTTGAAAGATGGGACGTATTACAGCCTTAACAGATAAAGCTGAACAAAACAGTAAATACAAACAGTAACTGAAACGACGGATACTTTATTACTAGCATTTATTATAATAAAATCACGCCTAAACTACGCGCCAAAAACAACATATAAAGACAAACGTCTCAGCACCTTCCATTGATCACACCCAAAAAACAAACGGCATGTTTCCTAAATACCTTTCACTTTAAAACGCCAAAAAAAGTTAAAAAAAAACCACAGATGGCAAACCTCATTTCTTGGATATTCAGTATTGTACTGCATTAAGTTTCATTGAATGAATTATTAGGTGAGCTGGGTAACTCTATAATATTTTGTTGAATGAGTTGGATAAATCTTCAAGAAAAAGAGACTGATGACAGTGATATGTCATTTTGTGTGCTTTGTTCTTGAAGAAGGTTTGGATGAGAAGAAGAGACCGATCCCAGTGTAAATGCTATTTTGGACTCCATGATGATAATGAGGATGACGGCCAAATAGCATCCACACATACGACATCAATCTATGTCTCCAAAAATCCACAAAACCACTACAACAACAAACAACAATAGATCACACCAAAAACCAGGATGCCATATTTTACTGACTAATCAGCTTCATCTAGAGCCGGACGTAATGTAGGAAAATCGGCATCTATCTAAGGTATTCAAAGGTTCAAGGCACAAAAACTTCAAGAAGAAGAGACTGATAACAGCGAAGATTTGGAGGAGAAGTTGGATTAGCATTTTTTATTTTTTTCCTTTTCTATTTTTTTTTTAGGGGGGGGGGTCATTTTCTGTGGTTTGTTATCTAATTCTCCACTGATAAAATACATTATTTCTGTAAATTGCTTATAAAACGCCAAGATGCTACAAACACCAAAAGATTAAAAGTGTGAAAATTGTGAGAAAATGTTGTTTCTTATAAAATGCCAAAATGCCACAAAACACTAAACTCCAAAATATTATAATAAAATTACTTTAAACAATTATTATTAAAAAACAATGTGCAAGAGAATAGAACAATGTGTCATCATTATCTATATGCCATTAAATACAAAACGCCAAAACGTAAAAGATGGGATGTGTTACATCCTTAACAGATGAAGCTGAACAAACAGAAACTGAAACGACGGAAACTTTATTACTAACATTTATTATATTAAAAGCAACGCCATGGTAATTGAATTTATTTATCTTTTCAAAACGCCATAATTACCTGTCACATTATAAGTCTGCATCCTACATGGCACGACAAAAGATACAAAAAATACACATCAAAAAAATATAATTACTAATGTTTTTTACCGTAAAAACATATATCTACCTCGCGCCAAAAAAAGGTCATTATATAAGTAGAACAGGTAAATAAAACTTAACACTCCACACATTCTCTAAACACGCAACATATTGTTTAAAACGCCATACAACTTAAATGGCTCAGGTTATTGCATGGAGGTTTGAGAGGTCGGAGAGACGTTTCGTCATAAAGTTATCTGACAGGAGAAGGGTGAATATCAAGACAATCAAGGTCATACTTCGTATGGATGAAGCCGTTCAGAGGGATATTCTTGCCCTTGGGGTTCCAATGGCCGACGATTGTGAAAGGACTCGAACAGTAATAAGAAGATTAAAGAGAAAATTTTCCAGCAGATGATGATGTTGACGATACTGATCTACCAACACTTACCAGTTGGAGTTTGGATGAACAATCAAGAACGGTGAAAGTGACTTATCAACATGGGGTGGATTATTCATTGGCAATGGACGAAATGCTGAACACAGATAGACTACATCTTCTTGAACAACTCTGTGATTTAGCACCTTCGAACGATGCAAGATCCAAGGTTGTGATGATATTTAAGTATATGATTTAACAAAGACGAGACGACATTATGGCGTTATACGCCAAATCACAAGATGATGATGATGAGTCTGAAGAAAGTGATGAACAAAGCTATGGGTACATCTCTGATGTAATACCATCCATAGAAGACTAGTAGTTTGGTTTGATTTCGTCTTAGTTGTAATCTTTTGAATTATTAATGAATTATAATGAATTTAAGAACGCCAAGAAAAATTTACCTTTATAACATATATGGATTAATTCAACTGGTGAACTCTACAAAAACGCCTAAAAATTATAAAGTTTGAATTATTAAAGGTATATAATGAATTCGGGAACACCATGGACGCCAAGATGTTAGAATTATTAATTGATTTTAATGAATTTGGGAACGCCATAAACGCCAAAATATTTACTATGTAACACAAAAACGATTAATTCATCAATGCAGATCTAAAAAATCTTACACGCCAAAAATGAAGAGTTGTTGTAAGACACACATTAAAAAAAGAAAATAAAAGGACAATCCCCCCCCCCCCGACCTTCATTAGATCGCGCGCCACGTGTTCGGCCAGGATTCGTTCTCATCATTTTCACACTTTTAGGCGTTTTCTCCTGATTCCGTTTCTCTCTCTCTCTATATATATATATATAGGGACAGGATCATTTCAGAACCATAAATATTTACAGAACTCGCAGAACTCCTAATAAATAATCTTTTTATTTATATATTTTTATGTTTAGGATAATTTTATCATTTATTATGTGTATTTTTACGATTACATACATGTTAAGAGTAATTTTATCACTTTTTATATGTAATTTTATAATTACACATATGTAAACTAGTTTTTTTTACATATATGTAATTAGTTATGACAAATATATATAATTTTGGCAATTAAACATATGTAAACTACTTTTAACATGTATGTAATCAAAGAAATACATATAATAGATGATAAAAAGATCCTAAATACAAAATCTTATATATAAAATGATTGTTTATTACGAGTTCTGAAAGTTCTGTAGTTATTTAGAGTTCTGAAATGAACTCAACCCTATATATATATATATATATATATATATATATATATATATATATATATATAAAATCAAAACATTTTAAAAAATTAAAAATAAAAAAATGAATAAAAGAATAAGAAAAAAATCAAGAACATAAAAAAAATTTAAAAATAAAATATCCAATAAAATAAAAAAAAAATACAAAATCCAAAAAATTAAGAAAAAAAACTTAAAAATCTAGAAAACCAAAAACTAACAAAATTTCAAAAAAAGAAAATCAAAAAATTGTAAATTTTAAAAAAATTAAAAAACACATTTGAACACACTTTCCTCAATATTGGCCACTTTTGAAACACATGTGTTCTAGTTTTTTTTTTTAACTTATTATTTTATTTATTTTTTGGTTTTTTAAATTTTTTGATTTTTTTATTTTTCTTTAGATTTTTTTAATTTTTTGATATTAATTTTTTTTAGTTTTTAGAATATTTTAAAATTTTGTATATTTTTTGACTTTTTTTTAATTTTTATGTTTTTATATTTGTGAAGTCATAGTTGTGAAGATTAACTTTTGCGAACACTTTAATAAAATAAAGAGGTTGACTTTAACGCGCTTTTTTGTTTTTTAATTTTTTTAAAATTCTTTGATATTTTATTTTTCTGATTTTTTTTTAATTTTTTAATTTTTAACATTTTGTTGACGGTGATGCGCTTTTTAAATTTTTTAAATTTATTTTTGTTTTTTTAATTTTGGATTTATTTTATTTTATTTTGTATTTTATTTTTAGTTTTTATTTTAATATTTGTAGCCTATTATGACTTAAGCCCATCTTGACCCTAACCTATCCAAACCCAAATCTATTCTGACTTCTTTTTTTAAAAAAACATATACTAACCCAAACTCATCCTAACCCATTACCCAATCCTGCTCAAACCATCTATTTTGCCATCCATAACCAAAACATTGCCTTAGAACCATGGACCTACCTAGGCCTGTAAACGAACCGAACGAACACGAACATAGGCATGTTCGTGTTCGTTCATTTAACTTTAACCGAACACGAACATATAATCAAACACATTTTTTTGTTCGTGTTCGTTCATTAAGAAATCGGGCATGTTCGTGTTCGTTTACGTTTGTTTGTTTAAAGCCAGCTAAACGAACAGTTCACGAACATAAACGAACACAAATGAACATAAACAGACACGAATGAACATAAACAAAAAAAATTAACTGAACATATTTGAATAAACATAAACAAACATAAATTAAACACAAATGAACGTAATTGAACAAATGTAAAAAAACACAATTTAACATTAGTGAACAAAAACAGACAAGTCTAATATAGTAGGTTTTTATATCCGAAAACACATCTAAATTAAGGTTTATAGATACTAAAATAAAGTAGTTTTTTTATATAAATATTAAGTAAATGATCATTTACGATCTAAGAAATTTTTTTATTTTTTATTACTAGAAAACTCAATTACAAATTAGTTATATTTATATCAGTAGTTAGAAAACTTAATATTTATTTAAACATAACTATTTATGTATTTAATAAAATTTAAACGAACATAAATGGACGTAAATAAATGAACATAAACGAACGTTATCGAACATACATGAACGAACATAAACGAATGTTCATGAACATAAATGAACGAACACAAGGAGTGTTCATGTTCGTTTATTTAATTAAAGGAACACAATTTTTTGTTCGTGTTCGTTCGTTTATTAAAGAGTGTGCCTATTGGCACACCAAACCCTAGCAAAATTAGGGTTTATCTGCGCTGCGTATTGGTCAATACGCATCGTATAGGGTTAAACCAATACGCTGCGTATTGACCAATACGCAGCGTAGATAGCCCATAGATCTCAGTGCCTGATAACCAATCATTGCACAGAAAACAAGGTGTGTCTATGCTGCGTATTGACCAATACGCAGCGTATTAAATTTTACACAAATGGTCCCTGGAGTTTCAAAAATTGACACCAATGGTCCCTTATTTTTGATATATTTACACTTTGGTCCCTGTTGTTTCATAAATTGACATAAATGGCCCCTATCAGGGACTATTTTTGTAAAAACTGAAACTTCAGGGACCAAAGTGTAAATATATCAAAAATGGGTAAAAAGGGGGTCTTCTTTAAAGAACCGGCCCTTGCAAGACTCGAACTCGTGACCTGTCGTTTAGAACCGCAACGCTTTAACCAGTTTATCCTCTGTCCAGAGCTGTTAGAATATGAAACTTAATTCTTATATACACTAGTTAGGTTATACGCTGCGTATTGCTCAATACGCATCGTATGTAAAACATCTGCAAAATTGGGGTCATTTTAGTAGGTTTAAAGTATCAAAAGTTTACCAGGTTTATATACGCTGCGTATTGGTCAATACGCAGCGTATATAACCTTCCTGAATTTTAAAACTTCCAGAACTTTATCTAGAACTTTATCTATACAATAGAACATGTTAAATAACCTGCCAGAATTTTATATGTACACCATAGTATATAACATTTCAAAATATGTTAAACCGTTTACACCGAAAGTTTGATATATACAACAAAAGTTTGTGCATACATAACAAAATGATAAAATACTACTGCTGCTGCTCCTGATGCTGCTGCTCCTGCTGCTGCTGCTGCTGCTGATGTTGATCCCATTCCGCATCCGCAATGAAGGGTAGTGGAGGTAACCCGTCATGCTGTCGCTGCTGCTGCACCGCCGCAGCCACCCACTCCAACAGATAGTTGTTCCTTTCAATGTTCAGAAGCAGCCGCTGATGTGACGGGTCAGGACCGGGCCAAACATGGCGTGGGATATGAGGCGCCCCGGGAGGTCCACGCGGCTGTGGTGGCTACGGAAGAACGGCGACCGGCTCATGCGGCTCCGGCGGCTCCGGATCATGCGGAGGATAAAACAGAGGGAACTGTTCTGGCAGTTGTGTAAGCTCGTATTGCGTGCCGTCTAGTTTCTTTAGCCGCTTCCCGCACGGAAAGTCTTTGGTAATATGCATCCCGTTTACTGTGTTCATCCCCATCCGCTTTGGCTGTGTCGTCGGGCCTACATGGCCGCGGTCGTTCTCCGGATGATAGCCCAACGAATGGGCTATCTTGGTCATGTAGGCGCCGCCGAATAGCACTCCGCGCTCCTGTCGATGATGCGCGGAGGCGAAGTACTGCGCCAACCCGTGGGCGAGAGCGCTCGGCCTCTTGTATAAGAGGCAATATAAAAAGAACAAGTCACCACTCGTACACCACTCCCGGCTTTTGTTTCGAGCAGTGATCGAAGTGGAAATCATTTTGTGCAAATACCGGCATAAATGGAAACCAGTCAGTAAATAATAATCAGGCGACATCGATTAAATGAGGAAAAAAAACAATATATTTTTTACTCGTTACGGATTTTGACGCACGTAACGGACCTACGCGCCTTACGAGGGTCAAAACTAAGATCGCCGTTAAATTATATTTTTTTATTATTTAGTCGAAGTCGAACCGTAAGGCGCGTAGGTCCCTAACGAGCGTCGAAACTAAGTTCGTCGTTTTATATTTTAACGACGAACTTATTTCGACGCTCGTTAGGGACCTACGCGCCTTACGGTTCGACTTCGACTAAATAATAAAAAAAAAATATATTTTAACGACGAACATAGTTTCGACGCTCGTTAGGACCGTACGCGCCTTACAAGCGTCAAAACTAAGATCGTCGTTAAATTATATTATTTTTTATTATTTAGTCCATGTCGAACCGTAAGTCGCGTAGGTCCCTAACGGGCGTTTAAACGGCTGCAAACGCAGCCGCAAATGGCTGCGAAATCGCTGCCGTTTGGGGCTGTGTTTGCAGCCGTTTAAACGCCTATTTACGGCTGCAAACGCAGCCCCAAACGGCTGCCGGTTTAAATGCCGTTTAAACGCCGGTTACGGTTTGACTTCGACTAAATAATTAAAAAAAAATTCTGTTTTAAAAAAAATTCTGTTTAAAAAGAAATTTTGTTTAAATGGTCCCTGGAGTTTCAAAAATTGACACAAATGGCCCTTTTTTGATATATTTACACTTTGGTCCCTGAAGTTTCAATTTTTACAAAAATGGTCCCTGATGTTTCAAAAATTGACACAAATGGTCCCTAACGAGCGTCGAAACTAAGTTCGTCGTTAAAATATAAAACGACGAACTTAGTTTCGACGTTCGTTAGAGACCTACGCGCCTTACGGTTCGACTTCGACTAAATAATAAAAAAATATACATTTTAACGACGAACTTAGTTTCGACGCTCGTTAGGACCGTACGCGTCTTACGAGAGTCAAATCTAAGATCGTCGTTAAATTATATTTTTTTTATTATTTAGTCGAAGTCGAACCGTAAGGCGCGTAGGTCCCTAACGAGCGTCGAAACTAAGTTCGTCGTTAAAATATTAAACGACGAACTTAGTTTCGACGCTCGTTAGAGACCTACGCGCCTTACGGTTCGACTTCGACTAAATAATAAAAAAATATATATTTTAACGACAAACTTAGTTTCGACGCTCGTTAGGACCGTATGCGCCTTACGAGCGTCAAAACTAAGATCGTCGTTAAATTATATTATTTTTTTATTATTTAGTCCATGTCGAACAGTAAGTCGCGTAGGTCCCTAACGGGTGTTTAAACGGCTGCAAACGCAGCCACAATAATCTGCGAAATCGCTGCCGTTTGGGGCTGTGTTTGCAGCTGTTTAAACGCCGGTTTACGGCTGCAAACGCAGCCCCAAACGGCTGCCGGTTTAAACGCCGGTTACGGTTCGACTTCGACTAAATAATTAAAAAAAAATTCTGTTTAAAAAAAATTTCTGTTTAAAAAGAAATTTTGTTTAAATTGTCCCTGGAGTTTCAAAAATTGACACAAATGGTCCCTTTTTTGATATATTTACACTTTGGTCCCTGAAGTTTCAATTTTTACAAAAATGGTCCCTGAGGTTTCAAAAATTGACACAAACGGTCCCTAACGAGCGTCGTAACTAAGTTCGTCGTTAAATTATATTTTTTTTATTATTTAGTCGAAGTCGAACCGTAAGGAGCGTAGGTCCCTAACGAGCGTCGAAACTAAGTTCGTCGTTAAAATATAAAACGACGAACTTAGTTTCGACGCTCGTTAGAGACCTACGCGCCTTACGGTTCGACTTCGACTAAATAATAAAAAAATATATATTTTAACGACGAACTTAGTTTCGACGCTCGTTAGGACCGTACGCGCCTTACGAGCATCAAAACTAAGATCGTCGTTAAATTATATTATTTTTTTATTATTTAGTTCATGTCGAACCGTAAGTCGCGTAGGTCCCTAACGGGAGTTTAAACGCGATTTCACTGCCGTTTGCGGCTGCGTTTGCAGCCGTTAACGGGCGTTTAAACGGCTGCAAACAAAGCCGCAAACGGCTGCGAAATCGCTGCCATTTGGGGCTGTGTTTGCAGCCGTTTAAACGCCGGTTACGGTTCGACTTCGACTAAATAATTAAAAAAAAATTATGTTTAAAAAAAATTTCTGTTTAAAAAGAAATTTTGTTTAAATGGTCCCTGGAGTTTCAAAAATTGACACAAATGGTCCCTTTTTTGATATATTTACACTTTGGTCCCTGAAGTTTCAATTTTTACAAAAATGGTCCTTGATGTTTCAAAAATTGACACAAACGGTCCCTAACGAGTGTCGAAACTAAGTTCGTCGAAAATATAAAAAAATAATATATATTTTTTTCGTATTTAGTCGAAGTCGAACCGTAAGGCGCGTACGGTCCTAACGAGCGTCGAAACTAAGTTCGTCGCTAAAATATATATTTTTTTATTATTTAGTCGAAGTCGAACCGTAAGGCGCGTAGGTCCCTAACGAGCGTCGAAACTAAGTTCGTCGTTAAAATATAAAACGACGAACTTAGTTTCGACGCTCGTTAGAGACCTACGCGCCTTACGGTTCGACTTGGACTAAATAATAAAAAAATATATATTTTAACGACGAACTTAGTTTCAACGCTCGTTAGGACCGTACGCGCCTTACGAGCGTCAAAACTAAGATCGTCGTTAAATTATATTATTTTTTTATTATTTAGTCCATGTCAAACCGTAAGTCGCGTAGGTCCCTAACGGGCGTTTAAACGGCTGCAAACGCAGCCGCAAACGGCTGCGAAATCGCTGCCGTTTGGGGCTGTGTTTGCAGCCGTTTAAACGCCGGTTTACGGCTGCAAACGCAGCCCCAAATGGCTGCCGGTTTAAACGCCGGTTACGGTTCGACTTCGACTAAATAATTAAAAAAAAATTCTGTTTAAAATAGATTTCTGTTTAAAAAGAAATTTTGTTTAAAAAAAATCTGTTTAAAAAAAAAGTTGTTTAATAACTAACGTACCTGAAGAGCGGATCCTTAATCAGCGTAACCCCCCCCCCCCTTGGATTGTTGGTGGTCCCAATGAGTGATGTCCGCGATCAGAGCCCAAAACCCTAATAGCGTGGGTTTATCAACCATTACTAGCCCCTGTTTACACGAATGTTTATTAAACGTTAAATTAATATTAAATCTTAAATGTTATATATTAAAATAATAATAATAACAATAAAAAATTTGTGTTAAACGTACCTTCGTATAAAGATCCGTAGCGATCCCAGCCTCCGTATACAAACCCCTATGCACCGCAAACTGTGCAAGTGTCATAGAACGATCCTGGCCAGCCATGCGAAAAGAAACCTCGGGCGGGGGAGGGGGCTGCACGGGGTCCTCAACCTTATCTTGCCGACGAGGATGAAACTCGAACGACGACAGAAACTCTACCAGTATCTCCCTGTAGGTCGACGTAAACGATAGCTCAAACAGACGATCCCACGGTGATTCAAGGGGAACAAACCCCCACGCCCAATCTTCAACCTCGAGCTTCCGGAGGGTTTTCCAAGAAACCGCAAAATGTTCACCAATATGCATATTCCGAAGCTTCTCGCAACGGAGAGCAGCGTCGGACTCCAGAGGAAACTCCAAATACGGGTGATTCTCGAGAGGATCCGGCGGTGGACGCGCCCGCCGCCTCCGCTGCGGCTGCTCCGGAATATTTTCTTCTAAATTCATTTCCTCCATTTTTCTGTTTTAAAAAAAAACAATTTAAGTTTAAAAAAATATATATTTTCTGTTTAAAAATATATATTTTCTGTTTAAAATGAAACAATTTAGTCAAAACATAGGATTTTAAAATGAAACACATAAGCAAGCAACACAATTTATTTTCAAAAATTGTGGTAACAAGCTATCTTTACAAACAAAATGCTGAGATATACATGAATATCATTTTTTTAACAGACACCATAACATTTTTTTATTAATAAAACGATAACCAGCAGGGCACTGACACTTTTAAAAATAAAGAACAGATACAATTCTTCCAAAACCGGACACCCGGAAATCAGATTCTTAAAACATTCATCGCCCAAATAAAGAACAGATACAAGATTAATCATCTTCAAACACTGAAACAGCAGATTAAAATCAGGCACAGTTTCCCTGGGTGAAGCTATTGAGAGAATCTCCTGTCGCATTTTCTAAACAAATCTACTCAAGCCCTAATTCACAAAGCAACTAGACACAACAATCAAACAAATCAAACAAACACGCCTAATTCACTGTAAACCCTAATTTACCTAAGATAGGCACAGTTTCCCTGGGTGAAGCTATTGAGAGAATCTCCTGTCACATTTTCTAAACAAATCTACTCAAGCCCTAATTCACTGTAAACCGTAGACATGTAAAGCAACTAGACACAACAATCAAACAAATCAAAAAAACACCCCTAATTCACTGTAAACCCTAATTTACCTAAGATACACCCCTAATTTACGGATAAAATACTAAAAAAAATCAAAATTAGTTAAATAGGTTGAGAATATACCTCGTTTATACTTCGAATTCGCGTGTATACGGTCGTAAATACGGTATCGCCTTCGTATGTTTTGTGTGTGTAATTTGGGGAAGAACAGAGATGCGTAGGGGTTTTCATGATTTAAATCAGAACCTATACGCATCGTAGAGGTCCCTACGAAGCGTATTAAAAGTCAAAAAAAGGTGTTTAACGTGTGAAATTACGTTTTTGCCCTTCTTTTAGGGCTATCAGGGCTGACTATAAGGGCAAAAAGGTCATTTTCTGACCTTTATATGCGATCCGTATGGATCTCTACGCCGCGTATTTAAAGGTCAGGAGAATGACCTATATACCCTTCTGTTGAGCCTATACGAAGCATGGATAGAAGGGTATAAAGGTCATTGTCTTGACCTTTATATACGCGTCGTAGAGAGCCACACGGAGCGTATATAAAGGTCACAAAATGACCTTTTTGCCCTTATAGTCAGCCCCGTATAGCCCTAAAAGAAGGGCAAAAAAGTAATTTAACATATTTATATTTTTAAACTTTGATTTGGGGGGAAAATTGTCCGCCTTTGACATAGGATGCGTATGGATCAATACACTCCCTATTTTATTGCCATTTTACCTTTTTACCCTTGTTCTGAGGCTAAAGGAAGCCAAAAACAGGGGCTTTATTGTCATTTGCTTATCATACGATGCGTAGGGATCCCTACGCAGCATATAGGTCCATTTTTTTTTGTGTTTTCCTTGGTTTGTATTTATAGAAAACAATATTTTTTGATAAATAATGACACAAATATAATTTAGAAAAGCTAAAAATAATACAAAAATTATGTTTATAAAAATATGAATTATAAATTAAAAATTAAAAATTAATTAAAAATGATATTATTTGAATTATAAAAATTAAAAATGATACAAACTTTATAAATTAAAAAAATTCTACAATTTACAAAAATACAAGTTTCCGGTTAATCTTCGATATCATTTATACTCGGTTCTCTGTCTTTGTCTGCGTTAGGATTGATTAACTCGTAGTCGTGCTGTAACCGCGGTCTATACATTTCTTCCCACCGTTCTGCAACTATTGATCGATGTGTCGACCACAACGGGGTCGTTAAAGGCATGGGGTAGTCTCCTTCCAACTTAGCATGTATGAAGTGTCCCCCGTCAACATGTACTAGCGTTATCGCTTGAGGTCGTGGATCTAGTGGGGCATCCCTTAATGGGAAGATGGTAGTGCTCCATTCGATGCTTAGCACGTGGACGACAATATTATACCTTTACGCTACGAGAAGCCCTACGTGGGGCATTTCCATCCAGTGACTTGGACCACACGCTTTCAATGAATGACATTCGATGCTCTTACGTATTCGTTCAAAGTCTCCTTTGTTATATGTTTCGAATACATGCTTCCAACGCGCCTCGTTATGGCCAATCTCCAGTAGTAAATCTCTTCGAATATTGGGCCATGCGTGTTCCAGAAAACCTAATCCGACAGCCACAGACCTGTACCCACAATGACCGTCTGGGGTCACATCTTGTATACGCGATATGTAAGAGTGAAACTCTGATGGAATTTGATCCTTAAACCTCTCAATGCTTAACAAGTGCTTGTCCCCCTTCATTAATGGAAAACCCTTATCATCCCGCGTCTCCTTCTTTTTATAACTCGTTGAACTGTTTCGTTGCATTTTAGGTTTTTCAGACTTTATAACCGAACCAGTTCCACGAGAGCCCTCTGACGGTACGTATGAGCTGTGTCGGGGTAAATCGTACCTATGTTTGGTGGAAGCGGTATATACGTTGCTGTCCTCGCCATAGGAGCTGTATCTCGCAGCTTCGTCTAACCTCGCAGCTTCATCTAGCCTTTCTTGTACTTTCTTTGATGTAGGCCGACCGCGAGTATTTTGCTGGACGATCGGTGGTTTCTTGGTTGACGATTTCGGGGTGAAGACCGCTTTTATCTTTGAAAGCAAACTCTTTTGCTGAACGGGGGACTGTGCCTCTAAATGTTGCCGCACATTATTTAGCTCTGCTACAACATCGACCTCCTCGTCTACCAGTTTACACGGGAGCAAGTCAAGCTTATGCCAGAATACATCTATGTCGTCGAGTTGTATCATACGCCCTGCACAGTTAAGTTAATACGGTGTGAGAAACAGCTAAATCGTACAAAATAACAAAAGGTTGGTAGTTTTAATATTTTTTTACCTGTACTTTTGTAGTTTTCCAGCCTACAAGCACACGGCAATCCATTGCTAAGCCACATATGGCAACCACATGATGCGTTAAGTTTCCGCAACACCTCCATCTTCCTCATTAGCTCTTGTGCCAGCAAATCAAGTGCTTCATGGGAAACCTTTCCACGTAGGTTGTCCAACATTCGGTGTCTGTGGTGGTTCATCGTTTTTTCGATGCTCTCAGTGAAACTTTTTTGTATTTCATCGTACTGAGTTTCAACTATATCAATGACGCATCTTGCTATTCGCTCCAATGAACTCCCGCGCGTAATGTATCTTTTTAAATTTGCGTGCTGGCTCTCAACTCTGTTGGTGGTGCGCTGACCAAAGTTGCGACACTTATCGGTCCATGCATAAACGAACATTTCTTTATAGTCTTTGAGCCAGTTTTCGTAGACGTAATCATAGACACCTGCAAAAATAAAATAATGAAATGTAAAAGCGTGTGTAAAATATAATAGAATGTTGAAGGAACACTTACTTTCTCGGTTGGCAACCACGAGTCGGTTATACATTTTCTCCAAGTTGTACTTGTACAAGGGCTCTGATGAAGATTCGCACAATCTCCGCCAGTACGACATAAATTTCCCCCAATCTTCTTTATCGAACCCTTTCTTGCACTGTCTAGCTATATTTTGTTGGATGTGAAAGTGGCATAGAAGCCTGGTTGCGTTCGGGAATACTTTAGAACACGCGTTAATTAGGGCAAGCTCCCTATCCGTGACTATCACACGCGGCATCATACATTCATGCAATATTGACTTGATCCGCTCAAGCACCCACACGTAGTTACCCCTTCGTTCTTTACAAATAACGGCATGTGCGATACAAAAAGACTTGCTGGTCGACGTCATACCCACAACCTGGACAAATGGCATGTTGTAGAGGTTTGTTTTGTAGGTCGCGTCGATCAACATCACGTGCGGGAATGCACTCCACATAGTGATTGAATAAGGATGAACAAAGAAAATCTCTGTTACGACATCTGTTTTGGGATCCTGTCGGGTGTCGTAAATGAATCGGTGGTCATGCAGCAGGCTTTCCAGTGCCTAAATAGGATTCTTTCCGTCCATTATTGTCGCTCTAATTTTTTGTACCGCATTTTGCACGTCTTTCTGAACGTGCAGGCTGTCGGGGAACTGCTTTCTTAGGGTTTGAAATATGATACGTGGCTCCATGTTTTGAGCAGTTAGCTGCTCCACTAGCTTGTATTCGGCTTTAGTAAATCTTCGCACAAAAGCGTGGCCCAACAGACTCGTCGTAGGTTCGTGATTATGGTTCGCACAGTCCACTTCTAACTCCCACGTGTCATTCGTCACGTCCCGGATGGCGAGTAATGAAAATGGGCAACCGATTTTTATGCTACCAGCTTTCCTAACTGTTGCTTTACTACGGTGATCAACAGGGACTCCAGACACAACCTCCTCCTCCTCATTGGCAGCATTTGCTCCCCATACGTCGTTAGAATAGCGATTACCGAAATAATTATCGTTCCAAAATGATGACATTTTAACAAGATTGAACAAAAAACAGAACAAAAAATTTTGGTTTAGTGTGTAAATTGTTTACTGAAGAAGAAGATGAAAAAGAAAGGAGAGGATTGAGAATTCGAATTGTGAACAGATGGATAAATAGACTTTCATGTGACACTTCAATAGGCAGCGTATTGCTCTCTACTCCCCGTATTACTTTATTCGCGTGCCTGGACAACATCGTATCGATGTCAAATCAGTCTGACATACGCTGCGTATTGACCACTACGCAGCGTATAGGGTTAGATCTATACGATGCGTATTGATCACTACGCACCCTATCTCAGACTGATTTGACCATGGTACTAGGTTTGACTGTCTGGTCGTGTACCAACCACTAACATACGCTGCGTATTGAGCAATACGCAACGTATAACCTAACTATTGTATATAAGAATTAAGTTTCATATTCTAACAGCTCTGGACAGAGGATAAACTGGTTAAGGCGTTGCGGTTCTAAACGACAGGTCACGAGTTCGATCCATGCAAGGGCCGGTTCTTTAAAGAAGACCCCCTTTTTACCCATTTTTGATATATTTACACTTTGGTCCCTGAAGTTTCAGTTTTTACAAAAATGGTCCCTGACATGTCGTAAATTTACCAAAATGGTCCCTGGTTTTTCGAAAATTTACAAAAAGGTCCCTAAAGTTTCGAAAACTGACAAAAATGGTCCTTGAAGTTTCGTAAATTTACAAAAATGGTCCCTGGTTGTACGCTGCGTATTGCTCACTATGCAGCGTATACGAACCTTGTTTTCTGTGCAATGATTGGTTATCAGGCACTGGGATCTATGGTCTACCTACGCTGCGTATTGACCAATACGCAGCGTATAGGTATACACTGCGTATTGGTCAATACGCAGCGTATTTAAACCCTAAGTATGCAGATAGGCAAACTGAGTGGCAGATAGTGGGAGCCTTATTAAATAAACCAATATAAACGGACTTCCCGCCGAACAATTTCACGAACAGTTCATGAACGTTCGGTTCGTTTACAGTCCTAGACCGACCCTTTTACTCCACCCACCAATCACACATACCTAAAATGATCCTATCCCACCTCCTCAAACCTTAAAATCTCTAAACGTCACTACAACATGTTACCCAGTGGCAAACTTTAAAATCTCCATCTATTTAAGTATGCACTGTTTTGACACACTTGTAAGTTGTAACTCCCTATTATAATCATTAGTAGTTCATACACAAAACAAAACAAAAAAAATACCAACAACCTTTAGTATACACTCTCATGTATTTCATAAACATTGTAAAAGAAAAATACACGATATATGATCACTTACAAAATGAATGTGAATAGCATATAAAACAAGAAAAATAGGAGATTTTGGACTCTTAAAAAACAAGTGTTCAAGAAGTAACTATCAGAGTCCTGATTTGTATGGAACACCTGCATCTTTAACCCACTTGTCCCCCTGAATAAAAGGTTTGACAGTGAACTTACTCGCTTGCTTGCTCGTTATAAACTTCAACCCCTTCCATTTCACCCTATACTTTGTCACTGCACCGGGACCATAATTACCAAATTCGGCATAAAATATCGTGTCGGGAGCCGATGTTCCAACCCATGGCATCCATCCCTTTGGATCAATGAAGCCTGCCATGTTGTTGTTAATATAAACTGTAGTTGAGTGGTTTTTCCACGGACGTCCCAGAAACGTGTGAACATCACTCAAGTTGCCGAATGGCGAAATGTTGCAGTTTTGAATCGAAATGCCGGTGTTTTGATTAGGATCAAACTTGCCTTGGGCTGTGATCGTGTTTTGTTGGCCGGTCATTGGTCTCCTTGGATGTATGTTACAGTTCTGAAGAACAACGGCTGAGTTGCCGAAAATGAAGTCTACTGTGCCGTAAATGTTGCATTCTCTGTAAAACTGGCGGTTGGAATGGGCGTAAAGAGAGTCTTGGAAAGCGTCGATTCGGCAACGGTAGAATACGGATTGGTCGGCTGTCGACATTAGAGCGACGGCCTGGTGCTTGGAAGCACCAGCGGTGTTCCGGAAACCCATGTCGCGGGCTATAAACCCTTTGCCGAACACAGCTGCATCAGCAAAAAGTAATTAGAAAGGATACATATGTTACTAATCATGTACATGGTTACATATATAAACAACACCTGATTTGAACATGTGAAGTATTATATATTTTGACATAAATGATACTTACCAAAACTTGCTGACTGGAATGTTGGTGTGCCATCCACAACATTTAAACTTCCTGTTACAACTGTTCTATCCATGCCATCACCAATCATCATGACATTCCATTTGGGCTTTTCAATCCTAACATTCTCATAGTAAACCCCCTTCTTAACATATATCACAAATCTTTTCTTGCTCTTATCAGGAACTGACTTTAAAGCATCAGAAATTTTATTGTACTTCCCTGTCCCATCCTTAGCCACCACCACGTCCGCTTTAATTCCTCCTGGTAGTTTCGTCTTCTGTAGCAGCTTACGGTCTTTCCCTGACAACCATTCGGGCATGCCATCGCTCCTTGCTACACTCATCAACCGTCTTCTTTGGTTGTAAGAATCCGTAACGCTTGAAAACCCCTTTATGATTGCAAGAGAGTTGCTTGTTAACTCGGTTGACATTTTAAGGTTGTCCAAAACATTTTCTTGAAAACTGTCTATGCATGTTTGTTGGTATGTTCCAGCAGCACTAAGCCATGTCATGAGATCATCAAACATAGTTCCCAGTGATACCAAATCGGCACTTATTGCTGAGGACAGCGTGTCGTTTAGATGATCAAGGGCAAGATCAATTAGCTCACTACAGTTCTTGAGCTCCGGAAGTGTGGATGCTTTTGACAACTCGTTTATCGCGACTACAACCGAGAGTTTAAGTAGCACATCAGGCTCAATATGTGTTGAGTTTACAAGGGGGGATAGGGAGCTGTAACATGTGCCCGGGTACAATGTCGTGTCGCAAACGGCTTTGATTGAAGCAAATGCTGATTGAGATTGTGATACGTTGCCCTTATGGTTGTGGTCTTTGTTACGCGTAGTTCCCACAACTGCGGCAACTACGACGATAACAAGTATGAGAGATGATACTGCCACAATTGCGATTCTTTTTCGCGTTTTCCTTCGCGCATCTAGGTGCATTTGATCGACTTCGTCCACCTTCCCGTAGGATTTTAGGGAACTCATGGCTTATGTTTTTGAATTTGTTTGTAGTTTGTAAAATGAGAAGTGATATTTGTGCATGTCCAAAGTGTTGGTGATTTATAAGTTGTAAAGATGGAAAAGAAAGATGAGATACGTGCAAAGCATGATGGGGAATTGGGGACATAAGACATAATGTTAAATTGGCAAATTTCAACGCCCGAGTGGTTCTCATGAACATGGATACGAGTTATTAAAGTTTTATATTATTAAATGAGACACCGGTTGACTCTAGCATATTACATGACATCAACTCGTTTTCATCATTTAACTAGTGGGATTCGTGCTGCTTCTTGGCGGGCTTTCAGTCGGTATCAATTCATTTCGTTACAGTATCGTTACAATATTTGTACTTGGTATATCAGCAGAAAGAGGTATATCCAAGAGGATATTGATACGTATTTTACATCTATCAAAAAACCATCAAAACAAATACCGTTATCGATGTTGTTGGGTCGGTATCGTTTCGTTTTGTCACGTTACCAAAAATACTTTATTGTGAATACAACTCCCTTTCAAAGAATTTCATCCCATTAGGCTGAAAAAACCATAACAACGAATACAATATCGTTACTGGTATTGATGTTGTTTAGACGGTATCAGTTAGGTTCGTAAGGGTAAATAACAAAAAAAAAAAAAATCAATTGTATTTGAGCCGTTCTAGTAAAATCATATGATATTATTAAAATAACAAAAATGGTAAAAAAACATCCTGCCAAACTTAAACCGCAAGGCAACTTTGATAATATGTACATTTGTGTTTCAATCACTAGTACATTATTATTTTTCACTCGGTTTTGAGTATAGTTTATATTGAAACATAGGTAAAAATAAGTGTATCTCGCAACGGTATACTCAAAAGTTTAAAAAAGACTAAATTATAAAATCGTCCTTTATGTTGACACCAGATTGCAAACTATATCATTTATCTTCAAAAAGTACAAAAAATGTACTCGATGTTTACAAACCCTTGCACATTATATCCTTTAGTCCTATCTTAGTTAATTTTCATGATTAAACCTAATCAAGTAGACCCACACAAATTAGACGTTTCACCCATTTATTTAGAAAAAACATTTTACCTTTTTTTTTCAATCCTATTCTTTCTCTCCCCCTCTCTCTCAAACACACACACTAATGTCCTAAATCACCCCCAAATTCACTCAACAATCTTACTCTTAGTGTCAAATCTCATCAAAAGGTTTGGGAATCAGTCTCAAATGTTCAAATTTGAGTAAACACACATCAATTTTATCAATTAGTTCGAACTTTTCAACTAATTCGAACTATTCAAGTTCATCGAATGTGACATTGTTCGATCAAATTGTTATATGTTCATGTTCAACCGGTGAAGAAACACGGAACTAAACTGGAGATTAGTTTGGGTTTATGCTTCAACAATAAGGTTAATCTTCTTGATCTTTCCTGAGCCGTGAGCTTAAGCTTCCTGCAAAACACTAAGACACCCCGTTAAGCTCGTTAAGAGGAGGGGAATAGGGGGGTTCTGCTCTTAACCACTCTTCGGCGTGAGAATAAGTATACGTTTTGAGGAAATAAGTGTGTTATTAGTAGTGAGAGAGAAGAGAACGGAATAGAATTAACCTGTACATGAAGGCTCCTATATAGCCGGAGTATTGTAGAAGGAGATGGGCTGGTGCGCCTTGGGCCTTGAGTCGACAACAATGAATATCCTTCTTGTCCCCTCTGCCACAACCATTAGTGTTTATGAGGGAGGATGGAGTTGGTGCACGCTAAATGGTTCCACGTGTCCTGACCGTTGTCCTTGTTGTCTTTCTGCCATCAGCAAGTGAGTGGAGATCATGGAGCAGTTGTCGTCGCACGCTGATTGGTGCCACGTAAGCGTCCTTTTGTACCTTATTGTCTCATGTACGATTGCCAACCGTGGAGCACGATAGGATACAACCTGCTGGACGCTGATTGGTCCATTTCCCTGCCACTCGTACCTTTGTACTGTCCTAGAATATCCTGCGCTGCTACCCTCCGTGCGGCCTCTGGGGCAAACCAGTGTATCCGGCGCGGGGTACAAGAAGTGAGGGTTTTCATCTAGGAAGCTAAGTGTGGGATTTTGGTCTGATCTTTGTTTGGCCTCGCGCGCGACCTAGGTTTCACCCGGTTAGTCGGCGCGGGATCCAGAAAGTAGACAAATTAATGTTGTAGGAGTATGGTCCTACGCGCGACCTAATTGATTAGCGCGGGTTTTTGGGACCATGCCCCTTCAAGTCCCCCCAGTCCAGTGCTGCTTCCATGCGCAAAGTAAAATGGTTGGAGCTCTGGACTAGAAAAAAGAATAAGTGAAGCTAGATCCTGCTTATGTATCTTGAAAGCATCTTCTAAGCCTTGGTAGCTGGCGCGCGTGTAATGTATTATAATTACTACAGTGTAGCTGCCAGGCTTGTTGTTTGAAGAGTTATACTAAGATGCGCAGGGTAGCCTCCCTGTATTTTGTCCTGTTGGGCAAGAGAGCTGGCGCGCGTGAATGTTGGTGTTTGACGCATGCGCCACAGCTCTACTAACTTGGTGTTGAAGCTTCTTGAAATTTGTGCGGGAAATTCCTTGAAATTTGTGCGGGAAATTCCTTGAAATTTGAATCCTGACAGGTTGGTGCAAATGTCGTTGATGGCGACGTTTAGGTTGATTGCTGACACGGTGATCATCATGCTGTCACTGCGGCTTTTCGTCTTTTGTCAGGCGAGTGAGGCCCACGTGCGTGTGTTAACCGTCACCCCGTGAATCTCGCCTTACGTGTCGATCCCAGATTGGGTACGCGCGCGGTGTGTCTGGCACGATTACCCATCGCATTAAATGCGATGGGTATATATATTCGAAGATAAAGAGAGAAACCACTACCATTTCTTCGAATTCTCTTCTTCTCTCTCCTATTTCCTTTGAATCTTCAAAGATTTCTTGTGTTCTTCGAGTTTTTCCCAGAATTTTCTGAAGATCTTCATCAACGTTTTCAGTTCTTGAAGTACCATACACACATAACGACTGAAGAAGTTACTATTGTTGAAGAAGCCGCAGGTCCACTACCAGTTCTTAAATGGGACCAGGGTTTGTTTGAGCAAGTTCTAAGAGGGCAACAGTTCCCGGAAGAATGGGATGCTCGATACTCGGTTGAAGGCCAGACGGCGGCGGATGCACCACCTGGCTTCATCACCTTATATTTCGACTTCTTCGGAGAAGGGAATTTCCGTTTGCCGGCGACCAACTTCATGTCGGCGATATTTCACTTCTATGCTTTCCATATATCCTAGTTGAGCCCTGTGGGCATGGTTAGGATTAGACACTTTGAGTTTCTTTGCAGATCTCAGGGGATGGAGCCTTCGGTTGCAAGGTTTAGGGTTTTTTACCAATTGATTCGCAATATGGGTTTCTATTCATTCGCCTTGCGCAACGTGAAGAAGATCCTTATCAACCCCCCTAAAAGCTTCCATGACTGGAAGATGAAATTCTTCTTCATTCGTGAAGAAGTGATGCCGATAGCTATGATATTCCATCCCTCAGGCTAAATTGAGAAGGAGGATACTCCCATACCCAAGAAGGAGGCCTAGTATGATAACCTAATGTGGACTCCTAACAGGGTGTTCGGCGAGCAAGTACTTGTCGAGGCTGGGATGAGCGATAAGTGGCCCGAGAGGAGTACAGAAGTACCACTATTGTTCTGAACGGGGAAGGTAAAGCTTATCACTTTATTTTCCTTGTGCAATAAACTTGTTTTTTTGTTATTGACATCTGATTTCAATGCGCAGAGCAAGCGCTTTATCAGAGTGCTTTCAAAACTTTTGCTGGGACTATGGGCGTGAGGCCCCTCCGCGCTGGGGAGGAATATTGGTATGAACAAATCAAGCCCCACTTTATATATGCTGCTGCGGAGTTGTTTGTGAATGCTCCTGTTGCAACCGAAGGTGCGCACATACCTAATCCCAGACCATGTCGAGCCATGACTTCTGCTGGGGAAGAAATTGTCTATCTTTCCAGCGAGTAGTCTGTGGCTTCATCGGATCATGACTTAAGATCGTGGGATGTCGTGTTTGCAGGTGTGCTACGCGACCTTGGCATTGATCATAAGAAAAAGAAGACCAAGAAGGCTCTCACCAAGAAGACTGTAGTGAAGAAGAAAGTAACTTTTGAGGCCAGGGCGACCAGCAAGAAGGCAGGCGGTGGCCGCGCGACTGCTGAAATTCCAAAAAAGGTACTCTTCCCTTCCGTCAAAGTAACCTTGAGGATTATGTCATAGCTAGTGACTCATTAGAAGGTCTGCTCGATATAGGTGAAAATCACAGAGCAGTGCGGCTACGGCCTCTAAGAGCTCAGGGAGCGTAGGGTTGGGGGGGCCTAACTCAGGCGCGACCCCTTCTTTCGTGCATGAAGAAGAAGAAGCTGAGGAAGAAGTTGAAGCTGAAAAGCTTGTAGCTAGGAAGAGATCTCGCGGAGAAACAGCTGCCACAACTCCCCCGACGCAAAAGGCTGCTATTAGCAGGCCAACAGGGAAAAGGGGGAGTCTAAGGAGTCTGTATTGATTTTCTCAGGGTAAGCGTTGAACTTTTTTATCTTCTCTTTTTTACTTGGAAAATTTTAATGTCTCTTTTTCTTTTCTAGAGGTGCTAAAAAGTCAGAAGTTGAAGCGAGGGAGCCAGAGGACTAAGTTTACCATCATCCCAGCGAAGGTTGTTGAAGTCGCAGGGAAGGCTGGTGAGGGTGATAAGCCTGCGGGCAATGTTCCTGAGAAGGAGGTTGAGAAGGTTGTGGAGAAGACCTCTGGAGCCGTTCCGGAGAAGGTGCATGGTCCGGAGGTCGTAAGAATCACTGGGCTTGACCAGCCCCTTATCCAGCGCAAGGGACCTAAAGTCCAAACTGAAACTTCAGCCGCGCAGTATGACGCCCCCACTCATACTGAAAAAAATACAAACTGCTGTCGGGGGGTATGCTGGCGACATGCAAGCGTAGGTGACCCGAAAGATGCTTCTACGGTTGGTGGAGATGCGGGTGGTCCTAGCGCGGCCGACCATAAGGGTGATACAGGGAAGAAGCGGAGGGAACGCTCCGCTATCCGTGCGGAAGATACCTTGGGCGACATCTACTATAAGACTTATGATGAGAGTCGTGCCGATGAACTTCATGCACTTGTCTGGAACCTTAAATAAAAAGACACTTTCATTGATTTTGGAGCTTGCAGGGAGTGGTTCTTGGGTACTTTCCCACCTACAGAGGTGGATCGGCAGAAGGATTAAGGGTAGGATAATTTGTATCGCTCATACGTTATGGGACAGGCTAATGCTAACTCTGCCGGCCACCAGATCTTGCGTGAATGGCGCACAATGTACTTGGAACGTGCAGGTTGGGAAAAGTACCGCGAGTGCTTAGCTACTGATGCTAAACTGTTTGAATAAGCGCAGGCCAAATTTTAGGAAGAAAAGGTTGTGTTTGAAAAGGAGAAGAAGTCCGAAGAATGGGGACTTCATGGTTTAAAAAACAAGCTCCAGGCCAGTGAGGATACCCTTGCTAAGGAGCGTCAGGAATAGTTGGAGGCTTGTAAGAATGAGAACAAAAAGATGTTCGCTGCGCGCACCAAAATAACGAATCTTGAGGCGGAGGTGATTAACAGAGAATCAACGTGTGCCTGCAAGTTTTTTGCACCCATCTTGATGGCCAGGCGCAAGCCTGCTAGGAAAGCTTCGTACTCAGCTTCATTGTTGGTGTTCTTGAAATCCAACCTTATAGCATAAGTAAACTCGTGTTTTTCTGGGCTGACTAAGCGTAACCCTGCCCCTGCTCCGTCTTCGTTCGATGCACCATCGGTGAATAGCAACCAGAGCACATCCGATGTGCTTTGAGGGGGTGTATCATCTACCTCGCATTCTTTTTTCTTATCTTCCAAAACCTCGGTAACAAAATCTGCTAAAACTTGGCCTTTGATAGCTAGGCGTGGACTAATTAAGATGTTATAGCCTCCCAGTTCAATTGCCCACTTCGCCAATCGACCCGAGATTTCGGGCTTTTATAAGATAGTACCAATGTGAAAATTTGTGAGGACAGTGATAACATGACCAGTGAAATACCTGCGCAACCTTCTTGAAGCATGTAGTAGTGCGAGGACCAACTTTTCCATGGTTGAGTAGAGTGTCTCTGGGTCATTGAGCATCCTACTAACATAATAGATTGGAGTTTGAACTCCCTCCCTTTCCACAAGTAACACTGACCCGATTGCCTTGTCTGAAGCGGACAAGTACAATATGAAGGGTTCTTCCTGTGACAACTAGCACAAACCGGTAATTTCCGTACTATTTATTTAATATTTAATATTTAATTTATGCAATTATGTGCTTAAACATCAACATTATGTGATTACTTGCTTTACATATGAATTCATGCATGTTTTATACTTCAAATACTACATTGTGCATTACATTAAGCGTTGCGTCAGAAATACTAGTAAACTCACCAGTAAGACACACTGTGTCAGCACTTCCATAGAAAGTAGTCAGACAATAGATTTAGGGCCTAGGAGTAGGTCCAACATCAAAAACACATTAAATCCCAAGTGTGGATACAAGGGTTAACATATATACTTTCCAGAAACTAAAGTATGCACTAAAAGACACCCGAAACTCACTTTAAATGCTGAATTCTACAGAATTCAGAAGAAAAACAGCAAAAACACGCATTTTAACACCAAAATTTTATGCATAATTGATGATTTAGTGTCCAGAATAACTTACAAAGTGTCAGGAATTAAAACTGTCACAAAAGGTGCTTCGTACCTAGTAAAACTGTGGAATTTAGCACTTTAACGAATCGTTAACGAAACGAATAACCGGACACTATCCAAAACATCAAAATTAAACTAGAAGCATTGTTTTTATGATATTAAGCTAGTATTGGTGATAGAACACCTTAAAAATCATAAAAAAACACCCAAACATACTTAAACTAACTTAAACCTTCTAGTTTACATTTATAACCTCCAACTTCCAAGAATTTACATTTACCCCCCCCCCCCATCCATGGCCGGCCCCATGGGCCCCATTTCCATTTGATTAAAAAAATTCAACTTGTTTCCTTGATATTGAGCATAAAATCTAATGGTTAAAGTGTTGGTGGAAGATTACTAGAAAGACTAAAAGGTTTCAAACCGTATCATTTTCATTCTAACTTTCAAACACACACCTCCTCCCTCTCTCCCTCTTGTTCTCGGCTCACCCACAACACACACACACACACATCCACCATTTTCAATCCATTCCAAGGCAATCTAAGCATATACAAAGGGGTATGGAGGCTATCTAAGAAGGTGTGAAGCATTGGAAGGTGAAGGACCTTGCTAAGGAGCTTTTATCCACTTGATTTATTCAATCTTCATCTTCACTTTGTTCTTGCCACTTCCCTAGCCAATAGAGCTAGTTGTAAGCCTCCTAACCACTATTTTAGTTCATGTTTATGTTATGTACAAGTCACACCATCAAACAAACTAAACTTTAAAAGATAAAGATGTAAGAATCTAACATAATCATGAAGAAAACAAGTGATTTTAGTGATTTTGGTGTATGTGATGAAGTTGTTGTTGAATCTTGTGTGTATGTTTAGATCTAGCATGTTAAGCTTGTTAGAAGCTTAGATCTAACAAGTTTAAGGATGTATCTTGAAAGATCCATGGTTAAACTTGAAGATGAACTTGTGAAACTCTTATGTGAACTTGAAAGATGATTTTGAAGCATGAACTTGGATTCTTGAACCCACAAAGTGTATGTAAAACTAACTTTTGAAACTAAAATCCATGAAAAGTTTGTTAAAGGTTGATCATGAAGCTTGTTTATGTAAGATTCAAGAATGTTAAGTAAGGATCTTGAAAGATCCATGATGAAACTTGGTTTTAAACATAAAGATCTTTCTAATGAACATAAAAATGGTTTTAGAACATGATTCAAGACTTTAAAACCATAAAACTCATGGATGGTTTGGTTAGTAAATTAAGTTTCATAAAAGTTTGTTTAAAATTTACAAGAACACTTGTTTTTGGAAAGATCATTGTATGTTAAGTGTAGATCTAAAAGTCTACACATTTTTAGCAAAAATCAAGTTCACCATGATGCTTTACATGAAGTAATTAGTGTATGTTACTTGTGAAAATTGTTGGGAATTTTTTTTGGTGATGAAATGAAAATAAAAACATGTTTTGAAAACATGGGAAACCTCCATTTTTAGAGGAAACATAAAAATTTTGACACTTAGAAAAATATAAGTTTTGGTGAAACTTATTCCCAAAAAAAATCACCTAAAAATATTTACCAAGGTTTCTGTCACACCCCGACCACGTTAAAACAACAAACCATGGCGGAAACGTCGGGGAGTGTTGTAACAGAATCATCGTTTCAACAACCATGGTAATTAAAAGTTTCGTTTTATTGATTCATTAAGTAATGTACATTGTCTTAAAACCAAACAAACAAATTAAACATCGTCTACTATCGTTTTTATGTCACTAAGGCCTTGTCCAGATCCTAAGTGAACATGCTTCCTAGCAATCATCACGCAACATCACCTGAAACATATGTAAAAACATAGTCAGCAAAGAAATGCTGGCGAGCACATAGGTTTTACAAGAGTATCAGAATCATGGCTCGTTTATATATATATTGCAATACCTTGAAAACCATGTTTTGAAAAGTATATAATATTGCAACATGATTAACCAACTCAAATCAAGATGGTTATAGTTTATAAAATCTCGTAGCCATGATTCTTAACCCCAAAACATTTGTTTTAGTAAACCAATTCGTAAAACATCTCGTTAAAACTCGTTAATAAAACTCGTATGGTTTATATCGTTTCGAAAACCTCGTTGTGTGACATCGTTTCAAATCGTTTCCCAAGTGAACTAAATAATGACACGCAATGTAATATGATAGAAGCATTTATATATAAGATGTACCAGCGGCGTATCTACCATGCTTCTATCATGTCACACTCATCCCATTACCTAATCACAACCCAAACCAATCGTTCGTTCAAATCGTTTTATCTCGTTTAAGTCATTCCAAATTGTTTTAACTCGTCCCAAAATCGTATTCGTTTTAATTGTGAAATTACTTTTGGTCGTCTCGCTAATAACATTCAAACCTTCATGACTCGAATACCTCGCTTCTCGTATTAACAAACCACCAAAGGGTTAGTTAACAATCATCAGATTCGGTCGTTACCTACATAACCCCCACACATAACCATGGGTGTAGTCTGATAACGGGATTTGTCAGATCCTATGGTACCATAAACTAATACTGGTCAGTTTGGCTAAAATTAATGAATGTTATTCGTTATGTAACTACAACCAACAAGTTTTGTTCACTTTATTGAAATCGTTATTAGTTTAGTATAAACCATATCAATCGTTTTTGAAATCATCTTAAACCTTGAAATCATTTTGTACATATGAATCACCCCAAAATAATTGAAAACAGAAAAATAGGGGAACTATGTACTCACATTGAATAGAAGGGTATCCTTGACTTAAAGAACTTAGCGAAGCTCAGACAAACCAAGGAAATTCAAGTAGTACCTAGTAATCGAATCACTAGTAAATAAATCAACACCTAAATCGGAAGATCAGATAGAATGAGGTCTTGTAAACCAAATGAGTGTGGGACTCATCTGATATGGTTTAACAAAGCCTACATCCTAATTCGGAACCTAACCTAAGTGCTTTCGACCCGTTACGACCCATTAAGGTAGCTTATGCCACTTTAACGCGTCGTTCGCGCAAAACTATGTTTGGATGGTTAACTATGTGTTATGTTAAGTCTTACATGCCCTATAATACCTAAACATGTTACTAAATCAGATTATATGTCAAAAACATGTTCACATATGTAAAATACGGATTTATGTTTTAAAAGGGCGTTTTGGTCATTTCTTATGGGCATACAAGCTACTTAACAAATAACTAACCAATCCTATGTGATCATAAGGTATAACCTCAGTGGTTATTCCCTATGCAACTATGATCACTAATCAAGCTTGGTCGGATCCTAATGATCGACCAAACGGGTCGGGTTCGAAAGTCTAAGCCGTTGTTTAGACTGCTTAACTTACGACCTTAAACAAGCACTATACTAATAGTGACGAGTTAAACATGTCAAAACATGTTTAACCTACTTAGAAAACTGTTTTGGTATCAAAACAAAGTGTTTTGATACCTAAAGTAGCTTCATTGCAAAATGCGTACTAAAACGCATTTTGACCGAAACTTTGACTCGTCACTACACCTAGTTAACGTCGTAATCAGTAGGTATAATCGCTAAGGATTATAACCAACGTGATTACAATCACGTTGCAAAATTCAACCGAACTCTGCGTTGACCAATTGACTGGTCAAACTGAAAGTCAAACACTGTTTGACTTTTTAAACTAGTAAGCAATAAAAGAAATGAAAGAATGCTCACTAAAGTCCTTGCTATCTTTTCTACAAAGAAAATAAGCTTCCAATCAGATGAGAATGCTCCCAAAATCAGATTAGAAAGGAGATGAGAAGGAAATGAGCAAATGAAACAATGAATGGCCTTGCTATTTATAGTTTTTGCAAAACCATTAGGATCATTCCTTGCTAAAGAGGGAAAGATCTTAGCCATACAATTGTTAGGAGCTGATTAGAAGCCTTGGGGAAGAGATAACTTGCTCCCCAAAACATGGAATTTGCAAACAAGGGCCTGAATTATCAAACAGCAGCTGAAAATCAAGTTTCTATCGCTGGGCCTGCCTTACGGACCGTAAGGTCCAGAGCATACGGTTCGTAAGGACCTGCAGACCAGCAAGATTCACATTTTGTCAGCTTTGGTCCCTGCATGTGTTCAAGTCCATTTTAGGCACTTTTGACACCCGTCAAGCCATTTTAAATGCTCTACAAGGTCAATAAAGTTTAGAGGACTTAAAATATGCTCGGAAAACTCTCGAATGTCGGCTTGTTTGGTCGTACGGTCGCGTTGTTCGTTAATTTACGACGAAACTCAAACGGACGCGAAAACGAACCAAATTAAGCGACGAGCGGTATTTTTGCATGCCGATCACTAAAATAAAAATATTTTAGTGTGTACAAAAATTTTGGATGTCCAGATGTGGTCAGAACGTAAGATATGCGCGAAAATGCAAACTTACGTCATTTTTGACACTTTTAGTCCATGTAAGATCAAATAAGCATGTTTTCGCACACCGAACCCCTCAAAGATTATTTATAAGCTATGTTTAGGTTATTTATGGTATGTTTAGCTTATGATCAAGTTCCGGACTGTTCGACACCATACAATTTGGTATAGTTTCGCAGTTTGACACAAATAGTCCCTGCGATTGAATAGACTTGATTTCAACACACCAACCCATCCAAAACTTATTTCTAAGTTATGTGGAGGATATTTGAGGTATGTTAAGCCTATGTCACTATTCTAGAGTGTTTGTTGCATTAAACTGACTGCGTTTACGTACCAGTTTGCGTATAACTCTCCAGAAAGCGATTTAAAGCTTGAAATTGGAATTGAATCAAATTGTAAAATCACCAAATACAGATACACACATAAATACACCAAAGAAAATTGTTTTATTAATAATTAACATTGTTTTGCATTGTTCATCGATTACAGAGCACAATTGTCACAGTCTCCCCTACTTTAGGAAATTTCATCCCGAAATTTTAACTAGAGGAAACTTGTGAGAACAATTGCGGATATATTGCCTTCATTTGGTCCTCACATTCCCAAGTAAACTCTGGGTCACGTTTGGATTCCCAGCGAACCTTGACCAAATGAATTCGTTTGTTCTTCAACTGTTTGTATGTACGGTCCACTATCTCCACAGGTTTCTCGACAAAGTGCATCGTTTCATCGATTTGGATCTCGTCGAGAGGAATGTGAAGATCAGCGTCAGCTAAACACTTTCGCAGATTGGACACGTGAAAAGTCGGATGAATATTTCCAAGATCTGGAGGTAGCTCTAGTCGAGAGGCAACCTTTCCAACTCTTTCAACAATCTTAAATGGTCCAACATATCATGGTGCAAGTTTTCCTTTCCTCCCAAATCTCACCACTCCCTTCCAAGGTGACACCTTGAGTAGGACATGATCTCCAACTTGAAATTCTAAGGGCTTGCGTCGTAAATCCGCATAACTCTTTTGACGGCATCTAGCTGTCACAAGATTATCGTGAATTTTCTTGATTTTGTCTGTTGTTTCCAGAACAAGCTCAGGTCCAGTAAGCTGAGCTTCACTGGTCTCATTCCAACAGACAGGTGAACGACATTTTCGATCGTAGAGAGCTTCGAATGATGCCATATTAATGCTAGCATGATACCTATTGTTGTAAGAGAACTCGATCAGTGGAAGATGAAAATCCCAATTACCACCAAAGTCTATCACGCATGCTCTAAGCATATCCTCCAAAGTTTGAAGCGTTCTCTCGGATTGTCCATCTGTTTGGGGATGATAAGCAGTGCTTAGATTTAGTTGGGTTCCCATGGCAGATTGCATGGTCTTCCAAAAATGAGATGAAAATCGAGCATCACGATCGGAAATGATATCCAAGGGAACACCATGTCGTGATACAATCTCATCAACATAAATCTTTGCAAGTTTATCAGCAGATAGATCCTTGCGAATCGCAATAAAATGGGCTGACTTCGTTAATCGATCGATAACAACCCAAATAGCATCATGACCTTTAGATGTACGCGGTAATTTAGTGATGAGATCCATGGCAATGCTCTCCCACTTCCAAACCGGTATCTCTGGTTGTACAAGCAAACCAGAAGGTCGTTGATGTTCTGCCTTGACTTTGAGACAAGTTAGGCATTTCGATACATACAAGGCAACATCTTTCTTCATACCAGGCCACCAGTACTGGGTACGAAGATCCTTGTACATTTTATCAGCACCAAGATGGACAGAATATCGAGACTTATGAGATTCGTCCATCACTAGAGTGCAAAGATCGTCCTGTTTCGGAATCCACAAACGATCCTTGAAATAGAGCAAACCGTCGCCCTTTGCTTCGAGCTTAAGCTCAAGCTGATGTGGTAATTCCTTACCTATCAAATCTTGTGAAACACAAGATTGCTGAGCTTGAAGAACACGAGTTTGGAGATTAGATAAAGTTCGAACAGAATGAAGCTTGACTTGCTCCTTTCGACTAAGCGCATCGGCTACGACATTCGCCTTACCAGGATGGTAGCGGATCTCGCAATCATAGTCATTTAAGATTTCAACCCAACGACGTTGCCTCATGTTGAGCTCTTTCTGATTAAGAATATGCTGGAGACTTTTGTGGTCTGTGAAAACCACACATTTCGTGCCATAAAGATAGTGTCTCTAGATTTTGAGAGCGAAAACCACAGCTCCCAACTTAAGATCATAAGTTGTGTAGTTCTTCTCATGAACTTTCAATTGTCTAGACGCGTATGCTATAACTTTACCTCGTTGCATAAGAACACAACCAAGGCCTAAGTTGGATGCATCACAATAGACAACGAAATCATCGTTTCCCTCCGGCAAAGAAAAAACAGGAGCATCACAGAGCTTCCGTTTCAGCGTTTGGAATGCTTATTCTTCTGAGTCAAAGCAGTGAGTGGAACCGCAATCTTTGAGAAATTTGAAATAAATCGACGATAATATCCAGCGAGACCAAGAAAAGATCGAATCTCTGTAGGTGTCGTTGGTGTGTTCCAATCCTTAATTGCAACAATCTTGGATGGATCCACATGAATACCCTGCTTGTTGACTAAATGACCCAAGAACTGAACTTCTTTAAGCCAAAATTCACACTTGGAGAATTTAGCAAAAAGTTGTTCCTTCTTCAGGAGTTCCAATGTCAAACGAAGGTGTTGCTCATGATCGGCTCGAGACTTTGAATAAACAAGAATATCGTCGATGAACACAATGATGAACTTTTCTAAATAAGGTTTACAGACCCTATTCATTAAGTCCATGAAGATAGCTGGGGCATTTGTCAAACCAAAAGGCATGACAGTAAACTCGTAATACCCATATCTTGTTTGGAAAGCAGTTTTGGGAATATCTTCCTCGAATACACGAAGTTGATGATACCCAGAACGCAGATCGATCTTGGAGAAACAGGTAGCACCTTGTAGCTGATCAAAGAGATCATCGATTCGGGGTAAGGGATATCGATTCTTGATGGTAAGCTTATTCAGCTCACGATAATCGATACACATTCGAAAAGATCCATCTTTCTTTTTCACAAAGAGGACAGGAGCACCCCAAGGTGAATAACTCGGTCGGATGAATCCTTTATCGGATAACTCTTGAAGCTGTTTCGATAACTCTTGCATCTCAGACGGTGCAAGACGATAAGGTGCTTTCGCAATCGGGTTAGCATTGGGTACAAGATCAATATGAAACTCGACTTGACGAACTGGAGGCAAATCAGGCAGTTCATCAGGAAACACCTCTGGATAATCCCGAACAATTGGAATATCCTGAATACTCTTGTTCTTGCCTTTCTCCTCGGTGACATGTGCCTGGAAGGCAACATATCCTTTTCGTAAATAACTTCGGGCTTTCGTGCACGACATGAGTTTCAATCCACCAGACGGTTTCTCACCACGAACCTCTAGGACATCACCAGACGAAAGAGGGATACGAATGATCTTATCAAAATAAACCACCTCAGCATGATGTTTGGTTAACCAATCCATCCCCACGATAATGTCGAAACTCCCAAGTTGCATCGGTACGAGGTCAATGGGAAAAAGATGGTTATCGAGGTTCAATTGACAACCACGAAGAACAGAATCGAGTACGAGTGGTTTACCAGTAGCAACCTCGACAGATAAGGGTTTCCTCAGTTTAGTTCTAGGTATCGCAAGTAAAGTCTCAAAAGATAACGAAACAAAACTCCTATCGGCACCAGAATCGAAAAGAACAGATGCAAGTTGATTATTAACAAGGAACGTACCATTAACAACCTCGTTGTCTGCCCTCGCCTCGTTCGCGTTTAGATTGAATGCCCGTCCACGAGCGGGATTCACATTCGCGTTCGCGTTGGCATTCGGGTTGACATTCGCATTTGCGTTTACCAACCTCGGACTGTTGGTCCCTTTGCACAGGATCTAATCGTAAGGAACAAGATGAATCGACTTTTTCTGATGTGCGGAATCCATTATGACAAATCTCAGATAATCAACACAGAATTCAACGATTAAACACGGTCTGTTCTTTCTATTAAACGTTCTGAAAGTACAAAGTTCCAGTAGAAGACAAACACTAGTCAGGTTCTTGCTCTCGTCAAAAGTCTCTAAAGTAACACCCGGGCGAGGTATTTATAGGCAACTCAGAAAGTGAAGAGTGTTGTCCGATCGGATGGAAATCCGATCGGATGACATCCTGTCCGAACGGATAACATGCTATCCGATCGGATGACCTCAGTAAACAAAAGTCAACACTAACAGTTAAGCCCCGTTTCCTGAGTTGTCGATCTATCTATACACACACATACATTACATAATTGTTTACAAAGACACAAATATACAAAAATGACTACATGCTGACGGAAGCTACAGACGTTGTGTACTAATAGACTCCCCCTCGGATGTAGCTGTAGTTCCTTCCAGCATAGTCCTTAATTCCTCCTATTGCGTCTTCGTTCACGAGCTTTCTGCCTTCTCTTTTTTGCCTTTTCTTCCAACATTCTTTGTCTTTTATGCCTTCCTTCAGTTAACCACCAGTTTCTATATACAGGATCACCATCACGTTTCCGATCCCATTTAGGTATTTTGTTCTCCTCTGATTCAATCGGCGTTTGATCTGTCGGAGGTACTTTACCCAACTTTCATTTCCCCAGCTCAGCAACTCTTTCAGCAATCCTTTTTTATCTTTGTTCACGCTTATACTTTTTCAGGAACTCATCAATCTCCAGATTTCTCCATTCTGTCTTCCAGTATCTTCCGGAGTTGATGTCTTGCGCAAAACATACATCTACAACTGCTTGGTATTGCTGTGCTTGAGCTTTGTCTCTCTTTTCATAAACGATCTTGTTGTATAACAAGCAATTGATGTCCTTCTTTGAACAGTTAAGAAGCCACACTGGATCCAGAATACTGATTCTTCGAGATTTTCCTGTGGACTTTTCATATAGAGAGATAACTCCCTCAGCCGTCGTTTCGTTGTACAACCAGCCTTGAAATAAATCATGGAAGTCTTGCTCAATGGCTCTGAGAGGCATGTTCTTCAAGCATCTAGGTGGCTTTACATCCAGAGTTATATCCTTTTTACCATTCTCTAGATATGTGACAATCTGCTTTGGATATTGTGGCTTCCAATCAGGATAACCATTCTTTGCTTGCAGTTTGATGTAGTTCCACAAATCTTGATCATGTTGTCTTACTTCTGGACCATAGTAGAACTGTTTGATATTTTTTGTTTTCACTAACTCATCCACATCCCACCACGGTAAAGAACTGATATCTGACAGAAATTCAAAGTACTGAACTCCTTCTTCCCGTCTTATAGCATAGACTTTAAGATCTTCAAGATAGCCCCATGATAGAACATCTCCCCATGAAAGATTCTTGTCATGTGTGAAATACTGAAGAGCTCTAAGAGTTTTTCTTTCTTTGGGCATATTTTTAAACCATTTTTTTATTTCTTCAGCAAGAATTTCTCTGGGAATTGTTTCTGGAATACCTTCGGTAGAAACTTTTTCAACAATTTTCCTTCTGATTTCATCTTCATTTCTATCTTTGAACATTTCAGCAAGTGACGGAAATGTTTCATCAATTACAGCATAATGAAAATCAGTATCTTCGTCTGATGAATCAGAAGCATCTTCAACAATGACTTCATCATAATGATCTGCTTCATGAGCATATCTTGGCTCAAAATCTTTCTCTGGAGACTGAGGAATCTCATCCTCAATATCAAACTTGAACTTTCCATCTTCCAAACCCAACTCTTCTAACATTTCAGATCTAGTTCTCCGAACCTCGATCTCACCTTCATATTTCTCGTGTAGGTAGATAACAGTAGGGTTTGTTAGAAATACCTGGTCTGCATGTTCTTTTCCAGATGATGAGGCTTCATGTTGAGTATCATCTTCTTGTTCATTTATTTCATCATTCGGCAACTCTTCAATCCTTTCTTGAACAATCGGATTATTGATTAATAAGCCAGAAGACCCTTGATCATCATCATCGTTCTTCTTGTCATCATCCTCTTTCTTATCATCTTTCTGAACAGACTCGTCTTCATCATCATTATCTTCTTCATTCTCTTCATCATCACCAAGAATTTCAAGATCAGAATCACTAACTTCTTCTCCACGTGCTTTCTTTGCTTCTTTTCGCCTTCTATTAATTTTCATTCTGCGAACAATTTCTTTTATGTTGTAAGGCACTGTAGAAGCATCACCAACAAGAACGGATTGTTGTGTCTTCCATTCTAGCAACAACACTTCTTTGTCCTTTCTCTTCTTTTGAATGGCAGCAACTCTTCGAATAACTTCATCAGTATTAATGAATAAAGAAGACTCACCAACCAACATATAGTTTTGATTCTGTTCAACATCAGCATTTTGTTCCAGAATATCTTCAACGACTTGCTCTTCAACTTGTTCTTGAATATTATCCATATCAACCATTTCAATGTCAACTTGACTAGAAGATCCACCAGCTTCTTGAATATCTTCAACAACATTTTTATTCTTTTGAATGGCCTCTTCAGCTAGTCGTCTTTCTCTTTCCATTCTTCTTTCCTCGACTCTTTTCACTTCAATCTCTTGGAATGCAGCATGAACATCTATCTTCAGATGACTTTCCACAACCGCATATAACATGCTGAGTTGATTATCTTTCATTACTTTATCAGCTTTCATCGCTTCCATTTCCAACTTCATTGCTTTCATTTCATTTGATGTAGCTTCACTCATTTCACTGAGAAGCTGATTAAGTGTCTGATTTACGTCTTGAAGATTCTTTATCTTCACATTTAATGAAGAGATTTCCGTTGTTAGAACTTCAACCACTTTAGAATTATTATCGCCATCATCCTTCACTTTCTTCATAGCATCTTCATGATTGATTAGCACCATTCTAATTTGATCATGAGCTTTCATTAACTTATTTACTTGCTTCAATAAGACATCACGTTCTTCTTCAGCCTTTACCTTTTCCTTCTCAAGCTCTTTAACTTTCTTTGCCAGAATCTTTACTGCTTCATTATTGAACAAATCATCTCCAAAATTTAAATCTTCTAACGGATCCCCTGTAGCGGGTGGAAGATTATCAAATGGATCATCTGTAGCTTTGGATTTTGAAGAACCAAGAAAATAAATATTTTCTAGTATTGGTGGAAATTTTAAAGAAAAGACTCCACCCTCAATCACTTCAACATAATCATCTTGACCAACTTTCTGTTGAATTTCCGGTTCTTTAGCCTTAGATGATTCAGGCTGTTTCTTGCCTTTGCCTCCTTGATCCTTTTGAGCTTTAGCTTCTCCTTTCTTTGCACGCAGGCTTCTTGGAATAACTCCAGATTGAAAAGCTTTGCGCTTCTTTATTTGTTTCTTTGGTTGATCTAGTTCAAAAGAAGAATCTTCTTCATCTGATAATTTTTGTTTCTTTGCAGGTCTTTTCTTGAGTTGTGTTTTTCCTCTGCCCGGTGTAGTTGGATCAAGTTCTGATTCTGACTCTGTAGCTTCAGAATCTTCATCACTTGAAACATCTTGAACAACACCTTCAGGTTCTTTGCCTTTGAAACCTTTAGCCTGAACACTTAAACTTTGATCTTTCCGTGCAGCAGCATCTTCATTCCTTTTTAGAAAGCCTTCCAAAGATTGTGACAGCAAATCAGCTCCTTCTTGAATAACTGCAGATGGTTCCAATACTATGTCATCCACCAATCTCTGCCGTGGTTCTGCAAAATAGTCATAAAAGATGTCATTAGAATAATATAACATTTAATATTCTAACTTCTCTTATTACACCCCCTTTCACTGTACCCTTAATAACAATCTTAGGAACTTGTTCCTTTGGAATTGGAACTGTAGGGGATGACTTGGGAGTTCTCTTTCTCTTCCCGTCTTTCACACACCACCATCGAGTATTCTTTTCAGAAAACAAACTCATTTTGTCATCTTCATTGTCAGAATCACTGTTTTGATGTCTCCAGGCATCATTCTCTGGAGCAACATAATCTGGTTTACTAATTCTGCAAATCATTCTTTGTGCTCCTGTGTTTGGACCCTTAGTGGGTCTGTGGATTGTTTCTGCTGTCATGTTTCATAGACCCAAAATATCATCATCACTTTTCTCAAGATCCTTGAACTTTTCATCAATCATCATCTGAACAAAGCGAGGATACATAATGTACATCCTGTTTCCAGCCTTTGCATTTTCAGTCATGTAATCAAAAATCACTTGAGAAACATTATATGGCCGGTTCAACACAAGGTAAGTGACAATGTTCATGATATAGTCTGAAGCTTCATCATATGCACCCTTCCTGTGAGATAAAGCATGAATAACACAGTGTATCAAGAACTTGTAAGCGTTACTGAAACTTGTTTTCAAGATCTTTCCGTTGACACTTCCTGTGAACCCCATTCTGCACCACAAACCTTTTGCTAGACGTTCAAAAATAATGGTTGGATCATCATCAGAATCATGTAAATCTAACACACGTCTTACATCACCAACTGTTATCTAAATCTCCAAATCTATTTTCTTTCCCTTCTCATCTCTCTTTGTTACTGCGGAGTAGATCGTTTTATCTTTTTCTTCGTATCGTGCAGAATTCCAAAAACATCTAACATGTGATTCGTAAACTATGGTTTTATCAGTCAATGCCTTAGCAATTTTGCTCTCTCTCAAGAATTTTGCAACTTTTTCAATTACTAGTTTCTCTGTATATTCTTTTTCTAACAGGCAGTAAATGTTATGCGTTTTCTCCCAGTCCTGCAGAAGAATTCTTGGAATTTTATCAAAAATTTTCTAACTCTTGAAAGTTTCACTCTACCTAGTACTGAGACTCGGATGGCTATCCGACCGGATGGTCATCCGTTCGGATTGCCTATTTGAATAGCTTGAATGGCTATCCGATCGGATTACCTTCTGAGAAAAGTTTGACTTTAATTTCCAGTCGGATTGCTATCCGACCGGATTGCTATTCTAGTCTTGTGAATGAAATGACTGTCCAATCGGATGGTCATCCGATCAGATTGTCATCTATATCATGTGAGTGCTTATGTTATCCGATCGGATTGTCATCCGATCTGATTATCATCCGACTCATGAGATACACAGTTTCCAAGAATCAATTGATGGGATGGATTGCCATCCGATCGGATTGTCATCCGATCGGATTGCTATCCGATTCAAAACATTGGCACAAATTTCAATAAACAAATGATGTAACGGATTGTCATCCGACATAAACAAGAGTTCAAGAACATTCAAGAAACATCTAAAAATTTCTAAGGCAAATCCTCAAATTGAACACAGATCTACACAAAGAATCTTATCGCGATCAAAACCCTATGTTCTAAGTTGTCTAAAACGTCCTAAACAAGATTTAATTCGACAAAAACTGCACCGATAGCCGTGACGCCCTAACATCAGATCTACTTAATTCTAGCATGTTATAACACAAATTAAACTGGTAAACCTGTAGATCTGATCATTCCGAACACAACCCTATGATTATTTCTCATCAAAAATGACTCAAACAACCTAGATCTAACCTAAGGCCTCCGACAGCGACTTCATCGATAAGAACAGATAACAAACATCAAAATTTAATAGTTTTAAGTAAGAGATACATACCTTTGCCATTGTAAAAGTTGTGCAAACCAACAATCCAAAGATTCGTGCAAAGAAATCCGAAGAGAATAAGATCAGAGAATCAAAGTGTGTGAGAGAGAAAGAAGGTTGTCCGATCGGATAACGTTTGACTGACCATTGACTCCCTATATATAGTGATGCATGAGTCGGATGGTCATCCGACCGGATTGCCATCCGAGCGGATTGTGATCCAAACGGATTGCTATCCGATTGAGGCACACTATTTGACTTTTTTTTTAAACTTTGACTTTTTGACCTTTTAACATTTTCTCAAATTTTATCAGTTTTTAGAAATCCACTTAAGTATCTAGGTCCAAGTCAATGGCCCTAGGTACTTAACTTGCCAACCAAGTCCAACTTAATGACCTTGGTTGATCCGATTCAAAACATACTGACTTTTTCTTATTTATCCATTTTTCTGAAAAATAATTACAATTTTCAATTCAATGAACTTGTTTTTGACTTTTCAAACTCAGATAATCATGATTAACTTCAAACTCATCTTCCATCCCAGAAACTTCCTGCATCTTTCTCAATTGGTGATTCTGAAGATCAGCTCTCCACTTTGGTTTGTCAGAAAATAAAGCAGAAATGTAAAATCTTTTTGGATTAAAATTTCTATGCTAGAAAAGAGTTTAGAAATAAAATGCTGTAAATGTAAACTATTTATAAACAGACAATATTTTTGTTTGAGTTTACGTTAGAGGATCATATCAGATTATGACAAGTCACAAGCACCGTTGAGCTCTAAACACTTTAAGTTTTAAACAATTCATGTAGATTGACAATATTGTTGTCCACTTAAACTCAATCTAACAACTTTCGAAATGCTTACCGATACGTTAAGATATATTAGATTGCACTAGATTCTTGTGGACCCCACGATCTCAGCATATCCCCTCATCATGTAATACACTAACTCAAGTAATGCTTTTAAACTTTCATCAACTGTGATTTGTGAGAAAACAACTCAGAATGTTTAAACATTAACAATCAGGTCGATACTCCCGTATACGCAAAGAAAGTCCAATGTTTAAACAAAATAAGAAAATAAAACAAGTTGAAGTTGTTTAGGCGTTAACCACCAGGTCGATACTCCCATATACGCAGAGGTGATCCAAAGCTTAAACGAAACACCAAAGAAAATAAAGCAGAACGTTTAGGCAATAACATCCAGGTCGATACTCACGTATACGCAGAGGATGTCCAATGCTTAAACAAAATAAAAAAATAAAACAAGTCTAAATCTTTGCAAAATGAAAACACAAAATCTCAGTGACTTTTCAGCAAAGTCGTGAAAGTTCACAGACTTAACCGGTTTTATGTCTTTTTGACAATCAGCGATTACCGAGCAGGCACACAGTCAAGAAGGACAAAACTAAGTACTATGCTTTCAACCATGTTTCCCACTAGAACTAGGCTTTTTTCATTTAGTTTGTATCGTTATCGCAAATCTACTACTCTAGCTAAGCCTATCGTCACATCCTTAATGAGACTGTTTATCACATTTGACATTTCATTTCTTTAGCATGCTGTGACAGTCTACTGATGTACAATCATTTCATCTTTTTACACAAAAACTCATTTTAAATTTTATCATGTTTTTGGCTTTTTCAATTTTTCAAATGTTTTTGGGTTTTTGAAATTTTCTATTGTTTTTGTATTTTCAGATATTATAACCTATCTCCCCCTAAAGACCAAAACAAGTAAAAATTTGACAAACCATTGCAGATTGCTTTTCAACATCATCTACAGTGGTACCTTCATCGACGTTAACGATTTCCTCCGCATCCGATAGTAACTTCATACCATTAAGTTTCAAAAGATATTTAAAACGTGTTTTGTCAAATGCTTTGGTATGCAAGTCAGCTTTTTGTTCATCGGTGTGGATTTTTTCTATTCGTATCAACTTCTTCTCGAAACAGTCTCGGATGAAGTGATGACGAATTTAAATGTGTTTAGTTTTAGCGTGATAAACATGATTTTTTGTTATGTTAATAGCTGCCTCATTATCAACAAAGATAGGGGAATTAAGAAATTGCAAACCGTAGTCTCGCATCTGTTGCTGGATCCACAAGATCTAAGAGCAGCAGCTGCTAGCAGATACATATTCGGCTTCACATGTGGATAAAGCGACAGAGGTCTGCTTCTTGCATTGTCTAACAAGGAAACATGAGAAACGAGTGAGGTCGATAATTGGAGAAACAAAAGAGGTATTGAAAACATCGACAAAACACAAGGAAGGCGATCATTTGTTCGTTACCTCGAACAAACAAACGACACGTAGTGACTAATCAAAGTAAATAGGCCAAAATAATGTATTGCCGAAGACATGCTCGCCTATAAGTGAACACTCACCCCAAGAGTTCCCAGGTAAGAGTGACTGGTCCGATACTGGGGATTTGTATGAACACTCTAGCCTTAGACAGAAAACTCAGGGTACAGGCATTCACTCTTCCAGTTTACACTTGTTCACATTATTTAGACCCAAACTTTGACGAGATTTTGAGAATTCAGAGGGCATAAAGCCGAAAATGAATCAAACTGGAAGGGTTCAAAACCTTACAATCAATCATCCAAGGATAGATGATTAATTTTCGAAGCGGATTTGTTATTGTGTTCTCGTTGTGGTTATCACCTAAGGATAGGTGACGGTATTGTTTTAAAATCTAAACGCAAGATAACTCGCGTTAGGGTCCTAGAAAGTTATAGTCTAGGTCAAAGCATTACTAATAACCTAATTCCCTATAACCATTGGCTCTGATACCAACTCTTCTGTCACACCCCGAGCACGTTAAAACAACAAACCGTGGCGGAAACATCAGGGAGTGTTGTAATAGAATCATTGTTTCAACAACCATGGTAATTAAAAGTTTCGTTTTATTGATTCATTAAGTAATGTACATTGTCTTGAAACCAAACAAACAAGAACACTTGTTTTTGGAAAGATCATTGTATGTTAAGTGTAGATCTAAAAGTCTACACATTTTTAGCAAAAATCAAGTTCACCATGATGCTTTACATGAAGTAATTAGTGTATGTTACTTGTGAAAATTGTTGGGAATTTTTTTTGGTGATGAAATGAAAATAAAAACATGTTTTGAAAACATGGGAAACCTCCATTTTTAGAGGAAACATAAAAATTTTGACACTTAGAAAAATATAAGTTTTGGTGAAACTTATTCCCAAAAAAAATCACCTAAAAATATTTACCAAGGTTTCTGTCACACCCCGACCACGTTAAAACAACAAACCATGGCGGAAACGTCGGGGAGTGTTGTAACAGAATCATCGTTTCAACAACCATGGTAATTAAAAGTTTCGTTTTATTGATTCATTAAGTAATGTACATTGTCTTAAAACCAAACAAACAAATTAAACATCGTCTACTATCGTTTTTATGTCACTAAGGCCTTGTCCAGATCCTAAGTGAACATGCTTCCTAGCAATCATCACGCAACATCACCTGAAACATATGTAAAAACATAGTCAGCAAAGAAATGCTGGCGAGCACATAGGTTTTACAAGAGTATCAGAATCATGGCTCGTTTATATATATATTGCAATACCTTGAAAACCATGTTTTGAAAAGTATATAATATTGCAACATGATTAACCAACTCAAATCAAGATGGTTATAGTTTATAAAATCTCGTAGCCATGATTCTTAACCCCAAAACATTTGTTTTAGTAAACCAATTCGTAAAACATCTCGTTAAAACTCGTTAATAAAACTCGTATGGTTTATATCGTTTCGAAAACCTCCTTGTGTGAAATCGTTTCAAATCGTTTCCCAAGTGAACTAAATAATGACACGCAATGTAATATGATAGAAGCATTTATATATAAGATGTACCAGCGGCGTATCTACCATGCTTCTATCATGTCACACTCATCCCATTACCTAATCACAACCCAAACCAATCGTTCGTTCGTTCAAATCGTTTTATCTCGTTTAAGTCATTCCAAATCGTTTTAACTCGTCCCAAAATCGTATTCGTTTTAATTGTGAAACTACTTTTGGTCGTCTCGCTAATAACATTCAAACCTTCGTGACTCGACTACCTCGCTTCTCGTATTAACAACCACCAAAGGGTTAGTTAACAATCATCAGATTCGGTCGTTACCTACATAACCCCCACACAAAACCATGGGTGTAGTCTGATAACGGGATTTGTCAGATCCTATGGTACCATAACCTAATACTGGTCGGTTCGGCCAAAATTAATGAATGTCATTCGTTATGTAACTACAACCAACAAGTTTTGTTCACTTTATTGAAATCATTATTAGTTTAGTATAAACCATATCAATCGTTTTTGAAATCATCGTTTAAACCTTGAAATCATTTTGTACATATGAATCACCCCAAAACAATTGAAAACAGAAAAATAGGGGAACTATGTACTCACATTGAATAGAAGGGTATCCTTGATTTAAAGAACTTAGCGAAGCTCAGACAAACCAAGCAAATTCAAGTAGTACCTAGTAATCGAATCACTAGTAAATAAATCAACACCTAAATCGGAAGATCGGATAGAATGAGGTCTTGTAAACCAAATGAGTGTGGGACTCATGTGATATGATTTAACAAAGCCTACATCCTAATTCGGAACCTAACCTAAGTGCTCTCGGATGTCGGCTTGTTTGGTCGTACGGTCGCGTTGTTCGTTAATTTACGACGAAACTCAAACGGACGCGAAAACGAACCAAATTAAGCGACGAGCGGTATTTTTGCATGCCAATCACTAAAATAAAAATATTTTAGTGTGTACAAAATTTTTGGATATCCAGATGTGGTCAGAACGTAAGATATGCGCGAAAATGCAAACTTACGTCATTTTTGACACTTTTAGTCCATGTATGATCAAATAAGCATGTTTTCGCACACCGAACCCCTCAAAGCTTATTTCTAAGCTATGTTTAGGTTATTTATGGTATGTTTAGCTTATGATCAAGTTCCGGACTGTTCGACACCATACAATTTGGTATAGTTTCGCAGCTTGACACAAATAGTCCCTGCGATTGAATAGACTTGATTTCAACACACCAACCCATCCAAAACTTATTTCTAAGTTATGTGGAGGATATTTGAGGTATGTTAAACCTATGTCACTATTCCGGAGTGTTTGTTGCATTAAACTGACTGCGTTTACATACCTGTTTGCGTATAACTCTCCAGAAAGCGATTTAAAGCTTGAAATTGGAATTGAATCAAATTGTAAAATCACCAAATACAGATACACACATAAATACACCAAAGCACATTGTTTTATTAATAATTAACATTGTTTTGCATTGTTCATCAATTACAGAGCACAATTGTCACAGTTTCCTAATTTTTGTACAAAATTTTAAGCCAAGAAATAATGATTTCTTCAAGTTTAAATTAATATTAAGTATGTATATTTTTAGGAAATATATATATTTAGTGATCACCAAATTTTGTGCTAAGTGTATATTATGTGTATTATATGTAGTAGTGTATTAGGAACTTGAAAAATACACTAAATACTCCCAAGGAGTATAAATACCAAAATACACATACAAATACATAAGGATACTCAAGTATACATGTATACAAAATCCTCACAAGAAGAGTATATGGACAAATACAAGAAAATATATTTGTATAAATATATTCCACAAACATATGGACCTTGGACAATTTTTGGACAAATATATATCAACTTCAAACTAGTAAAAGTCATACAAAATCAGATGAATAACAAAAATAAGTATTATATATATATTCAAGCATGACAAAATATATATATTCCACACAAGTCTTAAAAATATATTATTTTTAAGAGATATAATTCCGAAAAGTAATAAAAATCAAAGTATTGATTTTTGGCAAATAATGTAAAATACACAAGTATTTACATAAAAATTCAAGTATACTTTCCTAAGTATACTTGCACAAAAATAATATTGAGAATATTATTTAACAACATACTTATATTCATTTCTGGAACAATAATATAAGTAACATATATGGACAAGTTAAAAATATAGTTTATTTTTAACACTTATTATTTTGACAAAGACAAATACATAAACTTAACATGGTGACTTGTACTTGTGTGATACAAGTCTAGTGACTAACGTACATAGAATAATTATAGGTCAAGACGCTTACAAAAACGGCCGGTGAAGTTTACGACGCGAGTTACGCAAAACTGTGAGTTCATGTTCTCACTTTTAAACATTTTCTTGTTTTCTAAACTTGGGGAAAATACATGTACTGTGGTATGTAGAAACAAAACTAAGGAATGATACTATAGATCATGTCATGAATAGGGTGTCATAAGCACCATTAATCAACGTAAGTCCTAGACCGCGTAACAAAAGGTTAGATCTAATGGGTTTCAGGCAGCCACGCTCTTGGCCACATTTTTACCGAGAGTGCTTTTATGTCTCTAGTCGTGAATCGACAAGTAAAATGCCTATGGTTTGGATGCTTCCTATGTCATTACATATGTTACTGGCCTCGCGAACCATTAGTGATCTCGATTTCCTTACATTTACAGAAACACTTTTTCAAGTACAATTACATACCATGTTTCCTACAAGGAATACTTAAATGTTTTACACAAAACTGCATGAATTCACACCAACTTATGTTGACGATTTTCCAAAACTTACATGTATTTCAGGTAACTAAGTGGATGTACGCGCGGTCCCTCTTTGCTCAAGGATGTGGTTTATGTACTAGTTGTTATGTGTCAAGGCTCCAATGCCACTTTTGAAGGATTTGGTTGTTATATTCCACCTCCTGTGGTAATATAATGATCAAAACCTTGATACTTGTTTTGAAACGAAGTTGTAAACTTTTCAAACAATTATCTTATGTGGAATGTAAACTTAAAACTTAACATTTATTTTGGGATATTTATTATCAATGGCATTGTGGAGTTTGATTTGTGATCATGTAGTATGTTTACCATTCGTATGCAATGAGAACCTTTCAGGATCACACCTCATGTTTCCGCCTTAGAAAGGGGTGTGATAGATTGGTATCAGAGTTGCGATTGTAGTGAACCAGGATTCCTTCTCGAGTCTAGACTACAATCCTTAGGATCCTCTCACGAAAACAATTTTTCAAAAGTTTTTCATTGCATAAAACTTCCCGTGACATCCACTACCTGAACTTGTTTTCAAAAAGTCAAGTAAGGACACTACGAGACTTAGGGTGCGCGGGAGTAGCACTTAACTTAAACTAGGGACTACTTGCTTATTTGTGTGTAACTTTATACATAAATTAAGTAGTAATAATTAATATATGTACATATGCTATGACTCTTATGTTACAGGTACACATGTCTTCATCTGAGAGTAGTGGTCTATCGGAGGAGCATGATCCCATGGCTGTTGTTTCCGACGAAGAGATTGCACCAGCTCCTGAGCTCTTTACTTCCGACTCAGAGACTAATCCCGAGCTTATGTCTGATGACGACGACCTTAATGATTTCCAGCCTTTTGCTTTACCCGACTTTGGTGACGACATTCCTTTCGTTGATGACGTTCTAGCTTTTCCTTTACCTATTCACGATCAGCTCATCATTGGATATCCCGATGGAGAGAATCTTGTCGAGCCCATTCCGATCCACGCTATTCCTCTCGCTGCCATCCCTGCTGAGGATTGGCCTTTTGTTGTTGACTTGGACGATGATATCGATGTTCCTGTGATTGAGGTAGATCACATTGACGATGACCTGGGTGATGGTGAGGTATTCGACATCGTCATCCTAGACGTAGCATCACATGTTGTATCTGTCATTGACATCTCTTCTGATTCTAACCATGATTCTGTTGCCGACTCTTTTGAGTCCGTGACCTCTTCAGCCCTTCTAGATGCTGGACTAGGGTCTTACCCTACTAATGATGATGATGATGCTACGTCCGTTGCAACAGCTTCTCCTGTTCACGTTCCTGCACCTACTCATACACCTCCTCACACTCCTACTCACGTAGCCAGTGACAGCTCTTCACGTCCACCTGTTCCGGCAGACCATTCTAGTGGTGTACGTAGTATGCGTTATGCTTCGGCCTTTCCGCATACACGTCCCACTCATGGTGGAGAGCCTTCTGGTCATCCACATATACCCCGACATGAGTTGAGTCCTCGCGTTTAGTCGCCCCGATTGTTCCCTCCGTATTCTATGCCATTATCCAATCCATACCATCCTTCCCATCACACTTGATACACTAGAGTTGATCTCCTTCTATTGCTCCAGCTTCAGTTTGAGATCCTTTGTCGTAGGGTCTACGAGTTGGAGAATGAGGCCGATGCGAGACGACCTCCTCCACCAGATTATCCACCACCCGTTACACCTCCACCACCATCTTCACCCCCACCGGCATCTCCGCCACCACCTGTTCGGGCACCTATTGAGGGTCATGCTGCTCGGTTTCTCACTGTAGAGCAGCGGGCCAGCTTCCTCATCTGTCGAGTTCACGAGCTCGAGGATGAAGTGGCTCATCTTTGCAGTTTGATCTTCCCTACACCCCCTCCCTCTCCACCAGCCCATTAGGTTTTTCATTGCAGGTACTTTGATGGAGCAGTATTTTTTTGGTATGAAGACTACGACCGAGTTTTGGGTACAACTTGAAGACTAGGACTGCCAATGTGAAGAAAGATATTTTGTCTTTTATATGTATTAAACTTGTACTATTGGGTGATGTAACCCTTATGCATTTTTTTTCTTTACAAACAATGATGTAACAAGTTGTCCTGGTATGTATAAAATTTCGGTGAATATCTTATGACACATCAGTATTTATCTGTTTATGCATGCTTGTTGCTGTATGAATTGATTTATATGATTGGTGGATTGTTTGATATTGTTTATGTGTGTATATGTATACGTATATGTACTACTACTATCTAGTATGATGGTATCAGACAAATACCTAACTCTGTTGTGTTGTGTTTTAGAAGAACATGACACCTAGGAGAGATGTGAACACTCGAGGTTCTGACCAACCACCTCCCCCGCCGATGCCGAGGACTGCTGAAGAATTGAACTCTCTGCTGGAAGAATGGATTTCTAAAGCTATCGCCCAATACGAGGCAAACCGTGCTGAGCACAGTGGAGGCCCAGGCGGTACCGGGCGAAATAGACATGGAGATTCATCTGGAGGAAACCCGACCCAAGGTAACCTTAAGTTGATTTGCTATAATTTGATGAAACTTATGAACGGTCTTTGTTTCATTGTTTCATTGATTGCTCACATGTGAATTAGTTGGATAAATTCCAGGCTGCACCTACAAGCAGTTTCTCGACTGCAAGCCACTGAATTACGACGGCACTAGAGGTGCAGTGGCTTTCGTGCGCTGGACGGAGAAAACTAATTCCACAATCCGCATGAGCAAGTGCACCGCGGACCAAAAAGTCACTTTTATTACTAGATTGTTTGTCGACGAAGCTCTGACTTGGTGGTATTTATAAGTCCAAACTCTGGGTGACGATGCCGCTTACGATATGACATGGAATGAGTTGAAGGAAAGAATGAGGGAAAAATATTGCTCACGTGCTGAACTCCAAAAGCTGGAGACTGAGTTTTGGAATCTGTCCATGGTTGGTGCGGACATTGTTGGTTATACTCAGAGATTCCATGATCTGTCGAGAGTGATCCCCTACTTGGTGACTCCTGAATTTAAATGCATTGAGCGCTACATCTGGCGATTGGCTCCGGAGTTTCGCAATTTGGTGACTGCGGAAGAACCCACAACGATCACTCAGGCTGTAACTCTGGCTGTCAGCCTTACTGAGGATGTTGTTCGCATGAAGAAGTTATCCTTGAAGGCTACTGAGAAAACCGAGACGCATGCTGAGTCGTCTGGTGACAAGAAAAGGAAACATTCAAATTTGAATCAAGCGACGCATAACAACAACAAGGGTTCCGACAACAAGAAACGTGACCCCAATCCACCCAAGGAGACAAAACCCTTGCAGCTGCGAATGACACTGCTACTAGAGGGTACCAGAGCACCAAACAAGTGCAAGCGTCACCGTGATGGAGTTTGTCGCATTCCAAAATGCGACAAGTGTGGAAAACTGGGACACCGTACCGAAGAGTGTTGGGGAAAAGGAAATGGAAGTGGTAATAGGAACAGGAATGGAAACCGAAACGGTGTTGGTAATGGGAACAGTAATGGAAATGGCAATGGTACTGGTAACAGGAATGGAAATGGAAATGGACAAAACCGAGGATGCTTTGGTTGTTGTAGCAAAGAGCACTTCAAGAAAGATTGCCCAAGGGAAAACAATGCTCAAGCTCGAGCATTTGTGATAGGTGCAAGGAACGCCCGTGAGGACCCTAATGTGGTCACCGGTACGTTTCTCGTTAACAATCACTTTGCATCCATATTATTTGACACTGGTGCTGATTATAGTTTCATATCTGTGGAATTTAAACGTATGCTTGGAATAGAATCTAGTAGATTAGATATTCCTTATTCCATTGAACTAGCCGACGGTAAACTTGTTGAATTGAGCGAAGTTGTTAGAGGATGTACATTGGAACTTGGTGAACGAAGATTTAGTATCGATCTTTTTCCTGTTCAGTTGGGTAGCTTTGATGTTGTAGTCGGAATGGACTGGCTGTCCAAGAATAAAGCCGAAATTATTTATCATGAGAAGATCATTCGCATCCCTCTTACGGATGATGAAACACTCATAGTCCATTGAGAGAAAAGAGACACGCCCTTGCGGATCATCAACTGTATGAAGGCACAGAAATGCTTACGAAAAGGATGTGTTGCATTCTTGGCGCATGTAGTAGATAAGAAGGTTGAGGAGCTGAAGCTTGAAGACATTCATGTGGTAAAGGAATTCCCTGATGTTTTTCCCGAAGACTTATCAGGATTACCTCCGCAAAGACAAGTCGGGTTCCATATTGACTTGGTTCAAGGCGCCGCTCCTGTAGCCATGGCACCATATCGACTTGCACCATCCGAGATGCAAGAATTATCTACACAACTCCAGGAGTTATTGGATAAAGGATTCATAAGGCCGAGCTTCTCGGCTTGAGGAGCTCCAATATTGTTTGTAAAGAAGAAGGATGGAACCTTGCGGATGTGTATTGATTACAGAGAGTTGAATATGCTCACTGTTAAGAATCGGTATCCGTTACCTAGGATTGACGACTTATTCGACCAGTTGCAAGGATCAAGCTATTACTCCAAGATTGACCTTCGGTCTGGCTATCATCAATTGAGGATTCAAGAGGAGGGCATACCAAAGACTGCGTTCAGGACTCGTTATGGGCACTACGAGTTCCTTGTGATGTCGTTTGGATTAACGAACGCACCAGCAGTGTTTATGGATCTGATGAATTATGTATGCAAACCGTATTTCGATAAATTCGTGATTGTATTTATCGATGATATTCTGATTTAGTCACGAACAAAGGAAGAGCACGAGCAACATCTCAGAACCATTCTGGAACTACTGAAGAAAGAGAAGCTTTATGCAAAAATACGCATTTTTCAATATACACTAATATGGGTAAAATTTTGGGTAAGCCTTATGTGTTAAAATGTGTTAGGTGATTTAAACATGAGAATGAGAAAGTATGTTAATTTTTTAATATGATTTTGGAAATTTAGATTATGCATGAATATTTGTGCGTTTTGTGCGGTAGAAACCGCGTTAAATGTGTAACTTGTTTGTCGAGCATGAAAATTTGATACATATAAGATATTTTATGTATATTTGCTTTAGAAATGACAAAATAGATAAGTTAATAAGATTTCGCATGTGTTGATGATAAATTATATGAATGTTTATGTATATATATATTACGACGCGCAAATCATAGATATATTACGTATAAACGGGAGTGTTAATGGACTTGCACAATAATGGTCACCAATAAAATCGTTCAAGTCGCAAAATCATAATATATATATATATATAGGGAGGAGCACATGCGAGAACCACCTTTATTGTGAGAACCGCGAGAACCAATGTGAACACAACCTAAAATAGCTAAAAAAAACCTAACCCCCACCCCCCCCCCCCCCAAAAAAAAAACCTAACCCCCCCCCCCCAAGCTAAAAAAAACCTAAAAAAAAAAAACTAACCCCCACCCCCCCCCCCAAAAAAACCTAAACCCCCCCTCCCCCACCCCCCAAAAACCTAAACCCCCCCCCCCCCCCCACCCCCCAAGCTAAAATGCTAAAAACTAAACCCCCAAAAAATCTAAAAAAAAATCTAAAAAAATCAAAAAAAAAAATCTAAATTTAATTTTTTAATATTTTTAATATTTTTTATGTTAAAATCGCTACCTTAAAAAAAAAATTTTGCTTCGAAAAGTAGCGATTTTTTTATAAAAAATTGTGTGATTTTTAGCTATTTTTAGGCATTTTTTGTTGTGTTCACATTGGTTCTCGCAATAAGAGGTGGTTCTCGCATGATCTTCTCCCTATATATATATATATATATATATATTAACGTGCCAACATAATCAAAAAGGATAATTTTTCGAGAAAATCTCAAAGTTATGTGATAATTCTAAGAAACGGAGAAACTTAGGATTTTGTGTTATGAATGTTGATTTATAATCATTCCTATATATATAATAGGACGTGTAGAAATCAATCTCTGGGATTGCGCTATTTAAAATACGCACCCAAATGTGAGTGTCACTAAACCCCTCTTTTTACAGCTTTATATATATTTTGGGGGTAGAACACGCCAATAAAAGGGTTTAATAATGTTTTCGGAATAAAACATACCTTTTTGATACAAAATATATATTTTCTTTGAAAATATATGGATTTGTGAAAATATATGTTTTGGGAATGAAACAGTTTTGTTGAATATATTTGTTTCGGGATGAAATGGGATTGGTACGGTGTTTCCGAGGCGAAACAGGCCGTAAAGTTGGGACGGATGCCGGCCTGGTCCCAGGGAAGGGGACCAGGGGGTTCGTACAACTTCGTGTATTAAATTGTCATATTAGTAGGATATATATATTATACGTGAGGCAGACATCATATTGTTCTCGAAGAGGACCCTGCGCCCATGATGTCGTTTAATCATTTAAGTATTGCACGCGAGGAATTGTTGGTAGATCTATCGGGTTGACAACCCCGTCATGATCGGTCGCTCCGAGTCAAGTCAAACGAGGAATTGATATTCTAATTATTGTCTAGCTTTGATTATCCCTGCATGGTTAATATATAGTTCGTATTGTCTAGCTAACATTACGAGTCTGAAAATTGACGCAATAATTTAATATACAAAACCTGGGTAAGAGTGATATTTTCGGGTGGTTGAACCGCGACGGAAGACCCATGGATTTTATTAAGGAAGTAAAAATGGACTTTCTAAAATTTATATGGATGTTTTCAAATAAACACATAATCAGAAAGTTTTCCTTTTAGATGATTGTTTGTATGTGAATAAGTGAACTCACCTTCCTTTGTGTTGATGCTTGATTTTTAACGTGTTCTACAGGTACTTAAGTTTGGCTTTGGGAATCATGGCATATCTTGTGTTTGAATGATGCATGTTGTTTTGTTTAAAAATGTTGGACAACTTTTAAACTTTCTGGGACGTACGTAATAAGATCCGCGAGGATCAAAGACAACTTAACTATGTGGTAGTGTCGTAAAACGTAATGTTTAAATAACTTATGTTTAAAATAAATTAAAATGTCCAACAATTAAATGCATCGATCGACAAGATATAAATGGGCACCAACTTCCGTCACCACTACGTTTTATATTCCGCTGTGACGTTTTTGGGGTGTGACAGAAGTTGGTATCAGAGCCATTGGTTGTTAGCGAACTAGATGTTTTCGGGGGAAAACACTAGACTTCAACCGGAGAATTTTGAAGTATGAAGTCCAAAATTCTCGAAGCCAAGAATTTTAAATAAACATAGAAAAATTTTATCATGTATGAAAACCCTATGTGTTTATGTGCATACGTGATTTTCTGTTTATTTGGGCCTTACGTGTTACTATTCATGTTGATCACACACTTACTTGTACAGTTACATATGTGTCACAGATGTCGCACGAGCACGAGGTCATCGAGATCAATGACTCAGGTAGCGAGTCAGATTTCAAGACTTCACCCAGATCCATTCTACCAGAGATACCTATAATGACCCCACAGATGGTTGGTATGGCTGAGTTTGCTTCATCATTCCGTGTTGACCCTGCTGCTTTCGCTAGCCAAGTAGACGTGATCAGAGGTGTCCTCTGGCACAGTACCAGTTATCGATGACGTGATCAGAGGTGTCCCTGTTATTGGAGGACCTTATAGTATTGCGCCAGCAGTGGATGCCACTATTGTCACGGCTCGACCATTAGAGCCATCTGTTGCTCCACCTGCTACTGTGATCGAGTCTATCGCTGAGGTCCCTCCACCTGTTCTGTCAGAGTCATCTTTACCCGTCTTAGAGTCACGCGTATCTACTACGCCCCTATTAGTGTATTATCGCCGTGGGAAGAGGGTTAGGCCTGCTGGAGAGGTTGCTTCTACATCACATGCTGAGACCGCATTTGCTTCTAAGAAGTAGAAAGAGGTTTGGGTAGATCGATGTTGCCATTGTGACTGAGGGGCAAATGGACTGGTACGATGAGTTGAAGGATTTGGATAACAGTGCGATGGACCAGATGCATTGGAGGATAGTGGATTTGGAAGAGTTGGTCAGGAAGATGCTAGATTTTATAGGGATGAAGCGTTAGATGTTGATTGTTGTTTGTTTGTAGTTGTTTATTTTTGGTTATTGTGTTAGATACTTCTTGGTACTTTTGGTTTTGGGGGCCTACATGCCGATTATATTTTGTGATATTAGGTAGAAATTTTTGTGAAAACTTGTTATGGGTGTCGATGTAGACATGCCAAGGATAGTAGGGATGTACTGAAAACAAGTTATTAATTTCTATGATAATATCAGATGATCTACTTTTGGTTTAAAATTTTTCTCATTAATGTGTGGATAATATACATGCGCAATGTTTTATCCACTAATATTTATTGATTGAATTATTTTTTGTTATCGTCTCATGTGATTATTATTGTTGTAAGTAATAGAAACGACGAAAATGCCGCCAAAAGGAAGACAGGGTACTAGACTACCTGCCACACCAGAAGAGTTGACACGACTCATATCCCAACATGTTAATGCTGCCTTGGAACAGCGTGATGCTAACCAAAATGATGGCCAGGAACGTGGATGCGGTACTCACGGGCAGGATCTTGGTGGGACATAGATTGGAAACCCTCCAGGTAAGATAATGATCGGAAAGTTTTGGAAGTTCATCTGTTATGATCTCATTGGAACGTATTCCTGATTTCCATTAACCGTATGAACAGTGCACAGGAGCGTACACAAAACAATCTAGGGTTGTAACCCAAGATCATTTACTGGTGTCCTATGCAATGATGTGACATCGATATGCGTGATATCGGGCTGTCAGAATGAGTCGGTCATCCGAGTGTTTCAGCGATCTGAACCTAGAATTGGAGATTCGGAGAAGCGCAAACCTGAGAGCTCCAAGAAGACTCCTGAAGTGGAATGTAGGAAGAAACGTAACTTGGAGAAAGCAAGTGTAGCTAACCCTAAAGAGTCAGGAAAGGGTAAAGTCGGTGATGGACAAGAGAAGTGCGCCAGATGTGGCCGAACCGGACATGTGATTTCCCAGTGTTATGCCAAGAATACGTTGAATGGAGTTGCGCTCAAAGAATGCTTTGCATGTGGTGAACAATGACACATCGAAAGAAAGTGCCCAAAACCAAAAGGACAAGATGTTAAGAGCAATTCCATTGAGGCGAGTGTCGGGAAGGAAAGTGAGAGTCCTGCTACTGTTACTGGTATATTTCGAATCAAAAGCCAGTCTATGTTCATACTTTTAATACCAAAGCTGACTTGAGTTTTGTTCAAAAAACTTTGAACCATTTTTGTGTTCACCTACAAGTAAGCTAAGTATAAAGTGCCCGATAGAACTAGCAATTGGTAAATTGATAGAAACTAGCGAGGTCGTTCGCGGGTGTAGTATTTAGTTAGGATATCATAGTTCTACAGTTGGTTTATTTCCAGTGGGGCTGGGGAGCTTTGACAAAGCTGCGAGGGTGGATTGTGTCACACCCTGACTTTTGCGGAAGCGTATGATGTGTGACTTGCTCAATATCATTGTATTCAATTATAATAAACAACTATATGATTAAAACAAGATGTTCATCCATTCATAAGTATGAAATGTTACAACGCAAGTCACTTAAGTTTCAACCAATGTATCCTTAAGTTATGTTACAAAACAAAAGTGGATGACATCTAGAATTTAAATTTACGTCTTGAAAACAACGCCAGCACCCAAGATCCATCTTGTTTCCTGAAATACATGTAAGTTTTGGAAAATTGTCAACATAATGTTGGTGTGAGTTCATGCAGTTTTTGTATAGAGTATTTGTATACTTGTATGAAAACATGGTATGTAATTTGTAATGACGTATCTGAAACTGAGTTTTGTAAATGTAAGGAATACGAGATCGCTAGTGGTTTGCAAGGCCACTAACATGTGCAACGACATAGGAAGCATCCAAACCATAGGCATTTTTACTTGTCGATTCACGACTGTCGGTTCACGACTAGAGACACAAAAGCACTGCTTGGTAAAAGAGTGGCCAAGAGTGTGGTTGCCTGAAACCCATTAGATCTAACCTTTTGTTCCGCGGTCTAGTATGTAATTGATTAATGGTGCTTATGGCACCCTATACGTCACATGATCTATAGTATCATTCCTTAGTTTTTGTATTCAACATACCATAGCACATGTATTTTCCCCAAGTTTAGAAAACAAGTAAAGGTTTAAAAGTGGGGACATGAACTCACAACTTTGCGTATCCTGCGCTGTAAACTTCACCGGTTGGTTTTGTAGTGTCGTGACCTATACGTGTTCTATTAATGTTAGTCACTAGACTTGTATTACATAAGTACAAGTAACCATGTTTTGTTTATGTATAAGTTCTTTGTATGTTCAATCTTTGTGAGGGTCGGGCCTTGTTTGTCGGGTCTTGCCCGTTGAGTATATATTGTTTATTTGTTAATATATATATATATTCCTTCTCAAATATATATTCATATATAAAGTCTTTCTCAAGGTAATAAGGGTTAAAAATAATTTATATTTTTAACTTTTCATGTATGTTACTTATATTATTTTCCCAAAAATAAATATAAGTACTTTGTGAAATAATATTTTCAATATTATTTTTGTACAAGTATTCTTAGGAAAGTATACTTGTATTTTAAGTAAATACTTGTGTATTTTGTATTTTTCACCAAAAAAAAATACCTTGATTTTTATTACTTTCCGGAATTATATTTCTTAAAAATAATATATTTTTAAGACTTGTATGAAATATATATTTTGTCATGCTATAAAATATATATGAGGCTATTTTTGTTATCCACCCGAATTTCGTATAAATTCAAATACTTGGTATAGGTTATATATTTTTGTCCAATATATATATATATATATGTCCATAGTGTCCAAATTCAATAATATGTTAAGAAATATATTTTCATAAATATATTTTCTTGTATTTGTCCATGTATTTTCCTTGTGAGGAATTTTGTATACTTGTGTACTTTAGTATTCTCATATATTTGTATGTGTTTTTTTTTTTTTTTTTTTTTTTGTATTCATACTCCATGGGAGTATTTAGTGTATTTTCAAGTTCCTAATACACTACTACATATAATACATATAATATACACTTAGCACAAAATTTGGTGATCACTAAATATATATATATATATATATATATATATATATATATATATATTTTCCCTAAAAATATATATATATATATATATATTTTCCCTAAAAATATATATACTTAATATTAATTCTAAACTTGAAGAAATCACCATTTCTTAACTTGTAATTTTACACAAAAATTAGGAAAACCTTGGTAATTATTTTTAGGTGAATTTTAGGGAATAAGTTTCACCAAAACTTATATTTTTCTAAGTGTCAAAATTTTATAAAATTTTGACATAGTTTCCCCTAAAAATGGAGGTTTCCCATGTTTTCAAAACATGTGTTTATTTTCTTTTCAATCACCAAAACAATTTCCAACAAAATTCATCAACAACATACAACAATTTCTTCATATGAAACATCATGGTGAGCTTGATTTTTGTTAAAAATGTGTAGTCTTTTAGATCTACACTTAACATATTATGATCTTTCCAAAAATAAGTGTTCTTGAGTATTGTAAACAAACTTGTATGAAACTTTATTTTGCTAATCAACTCATTAATGAGTTAATGGTTTCAAAGTTTGTAAATCATGTTCTAAAAACCACTTTTATGTTTATTAGAATGATCATTATGTTTATCACCATGTTTCACCATGGATCTTTCAAGATCCATGCTTAATATCTTTAGATCTTTCAAAAACAAGCTTTATATTAAATATTTAACAAACTTTCCATGAGTTTTAGTTTCAAAAATTAGTTCTACACACACTTTATTACTTCAAGATTACAAGATTATGTTTAAAAAAAATCATTTTTCATGTTCACATAATGCTTCATATGTTCAACTTCAAGTTTAACCATGGATCCTTCAAGATCCATGCTTAAACTTGTTAGATCTAAGCTTTGACATACTTGATCTAAACGTAATCACAAGATATAACATCAACAACTTCATTACATTCACCAAAAATTCATGTAATCACTTGATTTCTTCATAAATATGTTAGATCTTCTCATTTTTATCATTAAAAGTTAAGTTGTTTAGATGGTGAAACTTGTACATAACATAAACATGACTTATTTTAGTGATCAAGAATATTACTACTAGCTCTAATGGCTAGGGAAGTGGCACAAGAATGAAGAAGATGAACAAGGAAGAAATCAAGTGGTTAAAAGCTCCAAAGTGAGGTCCTTCTACTTCTAGCACCTTACACTTTCTTAGATGGCCTTAATACACCTCTAGATCACCTTGGATTATGAGATTGAAGCTTGAAAGTGAAGTGTGTATGTAGGGGTGTTTGAGCCGAGACCAAGGAAGAACAAAGGAAGAAGATGAAGATGAAAATGGGTAATGTGAACTTGTTATTAACTTAGGGTCTTTATAAAGAAAAACTCAAACATATAATCTTTTATGGGATCTTATGCACCAAAGTGAGGGGACAAGGTTAATAGAATAATCAAAAAGGTGTGTGGGGCCCTTAGGGGCCGGTTATGGTGAAAGAGGGGGGGGTAAAGTGTAAAATTTTGGAAGTTGGGGGTTTAAAGTGCAAACAAGGGGGTTTAAGTTAGTTTAAGTGTGTTTAGGTGTTTTTATGATTTTTAAGGAGTTATAGCACCAATACTAGCTTAATATCATAAAAACATTACTTCTAGTCAAATTTTGATGTTCCGGGTATTGTCCGGTTGTTCGATTCGTTACGGTTCGTTAAAGTGCTGAATTGCACAGTTTCACTAGGTATGAAGCACCTTTTGTGGCAGTTTTAATTCCCGAAACTTTGTAAGTTATACTAGACAATAAAACATAAATTCTACATGATATTAATGTGTTTAAAAGCTGATTATAGCTGAATTGTGCTGATTTATGCAGAATTCTGCATTTAAAGTGAGTTTCAGGTGCTTTTTAGTGCATAGTTTAGCTTCCGGAAAGTTTATATGTTAACCTTTGAATCCACACTTGGGTTTTAATGTATTTTAGATGTTGGACCTATTCCTAGGCCCTAATTCTATTATTTGACTGCTTTCTGCAGAATTACCGACACAGCGTGTCTTACAGGTGAGTTTACTAGTCTTTCCGACGCAATGCTAAAGTAATGCATAAAGCAATATTTGAAATATAAAACGTGCATGAATTCACATGTATAGCATGTAATCATACAATGTTGACATTTAATCACATAATTAAAGATATTAAATAATAATTAGACTGTACGGAAATTACCGGTTTTGTGCCAGTTATCATAGATTGATCATCTGAGAACGAAGTGGGGACTATCGCTTGAAGAAGCTAGTTAGGATATCTCGTCCTGATGACAGTAGAAAGGCGGAAGTTGTTCGTGGAGATCGACCGAGTCGAGTGTTGAGTGTTGATAGTTGAGAGTCGTCAGTGTTGTGAAGATGCTCGAGTTGTTGCGAAAGGGGTATCATGCGTTCTTAATTAACGTGGTGGATGCGGAAACCGAATGTAGGAATGTCGGAGAGATTTCTATCAATCGCAACTATCCGAAAGTCTTCCTAAAAAGACTTACCTGGATTGCCCCCTGCGAGACGGATCAAATTTCGAATCGATCAGACATCCGGTGCTGTGCTTAATTTCACAATCTCCATATAGATTAAGCACCGACTGAAAGGATAGAAATGTCGAGTCAGTTTCAAGAGCTTTTGGACAAGGGCTTCATTTGATCAAGCTTTTCGCTTTGAGGCGCATCTGTTATGTTGAGAGAAAGAAGGATGGATCCTTCAGGATATGTGAGGATTTCAGAAAACTGAATAAGTTGACTATCAAGAATCGATACCCTATTACCGAGGATTGACAATTTGTTCAATCAAGCTACTGGGACCCAACTGCTATACGAAGATCGATCTACTATTGGGATATTATCAGTTCAAGGTTGCTACGAAGATATTTCGGGGACTGCTTTTCAAACGTGATATGGCCATTACAAGTTATTAGTCATGCCCTTTGATTAAATTAATGCCCCATTTATATTCATAAATCTCATGAATAGGGTATGGAAACCCTAATCGGATGAATTCGTGATAATATTCATCGACGACATGCTTGTATATACACGAACCAAAGAGGATCATGAGTAACGTTTGAAGATAACTATGGAATTGGAAGGGATGAGGAAGGTATGCTTGTAGATCAACTTGAGATTGGGAGCGTGTATGATGGACTCAGAAGGAAGTCAAGATACTCACATGCCCTTGGCAGAGTTATCTTACAATAATAATTAACACGCTAGTATTTAGGTTGCTCGGTTTGAAGCTTTGCATGGATGGAAGTGCTGATCGTCACTTCGTTGAGCTAACGTGACAAAGGACAATTAACCAGACCTTAGTTTATCTAGGAAACCAGCGACAGGATTTGCCTAGATCGAGGGAAGGTTAAAAGTCGCCACTTGATCAACATAAGGATTATATGGACAATTGCGATTCCAGATTGAAGACTTAGTTCTGATAAAGGAGTTATCTTGAGAGAGATGCTATTAGGTTTAGCAGAGGAAAGAAAAGCTGAGCCACATTTGATTTGGTCCTTTCAAGAGCCCATCTTGAGTTGGATCAGTCGCTTATAGGCTCAAGCTACCATCAGAATTGAGTGGTGTACATGATGTACTATTTGGATGCAGTTGAAGAAGTGTATAATGGATAATACACTGATTTTGCTCTTTGTAGAGATTTATTTGGAAGATAAATGGAGATTTATCGAAGTATCGTAGAAGTAGTGCGTATCGCTAGAAAAGTTATGTTAATGACTGGAGAGGCGATTTCAGCATTATAGTTGTATATATGAACTATTGATGGTGCGATTTGTGGATATTTGAAATGAATCCAAGAAAGAAAATGAGTTTATAAGATTTGATTCCTTCGAGAGCCCATCTCGAGTTGGATTAATCGTGTGTGAACTCGGACTACTTCAGGTTTAGGGTAATGTATATGTGAATATATGTATGATAAACCTGAAATGGTGAAACTTTGACTTAATCTTCTTGATTAAGTGCTTGTGAATATTGGACCTTGGAAAGGGTGGAGAGCGTTAAGACGTGAGTTTAGGAATCGAGGTTGTGTGTAATATAGGTCTACGAGGATTCTTCGTAAGAATCCAAGTTTCTCGCAGAAACTATAAGACTATATTCATTAAATCCATTTTTTTTATTCTTACTTAGTGCTAAAACAAAACCTGTAGAGTAAAAATTTTGGGGACGAAATTTCCTAAACAGGGGGAGACTGTGACACCCGGCTTTTCAGGCCATACCGTACAAATGTAACAAGTGTTGTGAATAGGTAACAGGGCTGTATTTGACTGGTTATGATGTTTATATATGAAATTTAATGAGTTGGTAAAATTAAACTTTGATAAAAATTATGTTGGCAACGATAAGATAAACGCTTATTGCGTAACGGTTAAAATGTGAAACGAACGTCGGTGACCACCTGATAAGTGTTACAATCCTAAAAATAGTCTGTTATGATTAGAATAATAATTTTAATCATATTCGTGAGGAAAAATAAATTAAAACGCTAAGAAACTCTATTTTTCGAGTTTGAGCGCGTACTACGCGAATTAAACAAAATACTGTCAACGCAGCCAGTCAAGGCAACTGGTAATTATGTCAGTAATAATTTTTAGTTACTGTTTTTATAGAATGATAAAAATAATTTAAAATGCACTAAAACGGGATTAAAACGCTAGATAAAATACCTGGTATCCAGTAAAATACCTGTTTTTACACTATATTATACATATATGTGTGTATGTATATGATCCTATGTGAGAGTGGGCATTAGGTGGCGGCATATAGGCAGCCCACCTTTTGCCATTTTTCATTCCTTGTGACAAGTGTTCGCATGGGGAACCTAAACTAAGCATGTTAACCTTCTATACACATTTCCTACACCCAATACAAGATCAAACATCACTCTCTCTCTCTCTTCCTCTTGAAACTCACGGCCGAAACCCCATACACACACACATTCAAAAATTTCAATCACTTCATGAAGAATCAATTGCATTTCAAGATGATTTCAAGATAATATGGATGTTTGGAAGTGATTTCAAGCAAGATTCAAGGAAGAACAACCTTCATATCATCATCTTTTCTGAAAAAACCCATTTAAAAATCTTGAAGGTATAAACTTGTTTTTAAATCACATTCTTGATTTTTATTTAGTGATGATGGAGATGTTAGATGGTTTCTCTTGAACTTGGAATGAATCACAAACTTGTATTTAACAAAGAATGAATTTTTAATCAAAGCAAAAGTGAGTGTACATATGTGAGTATGTATGGCCGAAAGTTATGGCCATGTGTGTGAGAAGTTGTGTTTTGATTTCTTGTTCTTGATTGATTTGAGTTGATCTTGAAAGATGGTTTCATGTATATGTTGAAAAGAAATCATTAAAAGATTGTTCTTGAAAAGGTTATTATGATTTAAAATAGATATGTTAAAAAGTAATGTTTTGGAAGTTTATACATGTATGTATATGTGTGTCATGTATGTATATATGTATATGTACACATGCATGTAAATTTTGATGATTAAAAGATTTAAATATGTAAGAAGGTGTATGTCTTGCATTTATAAGAAATGATTGTATGATGATCATAAGAGTGTTGGAATGTTTGAGTATGAGAAACATGAAATAAATGAAGATCTAAGAGCATTCAAGTTCATACAAAATGATTAAAATATGTTGTGAGTGCATTAGATGCACTAACTAGATCTTACATGATGATAAATGTTTATAAAAAGGTGATTTGAGTATAATTATTAAAAATCAGTTTTGAACATATTATAAACACTAAAATAAAGTTATTTTAAAGTGTTTAGTGACATATAAATTTGTCATAATGTTTGCTAACTTTGCATGTAGTACTTGGTGCATTAAAGGTTGTAAAATACGTGAAATTGCATGATTTATGTGACTTACACAAAAACTGCACTAATCTGATTATAACCACTATTTTAATCAGTAAATAACATGTATTGTGTTAAAATATCAAATCGTTTCGAGTTGGGATGGTTATAGTAACGTTTAACGCAAAACTATGCGTTAAAACGGTAAAAATCGGCTTTTTGAGTGATTTTGCAAAACTGATTTAGATCAGTAAGTAAACTGACATTTTTAGTTTAAAAATAAGTATTTTAACTAATTTTAAGTTTACTTGGTGTTTGGTTGGTCATATGTGACTTCCGACGCCCGAAAACGTTACCGAATCGCAAAAATACGCATTTTTCAATATACACTAATATGGGTAAAATTTTGGGTAAGCCTTGTGTGTTAAAATGTGTTAGGTGATTTAAACATGAGAATGATAAAGTATGTTAAGTTTTTAACATGATTTTGGAAATTTAGATTATGCATGAATATTTGTGCGTTTTGTGCGGTAGAAACCGCGTTAAATGAGTAACTTGTTTGTCGAGAATGAAAATTTGATACATATAAGATATTTTATGTATATTTGCTTTAGAAATGACAAAATAGATAAGTTAATAAGATTTCACGTGTGTTGATGATAAATTATATGAATGTTTATGTATATATATTACGACGCGCAAATCGTAGATATATTACATATAAACGGGAGTGTTAACGGACTTACACAATTATGGTCACCAATAAAATCGTTCAAGTCGCAAAATCATAATATATATATATATATATGGACTCATATATATATATATTAACGTGCCAACATAATCAAAAAGGATAATTTTTCGAGAAAATCTCAAAGTTATGTGATAATTCTAAGAAACGGAGAAACTTAGGATTTTGTGTTATGAATGTTGATTTAAAATCGTTCCTATATATAATATAATAGGACGTGTAGAAATCAATCTCTGGGATTGCGCTATTTAAAATACGCACCCAAATGTGAGTGTCACTAAACCCCTCTTTTTACTACTTTATATATATTTTGGGGGTAGAACACGCCAATAAAAGGGTTTAATAATGTTTTCGGAATAAAACATACCTTTTTATATAAATTATATATTTTCGTTGAAAATATATGGATTTGTGAAAATATATGTTTCGGGAATGAAACGGTTTTGTTGAATATATTTGTTTCGGGATGAAATGGGATTAGTACGGTGTTTCCAAGGCAAAACAGACCGTAAAGTTGGGACGGATGCCGGCCTGGTCCCAGGGAAAGGGAAACAGGGGGTTCGTACAACTTCTTGTATTAAATTGTCATATTAGTAGGATATATATATTGTACGTGAGGCAGACATCATATTGTTCTCGAAGAGGACCCTGCGCCCATGATCTCGTTTAATCATTTAAGTATTGCACGCGAGGAATTGTTGGTATATCTATCGGGTTGATAACCCCGTCGTGACCGGTCGCTCCGAGTCAAGTCAAACGGCGAATTGATATTCTAATTATTGTCTAGCTTTGATTATCCATGCATGGTTAATATATAGTTCGTATTGTCAAGCTAACATTACGAGTCTGAAAATTGACGCAATAATTTAATATACAAAACCTGGGTTAGAGTGATATTGTCGGGTGGTTGAACCGCGACAGAAGACCCATGGATTTTATTAAGGAAGTAAAAATGGACTTTCTAAAATTTATATGGATGTTTTCAAATAAACACATAATCAGAAAGTTTTCCTTTGAGATGATTGTTTGTATGTGAATAAGTGAACTCACCTTCCTTTGTGTTGACACTTCATTTTTAACGTGTTCTACAGGTACTTATGTTTGGCTTCGGGAATCATGGCATATCTTGTGTTAGAATGATGCATGTTGTTTTGTTTGAAAATGTTGGATAACTTTTAAACTTTCTGGGACGTATGTAATAAGATCCGCGAGGATCAAAGACAACTTAACTATGTGGTCGTGTCGTAAAACGTAATGTTTAAATAACTTATGTTTAAAATAAATTAAAATGTCCAACAATTAAATGCATCGATCGACAAGATATAAATGGGCACCAACTCCCGTCACCACTACGTTTTATATTCCGCTGCGACGTTTTTGGGGTGTGACAGTCAATGCACATACGCATTGATTAGTCCTTCTTCTTGACGAATAAGATCGGTGCTCCCCATCGCGATGAGCTTGGCTGTATGAATCCTTTATCCAACAATTCGTCTAATTGTTTCTTTAGTTCCTGCATTTCTTCGGGTGCCAAACGGTAAGGTGCTTTGGCAATTGGTGTTGTTCCTGGTAGCAGGTGGATTCTAAACTCAACTTCTCTATCTGGCGGTAGCCCTGGTAATTCTTCTGGAAATACATCTGAAAATTGGGATACTACTGGAATATCTTTTAGTTCTTTTCTTTTAGTGTTAATGATTATAGAAATCAAATACACTAATGATCCTTTTCTTACATAACTGGTTGTATTCATTACAAAGATGAATTTTGTGGATCTAGAGAGCTTATCTCCTTTAATTGTGATCTTTTCACCCCTTGGTGAATTTACTTGGATTGACTTTTGATCACATAGAATACTGGCTTTATTGGCTATTAACCAATCCATTCCTAATACGACATCAAATCCTGCTAGATTCATTGGGTAAAGGTTTGCAATAAATTTTTGATTTAAAAATTCTATTCTTGCTCCCTGCAAGATTTCAGAAATCTTAATGGTTTCTCTATTTGCTGTCTCTACTAGACATTCTTGTGGAAGTTTAGTTAATGGTCGATTGAGAAGTTTGCAGAATGAAGTATTAATAAAACTTTGGTTCGCACCAGAGTCAAATAATACTTTAGCAAAAACATCATTAACTAAAAACGTACCGGCGATCACATCCGGGATCATCTTTGCTTCTTCTGCAATCAAAACAAATACTCTAGCATTTTTAGTAGTCTTGTTGTTCAGGGCTGGAGCTAGTTTCGGACAGTTCGGCTTGATGTGACCCTTTTCTCCACAGTTGAAGCACATTCCATTATTAGGTTTCTTCCTACAATCTTCTTCCTTGTGTCCTGGTATCTTGCAGAAATTACAGTAGGTGGAGCATCTTCCCGAATGCTTCTTCTTTCAAGCCTTGCAGTAAGGTGTAGAGGTAGAACCTACATTTTTCCCACGGTTGGAATTTCCATAACGAAATTCTTGGGTAAGCTTTTGAGCTAGGTTTCTCCTCTGGTCCTCTTCTCGTGTACGCACTAATTCGTCAGTCAAGGTGTTTGCTAGTTCTATGGCTTCTTCTATAGTTTGAGGTCTAGCTGCCTTGACTACATGCCTTATGTCACTGATTAATCCCCAGATGTAGCGGGAGATTAATACTGGTTCGGGTGATGCAAGGGTTGGTACTATTCTAGCATATTCAAAGAATAAAGTAGTGTACCCCTTACTATCCACTCCAGTCATTCTAAGGTTTAAGAACTTATTTGCTGTCTGTTCCTTTTCATTGGGAGGGCATAATTTCCTTTCTACCATATTTTTAAATTCCTCCCATTCCATATTGTAAATCATGTCACTTCCCCTAGACTAGAGGATAGTGTTCCACCATTCTAAGGCTGAGTTCTTAAACAGATTTGAGGCAAACATTATCTTATCTTCTTCTGCACACTTGCTTATTTTAAGACTGCCTCAGTCTTTTCTATCCAGCGTAGAGCTGCAATGACTCCTTCATTGCCAGAGATATCTATTGGTTTACAGGACCAGAATTCCTTGTAAGAACAACCATAAGACATTGTTCTTCTTCTTTTGGGAATGGGCACTTGAAGTATGGGTCCATTGTGCACGCTGTGACTAGGTTCTATATGGGTTCGTTTACTTCCATTACCACTTTTATCATTATTTTCCGCATCCCTAACATTTTGGATAATAGCTGGCATGGCATCTCTAATTTCTTGGGTTACAAGGTGTCGAATTTCACTATTATTTATTTGATTTTCATTATTCTGGTTTTCTAGATTTGCTGCATCAGCCATCTGGATTTTAAACAATTACTAAGTATTAATATGGCATAAAAATATTCAATGCAACAATCATATAACAAGCATGTTGATCCAAAATCGTCGAGCATTGCGACTTACTCTATTTTATAGTATGCATCTATATTTATTACAAGTACAATTGGAATAAAATACAATACTAGTATGCATCACTAACCACGAGGTGATCTATACTACAACATATATATATATATATATATAATCATTTTTTTTCAAACATACACACATGTTATATATATATATATATATATATATTATTATTATATTATTATTATTAGTGATAGGGGTTTATCCAAAATTCCATATTACGCTCGTCATATTTCCAGACGAGTCGTACCCCTATTTGTCTCATCCTTTCACTTTCTTTTGAAATCTCCTCACCAAAGGTTCAGAGTTCTTACACATTTTCTGTGCTCATGGGTGGTGCTGGTATTGGATCTAGGTACTGTGGCATTGGTTCTTCCTGAGGATATGGATTCTCTAGAATTTCCCTAATGTATTGATCATTATTATAATAGGGATCTAGAGGGTCCAAACCTGGGTATGCAGCTAGGTTTGGCATGGGTTCTTCTGGTATTGGGTAGCGGTGCTGGTAATCCCTATGGTCGTCAAACCACGGATCGTAGTCTGGGTCTAAGGGATTGGGTTCTGGTATTCTAGGTATCTCAATCGGGTCAAAAGCTGGTGCTGGGATTTGGTTTTCCGAGTTGACTTCAATCTCCATTGGTTGTTTGGGAAACAAGGGTAATGGTTGGGGTGCTATGAGTTGCTCTAAATTATGATCTGCAGCTGTAGTTGCTAGAATATGAAAATTTGTTAGACTCCTATTGAGCATATCTTGGGTGTGAGTATCAATTTCTCTCTTAGCGGCTGCTAAAACTCGTAGTTGTTGTAACTTTTTCATCCTCTTTCTACGTTCATGCGCACCTCTGCTGAACCATCCTCTCTTCTTAGGAGGGAATGGCTCTTTAGATTGAGCCTTGAACACGAATATCCCGTCTTCATTGTCAGCCGAATACCCTGAGAGGGTAGGCTGTGAAGAGGTGCCTTCGTTTCTAGGTGAGCTGGACAACTGACGGTAGGCGTCGGAAAGTCCTTGGTTGCTCATACTGTAAACTAACAAATAGTCAAATAACACATAACAATAATATACAGATATGCACGTATTTTCGTAATTAATTTCCTAATATTTTGAATAATATCTTGGTGTCAGCAGAACACTTATGTGGCTGAATCAGTGGCTTAGCTCTGATACCACCTTCTGTCGCAACCCCCGTCCCCTAACAACCCGGGAACGGGCGGCCGCGGCTAGCTTCGGTGGTATCGGTGTTTATCATTTTGGCAGCGGAATTTACATCAGGACCCTAGTTAGGAAATATTTATCAGAGTAAAATACCACGCTTTTATAATATTAAACACATGGGAAATTCCCAAGTTTCAAGTACACACATTTTCATAGGGATAAACCCTATTTTATTTAAATAAAACATCTCTTTATTTTAGGTAACTTTATAGCCACTTTTCCAAGCCTTCAGTGCTATCCAGCTGGCTTCCATTTGGCTTTCACATTTTGTTACCTGAAACGCGTTTAAAAACATTTTGTCAGTGGGAAATACTGGTGAGTGAATCCCAGTTTAATTAAAACAGGTTTTATCAGTCTACAGCATTGAGGGCGGTCGCGCAATTACATTTGTTTCCATCCACTTTAATTACCACTCACGGTACTGTCAACTCGACTTGTGGTCATGTTACTACTCACAATGTAGTAACAAATTTTGTATACAAAACCCCAACATACCGGCGATAATTGTAGAATACAAATACTCAATCACTGTTTCATATAATGTAAATCAATTGAGGTTTTGTAAAAACAGTTTGCAAAAAGGAGATTACTCACATTGCTATCTTAGGATTTTCCTTTGTGATTTCCTGGTGATTATCTATTAATTACACAAATGCACACCCGTTAGTATAATAACCCAATAGTTACATTAGTAATACCCTCCTCGAGATGGTATTCCAACGACTATGTGGGGCAGAACCACGACAGCCGTTACGGAACCCTAGATCAATCGGGCAGCGTATCTAATACGTAACCGGGGGTTATGATACTTACAACGAGGCAGAACTTCGTTACTTAGGGGGGTATTATGCCCGAAAATTACTTTAACTATGCAGAAATTTGAGAGAGAAAGTTGTGTGGTGCGAGTTGGGACTGAAGGCCGATGGCCTCTATTTATAGGGCCTGATTTCGTGTTTTTCGCGCCCCGCGAAGAAAGAAGGCAGGGCCTTCGCGGCCTGCGACCTAGCTATCTATGGTGTAGCGTTGTCGCGTGGACACGTGGCAGCTCCGAGTGAGGGCGGGTGGCCAGGCTCGTCGCGCCCCGCGTAGCTCGAAGGCAAAGCCTTCGCGGCCCGCAAGCGACCCCAAAGTCTTGTGTTTTTTTTTAATTATATATGGTATTTTGGGCTCGGTTTTCGCATACGGGATGTATTTTAGGACGTATTGGGATATTCTAATTATATTAGAGGTGTCAGAAATATTTTGGAGGGTTGTTATATACCTTGAGTAGGACATGGTCTCCGACTTGAAATTCCAAGGACTTGCGTCGCATGTCCGCATAACTCTTTTGACGGCTTCTAGCTGTCAGAAGGTTATCGCGAATTTTCTTGACTTTGTCCGTTGTTTCCAGAATGAGTTAAGGTCCAGTAAGCTGAGCTTCACCGACCTCATTCAAACAGACAGGTGAACGACATTTTCTACCGTATAAAGCTTCGAAAGGTGCCATATTGATGCTAGCATGATAACTATTGTAGTAAGAGAACTCTATCAACAGTAGATGCGAATCCCAATTACCACCAAAGTCTATCACATATGCTCTAAGCATATCCTCCAGTGTTTGTATCGTCCTCTTGGATTGTCCATCCGTCTGGGGATGATAAGCAGTGCTCAGATTGAGTTGGGTTCCCATAGCACATTGCATGGTCTTCCAAAAGTGAGATGAGAATCGAGCATCACGGTCAGATATGATGTTCAAAGGAACACCATGTCAAGAAACAATCTCATCAACAGAGATCTTGGTGAGTTTATCAGCAGATAGGTCCTCGCGAATCGGCAAAAGGTGAGCTGATTTTGTTAGACGATCAATGACTACCTAGATGACATCATGACCTCTAGATGTGCGTGGTAACTTAGTGATGAGATCCACTGCAATGTTCTCCCACTTCCATACCGGTATCTCTGGTTGTACAAGCAAACGAGACGGACGTTGATGTTCAACCTTGACTTTGAGATAAATTAGGCATTTTGACACATACAAGGGAACATCCTTCTTCATACCCGGCCACCAATACTGAGTACGAAGATCCTTGTACATTTTTTCAGCACCAGGATGGATTGAATAACGAGACTTATGAGCTTCGTCCATCACTAAAGTGCGAAGATTGTCTTGACTCGGAATCCACAGTCAGTTCTTGAAATAAAGTAACCCATTATCTTTTGTTTTGAGTTGAAGCTCAAGATTTAATGGCAGCTCATTTTTCAACAAGCCTTGGGTTACACATGTTCGTTGTGCTTGAAGGATACGTGTTTGGATATCGACTTAGTGCATCGGCTATGACATTCTCCTTACCAGGATGGTAGCGAATCTCGCAGTCGTAATCGTTCAAGAGCTCGACCCAGCATCTTTGTCTCATGTTTAGCTCCTTCTGATTGAAAATGTGTTCGAGACTTTTGTGGTCTGTGAAAACCACACACTTCGTGCCATAGAGGTAGTGTCTCCAAATTTTAAGAGCAAAAACTACAGTGCCTAACTCAAGATCATGAGTTGTGTAGTTCTTCTCATGTATTTTCAATTCTCTTGACGCATAGGCTATGACTTTACCCCGTTGCATGAGAACACAACCAAGGCCTAGATTAGATGCGTCACAATAGACAACGAAATCATCATTGCCATCATGTAAAGATAAGACAGGAACTTCACAGAGTTTTCATTTCAGCGTTAGAAATGCTTCCTCTTGTTTGGGTCCCCACTCAAAAGGCTTATTCTTTTGAGTCAATGTAGCAAAAGGGACCGCAATCTTTGAGAAGTTCACAATAAATCGTCGATAGTTTCCAGCAAGACCAAGAAACGAGCGAACTTCTGTAGGAGTAGTAGGTGTGTTCCAATCCTTAATCGCAGCGATTTTGGAAGGATCCACATGAATACCTTGCTTGTTGACAACATGGCCCAAAAACTGAACTTCCTTAAGCCAAAATTCACACTTGGAGAATTTGGCAAAGAGTTGTTCCTTCTTTAAGAGTTCCGTTATCAGACGTAGGTGATGTTCATGATCGGCTCAAGACTTTGAATAAATAAGAATGTCGTCAATGAATACAATGATGAACTTGTCTAAATAAGGTTTACAAACCCTATTCATTAAGTCCATGAAGACAGCTGGAGCATTCGTCAAACCAAAAGGCATGACGGTGAACTCGTAATGACCATATCTCGTGCGAAAAACAGTTTTGGGAATATCTTCTTCGAGTACACGAAGCTGATGATACCCCAAACGCAAATTGATCTTGGAGAAACGTGTAGCACCTTGTAGTTGATCAAAAAGATCATCAATTCGTGGTAGGGGATATCGATTCTTGATTGTGAGTTTATTGAGCTCACGATAATCGACACACACATGGAAAGGTCCATCTTTCTTTTTCACAAACAGGACTGGAGCGCCCCAAGGTGAATAACTCGGACGGATGAATCCTTTGTCAGATAACTCTTGAAGCTGCTTTAACAACTCTTGCATCTCAGACGGTGCAAGACGGTAAGGTTCTTTAGCAATCGGGTTGGCACCAGGTACAAGATCAATATGAAACTCGACTTGACGAACTTGGTGTAAACCAAGCAATTCATCAGGAAACACCTCTGGATAATCTCGAACAATAGGAATATCTTGAATTCTTTTGCTTTTGCCTTTCTCCTCTACGACATGTGCCAAAAGGCCACATAATTCTTTCGTAGGTATTTTTGGGCTTGAGTACATGACATGAGTTTCAGACTACTCGAAGGTTTCTCGCCACGAACTTCTAAGACTTCACCAGATGAAAGAAGTATACGAACAATATTATCGAAGCAGATCACCTCAGCATGGTGTTTAGTTAACCAATCCATTCCTACGATAATATCGAAACTTCCAAGTTGCATTGGCGTGAGGTCAATAGGAAAAAGGTGGTTATCAAGGTTTAATTGGCAATCACGAATGACAGAGTCGAGTACAAGAGGTTCACCAGTAGTAATATCCACCGATAAGGGCTTTCCTAGTTTAGTTCTAGGCATCGCAAGCAAAGGCTCAAAGGTTAACGATACAAAACTTCTATCGGCACCAGAATCGAAAAGAACAGATGCAGGGTGATGGTTAACAGGGAACGTATCGTTAACGACTTCGTTATCAGCATGAGCCTCGTTGACATTTATCAAATGAAAAGTTCATTTTGCCTAAGTAGGATGAGAAGTAATCTTAACCATTCATTGTTCAAATCAATTGTTAAGATGAAAATGTAGGAAAAAAAGAGGAATGTAAGTGTATCTTGGGAAAATCCTATTTATTAAATGTTTCTCTCCACATGCAAGGCACATGCATATTCCACCCTCATTTTTTTAAACGTTCATTACTTTTTATACGACATTATTTTTCATAAAAATTTCACCATAAAATCGAGTGTTTTTTATCTTTAATTTGAGTACCATATTACCATATATAATATGACGACTAAAAAACACACAAAAATGTGTTGTATTTCTATGTTATATAACATTTTTTTGTGTTGGATTTTTGTAAGTGCTAATTTTTTGTGTTGAATTTTTTGTCTTAAAATTTTTTTTTCCTCAATTTTTTGTGCTGGATTTTTTGTGCTATATTTTTTTGTACTGTATTTTTTTGTGCTATAGTTTTTATACTGGATTTTTTGTGCTAGATTTTTTGTACCGGATTTTTTATTGTATTTTTTAGAAAGTAAAAGGGGTGCCTCATGCCATTTTCACACTCCTATTTATACGGACCTAAATGCTCTTCCTTCCTACTTATATGGAGTGCCACATGGCATCATCACAATCATTTTTAGGCTACTTAGGCAAAATTTACTTTTTAGTGGATTCTTCCCCTAAATATATATACATATATATATATATATATATATAGGGGGAGGTTCATTTGAGAAGAAAATTTAATTGAGAAAAAAAAGAACCAAGGGTAATTTTGTAAAACATTAAATAGTTTTTTCACTTATCTCATTTATTATCATTTTTTACTAATTAATTAGTCATGAAGACTATTATCCTCAACACTAACTTTTTTTGCCTATACACATCAAAAGTTATCCTACATATTTCGAGATTCATGCTAGAGTTGAAATCTATCCTACACAACTCGTAATTTATCTTACACTATAAATTATTTTATTTTATTTCTTTGAAAAAATTTATATTTTGAAGATAAGTTACAAAACATTTAATATACTTAGCTATTAAAGAGGAAGACTACAACTTAATGACTTATGTAGATTTACCAATGTACCCTTATAGTAACATTAAATACTTATATTAAATAAAATAAAATAAAGCATTCTTATTGGTTGATATTTCTTTTTTTTTTCTTCTTACAGAAAATCTCTTCTCATTTGAATTCTCCACTGTATATATATATATAGTATAAGGTTCATTTGAGAATCACCTTTATTGTAAGAACCATGGGAACCAATGTGAACACACCAAAAAAACCTAAAAAATCGAAAAAAAAACCTAAAAAAACCCGCTAAAATGCTAAAAACTAAACCCCCAAAAAATCTAAAAAACACACACAATTTTTTTTTTAGCTTAAAGTCGCTACTTTTAATAGCCAAATTTTTTTTTTGTAACGAAAATTAGCGATTTTAAGCTAAAAATATATTTAAAAAAATTGTGTGTTTTTAAGGTGTTTTTGGTTGTGTTCACATTGGTTCTCGCGATTCTCGCAATAAAATGTGGTTCCTAACGGATCCTTCTCCTATATATATATATATATATATATATAGGGAGAAGATCATGCGAGAACCACCTCTTATTGCGAGAACCGCGAGAACCAATGTGAACACAACCAAAAATGCCTAAAAATAGCAAAAAATCACACAAAATTTATTTGTTTTTTTTAATATTTTTTATATAAAAATCGCTACTTTTCGAAGCCAAAAAAAATTAAAAAATTAAAAAAAAATTAAATAAAAAAAAAATTTGCCACTAAAAGTAGCAATTTGAGCATAAAAATATAAAAAAAATTAGATTTTTTTTTTATTTTTTTAGATTTTTTTAGGTTTTTTGGGGGTTTAGCATTTTAGCTTGGGGGTGTTTAGGTTTTTGGGGGGTGGGGGAGGGGGGTTTAGGTTTTTTTTAGCTATTTTAGGTTGTGTTCACATTGGTTCTCGCGGTTCTCTCAATAAGGGTGGTTCTCGCATGAGCTCCTCCCTATATATATATATATATATATATATATATATATATATATATATATAGAGGTAAATGATCCTGTAAAAAAGGTTAAAAGTGTGAGAAGTGTGAGAAATTTGTGGAGATGACGTGTGTCCTCAATCTAAATTAATTCAAAAGGGTAAACAAGTAATTTTCTCATTGATTCAATTAATTCATAACCTTCCATAATCGCCACCCTTTATTATAGGAATACGAATTTTTTTTTTTTTTTTTTTTAAGATTCTGTGAGTTATCGTTCATCAACGGTTCATAACACTGTAATAAGTATATAAAACTACAAAACATCATTCAACAGTTCATAACACTGTAATAAGTATATACATGACACTTCGGGTTTTTCCTACACGTTTCTTGTATGTTATAATTATGTGAACTTAGTAAACAAGCTTAAATTGATAAATTATATGTGCTACGTGAGTAATGTGTGATTTATTATTGTTGATACTATTATTATAATTATGATCCAACCAAACACGAAAGTGTGCCCAGTCACACACTCTCCTCCAACCCCGTACACAGCCCTCTGGTCGCACACTCCATCGACTAACAGTTAGGCTGCACCTTTGGAATGAACATGGACCGCACACTTTGTTGAATTGGCCCAACAGCAGCCCACAAGAAACCCTAACATGCCACACACCTGTGGGTTGCACACTTAAGTGAGCGGTATGCTCATAAGGAGTATGAAACCCTCTTTCAACCGACATATTAAAGGATTGGTAGCAAATCATTAGGGCAACAATTCCCAAAAACATTCCTTTTCTCACTCTCTCCCTCTCTCCTACTTTCTCTCTCTAAAATCCCTAAAAAACACCCACTCCTCTTCTTCTCTTTGGATTTCCGGCGGCATTAGCATCATCATCCAATGGCAGCTGGTAACACCATTTTGGAGCTTCATCTACACACATTTTCACCCTCAGTTAACCGGTTAGTTTGCCATCTCCATGTTTGATCATAATAAATGTTAAACGTGCTAGCTTGGTTGATAATTTGTATAATAAATAAGCTTGCATGATGAATGATAAATAATGAGCTTGGAAGATAGATGTCCGTATGTTAATATTCTTGTGAAATGATCATGAATGTGATGCTACATGTTAATGTTTGACAAAAATCATTTCATATGGATGTTGCTTGAAAGGATTAGGGGTTGGTATATCAAAGCCTAGATTTTTATGAACATTGAAGATGATTCTAGTTTTAAAAATCTGATTTAGATGAACAAAGGGAATTTTGAAGAATGAAAGTGAAATAAGAACCCTAGATCCATTTTAAAATGATTTGTATAAGATATCATAAATGTGTGGATAATCTAGGATCTAAATTCATGAATAATGATAATTTGCATGATGCTTTGTCACCTGTTGGTATGATGCAATTTAGGAATATACATGATAAGATGGATTCGATGTTATTAAAGCGGTAAATGGATATGAATTCATTTGTTTGGTGCTCGTTGTTGTGGGAATAGAACAATAGATCCCCATTTTGAGGTGATGTTTAAATCTGTGCATAAAATGATGAAATGTGGAAATGATTGATGCTAAAAACATGTGTTTGATTTTTTTGAAATGTTATTGTTTGGATAAAGTAAATAAACGCACAGTCATGAGAAGTATAACTCAGAATGCACATTGTACAAACAAGCGCAACATACTGCACACCAGAGTTCAACATGTGCCGTACACTTGAAGGTGGTACAACCGCATAAGGAACAAGTGGTGTGATGCGTAGGCGCACACTTCTGCCTGGTACAGAACATGATGCACAACGTACCAGAGTGTAGTGCAAGGTCGCACACTCTCTAAACCGCACCTTCTCTCTGCACAAATAGTTACTGCATGATGTACAAACACATATTGTATGACCGCACATTGACTAGTCACCGCACCCCTCACATGGGTCGCACACTGGACAATGGGCCGCACACACTCATTGGGGCCCTTAATTATTTGGGTCGCACACTCTATGTGGGCTGATTTAATGGTAGGCCGCACACTGCTATCTTGGACTCTACGTAATGGACCGCGCACACTATTTATTTTGAAGTTGTTCATGTCACTGTTCACGTAGTGGGCTTGGATTATGTGTGATACTTTATGTGTTACTTGTTTATTATGTGTACAATATGTGAACTACTTGTATAAAAAAATCCTGACTAGTATCGGTAACCATAATAGGACGTGGTTGACCAACGGTTTAAACAAATAAATAACCTGCTGAGCAAACCAATGTGAGTTCACACACTTTATTAAAAAGCATGCGTTCCCGGCCCTGGTTTGAGATTGCTTGAATGGTACAAACAAACACTTTCCCTGGATTGGGATTTCTTACTATTCATTGTTTTGGAATACGGTTAATTACTATTTATATTAGATGCAACAAGTGTACTAAACGAAACTCTATCACGAAGTCCCTACTTTCTATACCGATTAGTCGTCGGGGCCTGGCGAACGGGTTATTAGTTGATAGCGCTATTTAGGTTTCACCAACCTCACACTGTGCCTGGAGAGGATCGGTCGTGAACTAATAGACCTTGGCAAACCGTCAATGATGATAGACATTGACAAACTGTAACACCCCGAATTCTCGTATGACCTAAAAGTATAATGTGTAGTGATGTTTTAATAAGTTAAAATGGAAATATATAGAATTATTTCAAAAAAATAAAAGTTAGTACAAGAAAGATGATTAAGTTAGAAGGTAAATTACTAAAGTGAATATAGGGATTAAATGATGAGGGACTAGATGTGTAAATATTGTAATAAAACATGATAAAAAAAAAAAGAAACCAGGCAGGAGTCTGGTGTGTGCGATCGTGAGAAGCCAGGGGGGACTCCTTCCCTCTCAAAACCCTAAATCACTAAATTTCCATCAATTGAAAGCCAAATTAGTGAAGAATCGAATGCATGAGCTAAGAATTCTGATTGCCTAAGTATTCTTGATCTCAAGTAAGTGAAATTTCTTGATTTGATGATGTTTGATTATACGGGTTTAGTGTAATTCGTGAATGTAATGCAAAATTTAGTATGATTAATGGTTGCTATGAATGTCTAGACATCAATAGATGATAAATTTCGAATATGAGCATGATTAGGGCAAAACCCACTTGCATGTCAAGTAATGGTTAGAAATTGTGAAGTTCTACATGTTAATTTGATTGTTGTTGATGAAATTGTTATAAATAATTGATTTGGAACCATATGTTCATGGTCAAAATAGTAAGTTATGGATTAGGGTAATGATTATTATTATGAAAGATTATGAGTAAGCATTGATGAGATAGGATGGACATGTTATAACTACTTGTACATCATGCCTTGTAGATAGTATGCACACCATGTGTTTGGTGAAATGTCTAAATGAATTTAGATATGATTTTGTATGAAAAATCGCTAAATTGATGAGATGTAATCATGGTGGGAATGCATGTGAATTATAAATATCATATTAGATAATAAGGAATGTGAAAGTAATGGAAGCTAAGTGAATAAAGTTATGATGTCCAGGAAATAAGAAGGAAGAAGGAGCAAGTCGCTCAGGATCACGGTAAGTTCATATGAACTTAATTCTCCTTTTATGTTGTTCCATGGATGAAGGTTTAGTTATTAATCCTAAATGTCAAGTTGTGTATTGTTATGGGTTCAAATGACGATATGTTATATGTTTGAAAACGGATAAGCAACACAATAGTGTCAGATGTATAATGACCACTCAAGTGGGATAAAATTGTATGGAAAGTAGGATTATGAGATGGTTAAGTAACGACTTGTTGTAAACGGGTCATGGTGATATGTTATGCTAGGCATGTATGATAAGGGTTACCCGTTGTAAATGGGTAAATTAGGACTAGCACGACGATTATTGTGAACGTTTGATTATGGGCTCATTATGAATGGGTCGAATGATATGGATGTATGAATGTATCGAGATATTGGAATGAAAGAAAGCTAATGGAAGGGATGTTAAATGAAAAGAATGTTGTAAACAAGATTTGTCAATGATTTGGAAATTGTTAATGGGTTAATTAAAAGTATGTAAAGGATGTTATGGATTTTGTTGAGCATTGTGAATTAACTAATGTTTGTTGTTGTGCATGATAGGTAAATCTCATGTTTGAAGTTGGCGAGCTCGGACGAACACACTAAATAGCCCTTTTGCGCTTCCGGACTATGATAGGTAGAGTAGGGTTCGCACGGAAAGTGTGTTTTTCCTAGAAAGTCTAGGAAGCGATCTGGTCCATCCAATTGGTGTGTTTAAGGGTTGAGATTAAATCAATGGCAATCTTGTAATATTTGAGTTTAATTAATTGATTGTTTTAAATGAGTAGGGGCAATTTTGTCAATGGCCGTGTTTTAAATCAATTAGATAACCGCCCAGTTCCTAAATTCAAGCAATTTTCCCTCTCTCTCTCTCCAAACCCATCTTGGAAACCCCAATCCCTACCAAAAATAACTACAATCATGGAAGAAGATAACTTTAGAAACGATGGAGAGCACCGGATCAAATTAAAACACTTCTCCATCTCCACCATCTCCGAGTTCATCATCACCATTCAAATATTGTTCTTATCATCTCCGTTTTCTTGACGATGTGTTTTAACAGCAAGCAGATTCATACAGTTGTGTTTTAGCATTCAGATTCATACAGATGTGTTTTAACAGCAAACAGATTCATACAGTTGTGTTTTAACAGCAAGCAGATTCATACAGTTGTGTTTTAGCATTCAGATTCATACAGATGTGTTTTAACAGCAAACGGATTCATACAGTTGTGTTTTAGCATTCAGATTCATACAGATGTGTTTTAACAGCAAACAGATTCATACAGATGTGTTTTAACAACAAGCAGATTCATACAGTTGTGTTTTAGCAAGCAGATTCATACAGATGTGTTTTAACAGCAAACAGATTCATACAGTTGTGTTTTAAAAGTAAGCAGATTCATACAGATGTGTTTTAACAGCAAGCAGATTCATACAGTTGTGTTTTAGCATTCAGATTCATACAGTTGTGTTTTAGCATCCAGATTCATACAGATATGTTTTAACAGCAAGCAGATTCATACAGTTGTGTTTTAGCATTCAGATTCATACAGTTGTGTTTTAACAGCAAACAGATTCATACAGTTGTGTTTTAACAGCAAGCAGATTCATACACTTGTGTTTTAGCATTCAGATTCATACAATTGTGTTTTAACAGCAATCAGATTCATACAGTTGTGTTTTTGCATTCAGATTCATACAGTTGTGTTTTAACAGCAATCAGATTCATACACTGTGTTTTACCATCTTTATATTGTGGGATCTATAAAAAAATTGACTTTAGCCTTGTAAACTGTTAAAACACAGCACCAAGAACATGCTGATAAATTCCAGTAATCTTCTGAACAATGGAATATGCGATGTAATGTGACATGGAATTTTAGTTAATGAACGCATTGACTTCCAGATTTGAATTCGAAAATAATAAAAATTCCGAAAATCATGGAATTTTAGTTAATGAAGATACATTCCAAAAATAAAATTAAAATGTGAAATTACATGATAGCCCTTCTACTTAAAATCCCTCAATGACACATGTCCAATTCTTATTCCTTCCTATACTTTCTAGGAAAAATAGACTTTCCACCCAACTCCTACTCATGATAGGTAAATCCAAGTTCGTCGCACAGTGCGACGTTGCTGGCGTCGCGCGACGGAAGGGCAGGTAGGCCCTCGCGCCACTCGAGCACCCCATATGCTCCCAATTTTTTTTGTTTTGATGATTTTGAATACGGGACTCGTTCCAAATGATTTTAAAGGCCTTATAAACAATGTTTAAGGAAAATTTGATAATCAAAGGATGAAAGAAAGGTACATGTGAATGATGAGAAGGAAATTTGTTATGATTAAGGAATTTGGTCGAAATGATACGATACGATCGTCAATGACGATAAAGCATGAAGTATGAATGATGAATGGAATGTGTCATGATAAAATGATGTTAAAACATGATGATGGGAAGTATGAAATGAAATCTAATGAATATAATGAATGTTTTATGTAGATGGCTGATGTGGTGAATGTAAATGATGACGATGAAGCACGCCGAAATGAAATGAGAACAATGATTGTGGAAGAAGTAGAGAAAGTGATTGAAGCTAGTATTTCCCGACTAGCTCAAGAGGTGGAAGGTCAAGTATTGGGAGTAGTCGATACTCTAGTAACGACCAAGGTGGAAGAACTAAAAGAGATGATTAGTGAACTACAAACAAAGAAAAGTACTCGAATGTGCACGTACAAGGAATTCATGGCATGTAACCCTTTTCCGTACAAAGGGGAAATTGACCCGATAGCTTGTCAAAGATAGATTTCAAGCACCGAGGCAGTGTTTGTAAGAAGTAGATGTGAAGTGGAGGATCAAGTGATGTTTGCTACGAGCCTCCTACAACTCCAAGCAAAGGATTGGTGGGACGCACATTCGAAGGAATTAGGGGATGAAAAAGTACAAACGTTGACATGGCAAGAGTTCAAGGAGCCATTTCTGAAATATCATAGCCCACAATCCGCAATTGATAAGATTCAAGAAGACTTCTTACGTCTTCGACAAAAGGATGAAACGATTGATGAAATAACGAATAAGTTCCTTGAGAAGGTGAAATTTTGTGGGGAGATAGCGGGGACTGAGAGGTTGAAAATCATACGTTATCATGCTATGTTAAGGGTTGAATATCGGGAGTCCGTAAATCCCTCCAAGTGTGCAATATTGAATGAATTAATCGACTGGGCAAGAGATAGGGAGATCGAGTTAAAAAGGCAGGTTGAACGGGGAGAGAAAAGGGTGGCGGGGAAGCCTACCAACACAAACCCAGCGAAAAAGGCAAAATAACAAGATCAAAACAAGAAAGGGAAGACAAGTAGTGGGATTCCGACTTGCAAGCCGTACGGGAAACACCACTCGGGTGAATGTTTGCTTGGAAAGAAAGGGTGCTACAAGTGTGGACAAGAGGGACATCCGTACTACAGATGTCCAGACAATCAGAAAATGTGTTACAATTGTCATCAAGCGGGGCACATGAAATCTGAATGTCCAAAGCTCCAACAAACGCCTAGGAAAGAAGGAAGGAAAGAGGAGCCATCTAGGGCTCGTGGAAGGATGTTCCAGATAACGTCTGAAGAAGCAAAGTCTCACTCGGAAGTAGTTTCAGGTATATTCTTAGTAAATTCAATACCTGTAAATGTTTTATTTAATTCCGGGGCTAGTAGATCATTTTTTTCGAATGAGCTTTTATGTCATCCTTCCTTTACACTTGAAAAGATGTTAGTACCTTTAGAAGTGGAAGTAGCTGATAGCAAAAGTTACCTATTGCATGATGTATGTAGAAACTGTAAGATCTTGATTGAAGATGAGGAATTTAGCATAGACCTTGTTCCAATGTGTATGGGGGAATTTAAAGTAGTTGTGGGAATGGATTGGCTGGCCCAAAATCATGCTGAAATACAATGTGAAAGAAAGTTATTCTAAATAGAAACCTCGGAGTGAAAGCGGGTAAGTATTCAAGGGGATAGGGTCGACACGTCAAAATTTTGTTCCATTATTGAAGCTGTCAAGTATGTAAAGAACGGGGGAAAGGCGTATCTGTCTTACGTGATCGATACCAATCAAGTCGTACCAAAGCTGGAAAATGTAAAAGTAGTGAATGAATATCCGGATGTATTTCCGAAGGATTTACCGGGGCTTCCGCCCGAACGTGAAGTGGAGTTTAAGATAGAGCTTACCCCGGGAGCCGCACCGGTAGCTAAAGCTCCTTATCGGTTGGCCCCAACCGAAATGAAAGAATTGATGACCCAACTTCAAGAACTGCTCGACAAAGATTTTATTCGACCAAGTGTTTCGCCATGGGGAGCACCCGTATTATTCGTAAGGAAGAAAGATGGTTCGATGCGAATGTGCATCGACTATCAAGAGTTGAACAAGTTAACGATGAAGAATCGTTACCCCTTACCCAGAATTGACGATTTATTCGACCAACTTCAAGGGGCGAGCTGGTTTTCAAAGATTGATTTGCGATCAGGATATCACCAACTGCGGGTACGAGAAGAGGAAGTGCCGAAAACTGCATTTCGAACGCGGTATGGACATTACGAGTTCCTAGTAATGTCCTTCGTCTTAGCAAACGCGCTAGCTGCATTTATGGATCTAATGAATCGGGTGTGCCGGCCTATGCTTGATAAGTATGTAATCGTTTTTATTGATGATATACTAGTGTACTCCCGAAGTGAAGCAGAGCATGCTTCACACTTACGTGATGTGCTGGAGACGCTCCGCAAGGAAAGGTTATATGCGAGGTTCTCAAAATGCGCCTTTTGGCTTAGAGAAGTACAATTTTTGGGTCAAGTAATCAATGCGGACGGCGTTCATGTGGACCCGTCCAAAGTAAAGGCAGTGATGAATTGGGTACCCCCGAAGAATCCAAGCGAGATAAGAAGCTTTTTGGGCTTGGTTGGTTATTACAGGAGATTTATCCAGGATTTCTCCAAAATAGCATCGCCCATGACAAAGTTAACGAAGAAAAATGAGAAGTTTTTATGGGGCGAAGAACAAGAAAAAACGTTTCAGGCGTTGAAAGAAAAACTCTCAAGTTCTCCTGTGTTGACATTACCGGATGGAACGGATGATTTGGTGGTATATACTGATGCCTCCCATCAGGGTCTTAGGTGTGTACTAATGCAAAGGGGTAAGGTCATTGCCTATGCTTCAAGGCAACTCAAGCAACATGAAAATAATTATCCAACCCATGATCTAGAGTTGGCGGCGGTCGTGTTCGCCTTGAAGATATGGAGACATTACCTATACGGGGTGAAGTGTACAATTTCTCGGATCACAAGAGCCTCAAATATTTTTTCAAACAAAAAGATCTTAATATGAGGCAACGAAGATGGTTGGAGCTTATCAAGGATTACGATTGTGATATCCACTATCATCCCGGGAAGGCTAACGTAGTGGCGGATGCTCTAAGTCGAAAGGAGTACCCGCCCCCGATTCGGGTAAGATCAATGAAAATGGTAGTCACTTCCAAACTCCTTGAAGAAATACAAGAGACTCAAATTAAGTCCTTGGATGCCAAGGACTCAAAGAAAGAAAGGACGAAAGGATTTATCCACGAGTTGAATGAGAATGTGAATGGTATGAAAACGAGGTATGGACGAATCTGGATACCTCGGGAATGTGATGTGAAATAATTACTTTTGAATGAGGCACACAAGTCTCGATACTCCGTTCATCCAGGAGCTACAAAAATGTATCGAGATTTGAGGATGAATTATTGGTGGCCGGGAATGAAAAGAGATATTGTCAAGTATGTGGCTAAGTGTTTGACATGTTCCCAAGTAAAGGCCGAACACCAAAGACCGTATGGGAAATTGCAACCGTTGGAGATACCGATATGGAAGTTGGAGCATGTAACGATGGATTTGGTGACTAAGCTTCCCAAGACAAGAAAAGGGCACGATGCAATATGGGTGGTCGTTGATCGACTGACCAAAAGTGCACATTTCTTACCCATTTGGGAAACTTATAATTCAGAAAAGATGGCGGAAGTTTATATGAACGAGATTATATCCCGACATGGGGTTCCGGTGTCTATAGTATCCGACCGGGACACCCAGTTCACATCCCGTTACTGGAGGAAGTTTCATGAAGAATTGGGAACCCGGTTACATATTAGCACCGCCTACCATCCTCAAACCGATGGTCAATCAGAACAAACTATACAAAAATTAGTTGATATGTTGAGGGCGTGTGTCATGGATTTTGGGGGAAGCTGGGATGATCATCTACCCTTGGTAGAATTTTCATATAACAATAGTTATCATAACAGCATAAAAATGGCCCCCTATGAAATGCTCTATGGAAGGAAATGTAGAACCCCGGTTTGCTGGGGGGAAGTGGGTCAGTGCGAACTCGCGTCAAAGGATCTAGTAGCCCAAACAAACGAAAAGATTGATATGGTTAGATAAGGAATTAAGGCGGCGCAAGATAGACAAAAGTCTTATGCAGATCGACGAAGGCGACCAATTGAGTTTCAAGTGGAAGATCATGTGTTACTAAAAGTCTCTCCGTGGAAAGGGATAATTCATTTTCGTAAACGCGGGAAGCTAGGTCCTCGATACATCGGACCATTCAAAATACTCGCTCGGGTAGGGGCGGTGGCATATCAGTTAGAATTACCACCCGCGTTGGATGGGATTCATAACACCTTTCATGTGTCGCAATTGCGAAAGTGCCTCGCGGATGAGACTGCATACGTGCCTTTGGATGATATTGAAGTGGATGAGAAATTAAATTATGTTGAAAAGCCCATCGCAATAAAGGATTTTAAAGTAAAGCAACTCCGCAACAAATCCGTTCGGCAAGTGTTGGTCCAATGGCTACATCGAAAAGGATCGGATCTCACGTGGGAAGCGGAGGATGAAATGCAAAAACATTACCCAGAATTATTTGGTACGTATTCAGGTTTCGGGGACGAAACCTTCTTTAAGGGGGGTAGACTTGTAACACCCTGAATTCTCGAATGACCTAAAAGTATAATGTGTAGTGATGTTTTAATAAGTTAAAATGGAAATATATAGAATTATGTCAACAAAATAAAAGTTAGTAAAAGAAAGATGATTAAGTTAGAAGGCAAATTACTAAAGTGAATAGGGATTAAATGATGAGGGACTAGATGTGTAAATATTGTTACAAAACATGATAAAAAAAAGAAACCAGACAGGAGTCTGGTGTGTGCGATCGTGAGAAGCCAGGGGGGACTCCTTCCCTCTCAAAACCCTAAATCACTAAAATTCCATCAATTGAAAGCCAAATTAGTGAAGAATCGAATGCATGAGCTAAGAATTCTGATTGCCTAAGTATTCTTGATCTCAAGTAAGTGAAATTTCTTGATTTGATGATGTTTGATTATATGGGTTTAGTGTAATTCGTGAATGTAATGCAAAATTTAGTATGATTAATGGTTGCTATGAATGTCTAGACATCAATAGATACTAAATTTCGAATATGAGCAAGATTTGGGCAAAACCCACTTGCATGTCAAGTAATGGTTAGAAATTGTGAAGTTCTACATGTTAATTTGATTGTTGTTGATGAAATTGTTATAAATAATTGATTTGGAACCATATGTTTATGGTCAAAATAGTAAGTTATGGATTAGGGTAATGATTATTATTATGAAAGATTATGATTAACCATTGATGAGATAGGATGGACATGTTATAACTACTTGTACATCATGCCTTGTAGATAGTATGCACACCATGTGTTTGATGAAATGTCTAAATGAATTTAGATATGATTTTGTATGAAAATTCGCTAAATTGATGAGATGTAATCATGGTGGGAATGTATGTGAATTATAAATATCATATTGGATAATAAGGAATGTGAAAGTAATGGAAGCTAAGTGAATAAAGTTATGATGTCCAGGAAATAAGAAGGAAGAAGGAGCAAGTCACTCTAAAGCATAAGGAGCTCAGGATCACGGTAAGTTCATATGAACTTAATTCTCCTTTTATGTTGTTCCATGGATGAAGGTTTAGTTATTAATCCTAAATGTCGAGTTGTGTGTTGTTATGGGTTCAAATGACGATATGTTATATGTTTGAAAACGGATAAGCAACATAATAGTGTCGGATGTATAATGACCACTCAAGTGGGATAAAATTGTATGGAAAGTAGGATTATGAGATGGTTAAGTAACGACTTGTTGTAAACGGGTCATGGTGATATGTTATGCTAGGCATGTATGATAAGGGTTACCCGTTGTAAATGGGTAAATTAGGACTAGCACGACGATTATTGTGAACGTTTGATTATGGGCTCATTATGAATGGGTCAAATGATATGGATGTATGAATGTATCGAGATGTTGGAATGAAAGAAAGCTAATGGATGGGATGTTAAATGAAAAGAATGTTGTAAACAAGATTTGTCAATGATTTGGAAAGTGTTAATGGGTTAATTAAAAGTATGTAAAGTATGTTATGGATTTTGTTGAGCATTGTGAATTAACTAATGTTTGTTGTTGTGCATGATAGGTAAATCTCATGTTTGAAATTGGCGAGCTCGGACGAACACACTAAATAGCCCTTTTGCGCTTTCGGACTATGTTATCTTTTACTAATGGGTCAAAAATCATTTTGTTAATGTAAATGTTAACCGTATGTCTAGAATAGTAGTAAGTGTTTTAAGAACGTTTGAATCCTTTGGGTTGATTTTGAATTTTATCGTAAAAACAGGGAAACATCAATGTTACGAATGGGTCATGCCCAATTTTTGTTAAAAAAAATTTTGTATGTTTGATCGTTAAAGAAAGTGGATGCCACACAAATGGGGCAACAATGAAACAAGAGGACGCTAAGTATTCGATATTATGCAGTTTAGTAGCTTACATATAGGGTAGCTCCCCATGGCATGATATAAATGAGCAAGTTAACACAAACATAAGTTTTATGGAATTAAAACTGGACAACTTGTAAACTCGCCAACTTTATGTTGACAGCCTACTGCATGCTTTGTAGGTACATAGTGTTAGCAGGAGCTTGCAGCTTGGAAGTGTAGTGGATGCATTACCCGTGTTGGGTCTTTCTATAATAACTATGAACTTTAAAACTTTTATTCGAACTGTTGATTTTATGCTTCCGTTGATATCTTTAAACGTTGTTTTTATAACTTAAGACTTTGGACTTAGACCTTAATAGTCACTAATCATATTGGTTTTGTTAAAGTTGTTTTATTATTATGATTGTTCAATATGATTGGTGGCTAGATCCTAGTCCGTCACACGCCTCGCGGTAGTACTCCGCATGTGGAAATTGAGGGTGTGACAAACTGACAATATAACACTACAAAACAAGATATAACACTACAAATCTCTATAAAACACTACGACATTATATATAACACTACAACCACCATTCAGCACTGTAATAAGTATATAACACTACAAAACAACATTCAACAAGTATATAACACTACAAAACAAGATATAACACTACAAATCACTATAAAACACTACAAATAGTATATAACACCATATAAACATTTTATAACTCTGTATAACACTACAACATTATATATAACACTACAACCACCATTCAGCACTGTAATAAGTATATAACACTACAAATCACTATAAAACACTACGAATAGTATATAACACCAAATAACCTTTTTATAACTCTGTATAACACTACAAAATTATATATAACACTCTTTACCCCTCGATTTTGATCTTTTCCCTAAAAAAAGAACGTCGATGAATGTTATGGAACCCTAGAAATTAAAGGACGATACACGACGAAGAGGGATTGTGGATTACGTTTATAACACAATGATGTTTTTCGATGATGATCTTCTTATTCGATTTTTGAGGAGTGAAATCGTGAATTTGTAGGGGTTTCTGATAACTAGTGTGCATTTGAAGATACAGTTTCCTTTTTTCAAATGGATATAAAGACTCTATTACCGCTATATTTATCAAATCAGACCAAAATTATAAAACACATTTTACAATTTGGTCCCTATTGATCTCAACCATTAGATCAAAGATCTAATGGTGTAGATTCTTTCTTACTCTTCTCACAAAAAACACCTTTTTTATAATAACCTTACCCTGTATGTATATGTATATAGGTACGGGATCAGAAGAAAATGCCCTAAAGTGTGAGAGCGGTGAGAACAGATCCTGGCCCAACACATGGCAGGGGGCGCTAAATGATATGTAGGGGTACAATTGTCCTTTTGTACGTTCCCTCCTTATTCGAGTTATAAATCTGTTTCAAATTAAAAATCCAAAGATTTCGTATTAGTTGTTACCTCCTTTCTATGCTTTCTCGGATCTATGGTGTCTAATGTGGATTTTGTTCGACAAAGTAATATTTGATGACGTTTCATATATTTGTTCCAGCAAATTATGCAACACATATACAACAGATATGGCGTTTTGTTCTTTTATGCTTGTTTCATTGTTTTTTTTTTAATTAATATTTTCATAATGTGTTGTATGCTTTTCAATGGCGTTGTTCATGTATCCAATTTATTCGCGTTTTCATTGGTAGTTAAACAATTAGTAAGAACTGATAATTGGAGTTTTCATTATTAATTTTAGTTGTCGCTTGGGATCTAGTATTTTTCTTATGTTTTTACTATCATTGGCGTTATACACCTGATTAGTTTTGAATATTATTTAGTAGTATTTGTAAACATCGTTATTACTATTTGTTAATTTGTAAACATTAGTTTTGTTAACTATGGTGTTTTCATTATCATGTTATATTTGTTAATTGTTTTTAATTATTCATCTCATGGCGTTTTGATTATCACGTTGCATTAATATTTTTAATTCATCATATTTGTTAATCAATCAAGTTATGGCGTGTGTATTATGGCGTTTTCAAATTATGTGTTTATTATGTCTTGTTTATTATTCAATTAATGGCGTTTTCATCGATAATGTTATCAGGAGACATATTCTATTTTAATGGCGTTTTTTGAAATTTATTCCTCACTGTGTTTTCTCAGACGAAGGTGTTTCTTCGAATGAAAGGTTTTGCCCCAAAACTGGTTTACCATTTATCATTCCTGACGTTAGTGAAGAAATAAAGCCCAAAATGGACATGACATTCACAAGCCTCGACGATTGTTATTCAATGTATGTTACGTATGCCAGGCTTGTGGTTTTTCAGTCAGGAAAGGGACTGAAAAGATAAACGCCAAAGGTGTAAGACATATTAAGTATTAGATGTATACGAGAGTTGGGGTATATAAGGATAAGAAGGTTGATACGTTGGACCCCAATCAAAAGGAACAGATTGTGCGATCCAACTTTTCAAAGAGGACTGATTGTGGTGCACTGTTATGTGTAACTTTTGAGGCTGGATCATGGAAGGTCTATAAGTTTGTTGAGGAGCACAACCATGATCTGGTTGAACGTCCTGATAAGCATTTTCTTCCAACTAAACGACACCTCACCCATCTCTAGAAGCATGTTATACACAACATGTCTAAGTTAAATTTGCTCTGATACCACTTGTGAGGACCGGTTGGTTCGGTTCTAGATTGAACAACTCAGGTCGGATCTATCACTGTTGAAGGGCGGAATCCATATACAATGTAGAAGAAGAGTCAACAACGAGTTCAACGTTTAAAGCATCCATTCTCATTCAAAGATGTGCAAATACAAAGTTTCGGTGAGAATTTGACAGAGCTCCGCCTCAGAGACAACACATGAACTTTCTCAGCTCTGTTTGTTGCATCAATCTTTATTTGCTCTTCTGTTGATGGGATCGATTTAACAAGAGCTTCGAAATCAATGGATTTTGGATCAACACAAATGTTTCCCTTTGGGTCCAAGTAACACTCTCGGTCTGGATCCCATCTTTTCGCTTTCTTAGCTTTTTTGTAAGAATTGTATATCCTTTTCATCTTTATCGATGCCAAACTTCTTTCTCGGTTATACGTTGATATTGGTGGTGCTTCAACTTGTGCCATGAATGCCTAACCAACAGCATCCTCCTCAGGAAGAAATTCACTCCAATTGATCGTCTTAAATCACCGCCAAATCTCTCGACTTTTCTTTTAGATTGTCTTCAATTTGCTTCGTTTTCGGTGGTTCCTCACGATTTCTGTGGTAGACTGCCTTTCGATAGTAGTCTTCGTGGAACGGGTTTGTAGTTTCATCAGCAGCAGAATTCTGGTATTCTCTTTTAAAGTGACCCTTTTGTTTGCATTTAAAACAAGTCACCTTCGACTTGTCAAAACCTAACTTTGTTGACGGTCCTCCAATCGAGTTTCGCCCTATAATCTCCATGAATCTTTGAGCTCGGCGAATAACGCTAGCCATACACCAATGGATGTCTATAAGTTCCATCTCTTCCGGGTCAATTTGATCGTAGTCTTCTTTAGTGAGATTGGTGTTGCCAATTTTCCCAGCGACTAGGCTCTCATAAGATTCCAGAATTGATGCGAGAAACAACATTTGCTGTTTAGCCATCTCTTCATTGAAGTTCTGTGCATTGTTGAGGTTCACGGCTATGTTGCATTGAAAGACGTTGGAGTTTGGAGCACTTTGAGATTGCTGAGTGTTTGATGCAGATGATGTAGGTACACTAGAACCAGTACCATGATACCCGTAGCTGCTTGATGAAGACCCACTAGCTTTAGAAATCATGTTGCCTCTGTAATACAGATCAACATTTTATTGATACTGTGTGTTGTTCACTTTATTCAACTTCTTGATGTCCAACTCATGCCCCTCTAGCCGTTCAATCAACCAGTTCAGTGTGATTTCTGCCATCGGCTTTGTGTTCTTTAGCACTAAACCAAAATACTGCCAATCTTGTTCATTCGGCAACGCCTCAAACATCTTATCAACTAACTCCTCCTCATCTTTCTTGATTCCGAATCTTGCTAACTCTGCTTTTAAATGACAAAATCTTTCTATCATTTGGCGGACATTCTCATTTTTCATACAAGTAAATAGATCAAATTCTTATTTCAACAAAGATTTTTTGTTATTCACTATCTCTTCTCCGCCAGTACATTTCTTCTCCAGCTTTTCCCTCAAATCCTTTGAATTGTCGTAATCAATCAATGAGATGATATCGTCTCTGACAGACTGGTGTAGCAGGGCAATAACTTTTTGTTCAGACACAAACTCTTCTTGCTCAGTATCTTCTAAATTCTCAAAGTCTATTCTTAAAGGAAAGTAACCATTCTTAAGACGTTTCCAACTGTCATAAGCCAATGCTATCAACCATCCATCAAACTGCTTTTGCCCAACGATTGTAATCCTCTATCGCCATCAGTTTCGGTGGTTTGTTATAAGTGCCATAAGCATTGTCGACACTTAGTGAATCTGAAATTGCCTTAGTAGCTGTTTTCGGATTTGCATTGGAGGATGTATCTCCAGTGTTGTAGGCAAAGAAATCACCGAAAGGATTCATAAACTCGTCACCCATGATTGTCGTACCTGAAAAAGTCAAACTTGGTCAAACTTGAAAACACAACAACAACAGTTGACCGGATGGTAATTCGTCCGGATGACTATCCGGGTGAAATGACCAAAGTTATAAAACTCCAAATGTGGATGACTATCCGGTCAGATGACAATCTGATCGGATGGTAATCTGATGATTAAACTTAAACTTTTCAAACAACAAAATACTGATCCGGTCGGATGACTATCCGGATGACTAGTGACGTCAGCAAGTAATAATATCCAAGAACAATGGAATCCGATCGGATGACTATCTGATCGGACGAGTGACGTCAGCAACGTTCATCACAAAGTTCATGGTTTTTGATCGATTTTGATGTGTTTTAGTTTGAATTTTGCCGTGAAAATTTGTAGGATTGTTATACAACAGACTGCGAACACAATATGTCAATTTTAGCTCATTTTAACCGTGAATTCTTAGTTAATTTTAGATTTTTCACTGTTTTGGATGAGAAAAGGTAGAACACAGATAGAAACAGAGAAGTAGATGAAGAATCATGTAAAATCTCCGGTGAAATCGGCTGTAATCGGTCCAAATCTAAGTGAAATCGATGCAGATCCTCTCCGAATCTGACCTCCAAGCTCTGATACCACTTGTGAGGACCGGTTGGTTCGGTTCTAGATTGAACAACTCAGGTCAGATCTATCACTATAGAAGTGCGGAATCCATATACAGTGTAGAAGAAGAATCAACAACGAGTTCAACGTTTAAAGCATCCATTCTCATTCAAAGATGTGCAAATACGAAGTTCCAGTGAGAATTTGACAGAGCTCGCCTCAGAGACAACACATGAACTTTCTACTTACAACTAAGACCCAAATCTCTGTTTATAGGCGGGCTAGCTGGGAGAGAACAAGTCATCCGGTCGGATGGTCATCCGACCGGATGATCATCCGTCCGGATGACACAAGCCATCCGATCGGACGGGCTATACAACATACGATTCCATTCCGTTTTCTCCCAGTTATAAAATAACATACAAACAAAACTATACAATGACACAAACAGGACAAAATATAGACTAAGTACAGACGGAAGCCAGAGACATAGTGCATCTACAAACGTAATTACCACGTGTTTGATGATGTGATTTCATTTGACGCCACGTATCGTTCCAACAAGTAATATTTTATAATTCAATTTTTTATGTTCTTTTGGCGTTTTCACTGGTTACATACATTGACGTTTTTCTCAGTTTACATGCAATGGCGTTTTTATTATCGTTTCATTTCTCATGGCATTTTCATATGCAGATACGCTATGGTGTTTGTACCGTTCACTGGTATGGACAATCACCACTGCAATGTTACATTTGGTGCTGCATTATTGGTGTCAGAAACTACTAATACGTATATTTGGTTGTTGAGAATTTTTTTAAAAGCTGTTGGTTCTTAACCAAAAGTTATTGTCACTGACCAAGATCCAACAATGAAGAAGGCTATTTCTGCTTTATTTTTTGACACGAGGCATCGGTTATGCATGTCGCATGTGATGCATAAACTTTCTTTGAAGGTTGATTTCCTTATTTTTATGTTTGGCGTTTTAAGATATACGGCATTCTGTACCTCGTTACTGTTTTTCATGTAAATTTTGTCTGTGTGTAATATATATGTTTTTTTGCATGGCGTTTTCATGTTATACATAGGTTGGTGTTAGGCTATGCAATTCCACCAATTTCAAAGAACATATTTATGGTGTTGTGTGGACGGATATTCTTACACCCAAAGAGTTTGAATCAGAATGGGAAGTGGTTATCGGAGAGTTCAATTTAGCAGATAATGACTGGCTCTCTGATATTTTTGCACTCAGGAAAATCTTGGATCCCTGCATACTATAGAATGGAGTGAGAATCCTTTTTTTGGTCAAGTGTGCAATTCAAAAGCTACTCTGGTTGAGTTCATGACTCATTACGAAACTGCAATAGAAGCACAGCGTCACACGCACCGGAAAAATGATCATGAAAATCAATACAAACGCTCACAATTGAAGAGTAATTACCAAGTGTTGGAGGGCCAAGCTGCTGACATATACACGAAAAATATTTTTTGTGACGTTCAAGCTGAGCTAATCGGAATTGCGGATTGCATAAATCAACGTTACGAAGATCAGCCCGATGGGTTTGTTAAGTTTTACATAAATTATTTCCAGCAGCCTTGTACATCCTTATTTGAGGTACACATTGGTGTTTTCTGTATATGGCGTTTATCATATTCTATTATAACTTTTAATTTGTTTTTTTATACAGTTGTTGTGTTTTTTTTTTTTATACAAACATTCTCTGCATGGTGTTATAGAGATATTGTTTTTGGTGTTTTTTCAGGTAATGTACCATAAGTCTGATTGCACATGCAGTTGCTCGTGTAGGCGTTTTGAGCAGTTTGGTTTGCTATGTAGACATATATTCTATGTTTTGAGAAGTTTATACATTAGGGAATTTCCAAAACAATACATTGTGAATAGATGGCGTAAAGAGGCTTCCCCAAACTGCTCTTCCGAATACTCAATTAGTCGTGAATATATGACTGAGCTTGATCCTGATGTGCAAAGTATGATGCGAGAGATTATTTTTTCAACGGAGTATACTTTGAACCGTTTATCTGGTAATAAATAGGAGCTATCCTTATACAAGGATCATGTTCAATCTTATATGAAAAAGGTTCAAGATATGCAGATTGTTGCTCCTCCTGCTAGTACTAGGGATAGATTTGCGGAGATAACCGGTCAATATAAAAACGACAAGAATCTGATAAGAGTCCCTGTTGGGTATAAGTCGAAAGGTTTCGGATCTTGGAAGCGCCTGAAATCTAAACAGGAGGTAGCAATCGAGAAAATGAAATCCTCGCGGTGGAACAAACATGATTAATTTCACAATTGTAAATGGTTTTAACATTGTTAAAAATCGGTGTGTTGTAAATCATGGGGGTAATTTCTGCTTTACATGTTATATTTTCTGCTAAAGAGAGCATGAGATGTAGAAAATGGATGGCGAGACAAAGCTATCTACATCAGGTTGTCAAATTTTCTTTAAATATTTTGAATTTTAGGGGGAGTAAAAATTTCAGAAAATACAAAAACATTTGAAAATTTGAAAAAGCCAAAACCAATAGAAAATTCAAAATGAGTTTTTGTGTAATAAGAGGAAATGATAGTACATCAATAGACAATCACAGTACGCTAAAGAAATGGAAAGTTAAATGTGATAAACGGTCTCACTGATGATGTGCCAGTAGGTTTTTACACGCTTAGTAGAGTGACTTCAAGATATAAACCTAAATATCAATATCTTACTTATCTCGTGGGGAACATCTCTCGGATATATGGGTAACCCCCGATATCTTGTTTGAGAGATTGCCTGATTCTGAGATACTAGGTTTTTATACTGTTTGATATATGGGGTATTATACCTGGTCTTCTGATATTGCGGAAGCAATGGCCTTGAATTCGTATAATACTTTATGTGCTTAATGCTTACCCTCTGCATAAAAATTGAAAAATATCAAAAGATAGAAATCAATTGCAGTTGTAAAGAAGATCCCCAAGGGGGACACACCACAAAGTCGAGCCTTCAACTCTTTGACTGAAGGTAGTTCATACCTGAGCTCTCAAGGTCTCGCACAAACCCAGAGTACAGATATCAATATGGTATATTCACCTGTAAGACTGAATCTAGGGAATCTTGATACAGGAGTATATTCTGAGGTGGGACACGCGGATAAGTTAAGTGCTTAAAACACTAATCTCGTATCTCGAATTTTATACAGTTTGATATCTAGGGTATTATACCTGGTTTTCTGATATTGTGGAAGCAATGGCCTAGACTTCGTAGAATACGTTATGTGCTTAATGCTTACCTTCTGCATAAAAATTGAAAAATATCGAAAGATAGAAATCAATTGTAGTTGTAAAGAAGATCCCCAAGGGGGACACAACTCAAAGTCGAGCCTTCATCTCTTTGACTGAACGGTAGTTCATACCTGAGCACTCAAGGTCTCGCACTAACCCAGAGTACAAATATTAATATGGTATATTCACCTATAAGACTGAATCTAGGGAATCTTGATACGGGAGTATATTCTGAGGTGGGACACGCGGATAAGTTAAGTGCTTAAAACACTAATCTCGTATCTCGAATTAGTTGAACTTTGTGTGAAAATTTAAGTGGATCAGTATGCTGACAATCTAAGTGAATCGTTTAGAACTTAAAGTGTTTATAGCTCAACGGCGCTAGTGATTTGTTATAAACTGATATGATCCTCCGACACGAACTCAAACAAAAATAGTGTCTGTAAATATTTGTTTACTGCTTTATATTCCAGAAAAATACAAAAAGATTTTGATTCTACTTTATTTTCGACAACCAATGTCGGAAAGCTGAGTTTCAAAATCTGAGTATGCTGAACGTGTTTCTGAAAATAAACAAGTTCATTAATTTGAAACTTGAAATTTTATCGAAAAATCAAAAACAGTTTGTGAGATCTCCAAGGTCAATAATTTGGACTTGGATAATTATTTATGAAGTTTTGGATGCTTAAAACTATCAAATTTATAAAGTCATTTGATAGGGGGAGTGGAGTCGGGTGATCCTGGATAAATTCATATTGTTACATTTGTGCAATAGAACTAGGGTCTCAATCCAAAAATATTTTAAAAGCCAGGTCATCATTCCTAGGAAAACCTAAAAATCTTTCACTGTCATATATTTGAAATGCTTCAGTTTATGTTTAGAGCTAGGTTTTCAATCTTATAATGTGAAATTTCTTATAAATGGTTTGAGATTTGCAAATGAAAGTGCCAGATTACGATCCTGATAGCTGAGTCTAAGGGGGAGTCTGAAGACGAGCTTATCGCAAGGGGGAGCTTGTATTCGAAGAACCAGGTGTCAATCCCAAAGCACAGAAGCTTTACGAAAGGTGTACGACCCTTTCACTCTTTTAATAATTTCATATAACATATATATCACATTCAAATACAACGATATTTACATAAGTTACATAACCTTAAAACCGAGTTTACAAAGTTTTTAGAACATTATATGTTACTAATCCATACTTAACTTGCAAAGTATAAGTTCAATATTTACATAGTTGAACAAAACAACCCCAAAGAGTTTAGTAACAAAAGTTGGTTTAGTTGCGAAAGCTTTAATTATGTGTGTATTAGGTTCGTTCAAATGCTTGATCACCATCTGTCTATTACATAAAATTTCCTACAATCAAAAACACCAAAATGGTTAGTTTATGATAGTTAAGACTTGATTAAATGAGTTTGTGAGGTTAAAACACACAACAACAACAAAATTCCTGAATTTTTGCTCCCTCGCGGGGCGCGACACAGATAGGCCGAAGCCGTTGCGGGCCGCGACAAACCTTGCCTGACGCGACGGTTTATTTGGTTTCTGTCGCGTAATGCGACACCTTTCTTTTTCCAGCGAGTTCAGGTTTAAAACCTGCATATTTTCAACAAGAATGATTTTTACGAAATTGGACATAACTTGTCCGTTATTGACCCGAATTAGATCCCGTTTCTTCCTATTTAATCTTAATTCGATCCTCTATAACATAGAATCATAATCCAATATTATGATTTGCAGATTTCTTAATTGATACTTATCGGAATTCATAATTTCTTACCCTTTTATTTGACCTGTTCACAATTCTTGAACTATAAACTGATTTTATGATTCAAAACTCTCTATAAAACAATACCCATCGACCTGCTTATATTTACGACACATTATATGAAAACTCAAGTGTCGTTATCGAAGTACATATCTCCTAATCAACTCATTTAACTTAACTAGCGACATCCATCGCTTTAACTTACCAAAGTTCCATACTTTGGTGATTTAGACCCGTTTGATTTCAATAGTGAAATCCATCGCCTTATTAGAATCAAACATGTATTGTCTGAGTCAATTTGACCCGTTTAAACTGTTAAGTGGAATCCACCACTTTTATCAATTAAGTAACTAGCATAAATAATAACAAGACTTTACAAAGCGTGTAGCCGCGTACCTTTAGAGCTTTCCTTTCAACCGATTATCCGCTCCGCCTTGGTTACTAGACGACCCACCTAAATTGCCTATAAAATTTAATTCTAATATATCACTTAGAACTCATGGTTCAATATTCGCCATATAATACTTCTAGTTAATCAATTAAGTAGTTACTTCATATTTTTCAAATATTCTGATTCACTTAGACATTTTATTGAACACCTTAAAGGCAAGATCATAACACTAACATGATTATGTTCATAATTAACAAGTTTCCCATATGAATTCATCATGTTCAATATCCTATGTCTAGTATGAATGAAACGACACTCAAATTGGCATCATAACATTCGATTAACATCAAGTATCAAAAGAATTCAAGTATTCTTCACAAAACCCATATAACCACACCTATGATAACATTGAATTCAATAGATTATAACATGAAACTATCAAATTCTTGTCTAAGACTTGTTCTTAGGATTATAATCATCCTAATTTAGTCATAACATCAATCAATTCTCTAATAATTTCAATTATGAGAATTTAATAATAATCAAAACATCATGTATGAAAATTAAGCATACCTTTCGATCTCCTAATGTGAGTGATCAAGATTCTAGCTTAAGATTGAATTCTGGTTGAATTCTTCTTTGATTTTTGAAGCGATTTAAGTGAATTTAGGGTTTTGAGATAAAGACTCTGTTCTTCCGTGGTTTAGTCGATCCCAGCTCACACACAAGATGTGTGAGTTTTGAGTTTATCCAGGGTTTTAAAACACTAGTTTCCAATTTGACACCATTGCCCCTCTAGTTTCTAAGTTTTATAAAAGGGTTATAATGCTTTGATTTCCCATCTTTTATGACAAGATTTTAACTAGGTTAATTATTCCTAGTTGTTATTCTCACTATTTTATTATTAATATTATAACTTATACATGTACAAAAACATATATAGATTATTAATTTAGGGGTGTTACAAGTCTACCCCTCTTAAAGAGGATTTCGTCCTCGAAATCGGAATACGTACCGAATAAGGAAAGGTATAAGCGTCTCATCTCTTCTTTGGACTCCCAAGTAGTGTCTGATCCCTTCCGATGTTCCCATTTGACTTTAACTTGATTGATTTCTTTATTTCTTAAGCCTTTAACTTTTTGATCTAGAATTTCGATAGGCTTTACGACATAGTTAAGTTTATCGTCAACTTCAGTGTCGTCTAGCTTATATAGGTTGTTTCATCAGCTAAGCACTTTTGTAGATGTGAAACATGGAAAGTGCTATGTATACTGCTCAACTCTTCTGGCAATTCAAGTCGGTAAGCTACCTTACCTACACGCTCTACGATTTTGAATGGTCCAATAAATCTTGGACTCAGTTTTCCCCATTTTCTGAATCGGATGACCCCTTTTCACGGAGATACTTTAAGCATAACCATATCCCCAACCTGAAACTCGATTGGCCTTCGTCTCTTATCCGCATAGGACTTTTGTCGATCTTGAGCTGCTTTTGAATGAGCCCGGATCACTTCAATCTTTTCATTAGTGATCCTGACTACATCTCTATGAGCTAATTCTCGAGGACCCACTTCGTTCCAACACACTGGGATTCGACACTTCCTGCTGTAAAGCATTTCATACGGGTCCATTCCAATACTGGAATGGTAGCTGTTGTTATATGAAAATTCAACTAGTGGTAGATAGACATCCCAGCTACCGCCAAAATCGATAATACATGCTCGTAGCATATCTTCGAGTGTTGAATAGTTCTTTCACTCTGCCCATCGGTCTGTGGATGATATGCGGTACTAATGAACAAATTACTACCCATTTGCTCTTGGAAATCCCGCCAAAAATTTGAAGTAAACCGTGTATCTCTATCCGATATGATAGACACCCGTACTCCATGTCGAGATATAATTTCATTCGTGTATACTTCCGACATCTTTTCAGAAGTGTATGTTTCACGAATCAGAATAAAATGGGCACTTTTGGTTAATCTATCAACTACTACCCAAATGGCATCAAATCCACGTATTGTTTTTTGGTAGTTTAGTTAACAGATCCATAGTGATGTGCTCCCATTTCCACACCAGAATTTCTAACGACTGAAGTTTGCCGTAAGGCTTCTGGTGTTCTTCTTTTACTTGTAAATAAGTTAAGCACTTTTCAACATACTTCGTTATGTCTCGCTTCATTCCGGGCCATCAATAATTTTGCTTCAAATCTTGGTACATTTTGGTAGCTCCCGGATGAATGGAATAGCGAGATTTATGGGCTTCATCAAGAAGAAGAGTCTTAACATTGCAAGTGTTTGGAACCCAGATTCGATCGAAACGGGTTTTCAATCCATTACTGCTATCTTTCAAGTCTTTGAGCTGACCCTCCATTCTTTCCTTTTTTCAAATTTTCTTCTTTTACAGCTTCAGTTTGTGCCTCTTTAATTCTCTCACGTACACCCGAGGTCACAATTAACTGCATCGACTGTACCCGAATAGGTGAATATTCTTCTTTTCTGCTCAATGCATCTGCAACTATGTTGGCATTCCCGGGATGATAATGAATTTCACAATCATAATCCTTCACCGTCTCTAACCAACGCCTTTGTCTCATATTCAACTCCTTTTGATCAAAGAAGTACTTGAGACTTTTATGGTCAGTGAAAATAGTACATTTCACACCATACAAATAATGCCTCCATATCTTTAAGGCAAAGGCTACTGCCGCCAATTCCAAATCATGTGTCAGATACTTCTTTTCATGAATCTTTAATTATGTTGAAGCATACGTGATCACTTTTCCTCGTTGCATAAGTACACACCCTAGACCAAACTGGGATGCGTCAGAATAAATGACCATGTCTTCAGTCCCATCTGGTAACATTAATACCGGAGCATTGGTCAATTTTTTCTTTAAGTATACGAAAGGCATCTTCTTGTGCGCTTCCCCATGCAAATTTATCATCTTTACCGGTCAACTTGGTTAATGGCGTTGCAATTTTGGAGAAATCTTGTATAAATCTCCAATAATAACCCGCAAGACCTAGAAAACTCCTAATCTCTAATGGATTTTTAGGAAGTTTCCACTTAGATACAACTTCTATTTTGGACGGGTCTACCGACACTCCATTGGCACCAATAACATGCCCTAGAAACTATACCTCACGTAGCCAAAAGGCACTTTTCAAAAACTTCGCGTAAAGTCTTTTACGCCTAAGCGTTTCCAGTACTTCACGCAAATGACACTCATGATCCGCTTCACTCTTTGAATACACAAGAATATCGTCGATGAAAACGATCACCGACTTGTCTAGCATTGGCTTGCAGATGCGATCCATGAGATCCATGAAAGTTGTAGGTGCATTAGTTAATCCGAAAGACATTACTAAGAACTAGTAATGTCTATAACGCGTTTGGAATGTTTTTTTGGTATATCTTCTTCTTTTACTTTCATCAGGTGATAACCCGACCTTAAGTCGATCTTTGAAAACCAACTCGCGCCTTGCAGCTGATCGAACAAGTCGTCGATCCTAGGAAACGGGTATCGATTCTTTACCGTGAGTTTGCTTAATTCCCGGTAATCAATACACATCCTCATGCTTCTGTCTTTCTTCTTCACAAATAATATCGGCGCTCCCCGCGGAGAAACGCTCGGTCGAATAAATCCCTTGTCTAGAAGATCTTATAATTATGACAACAACTCTTGTAGTTCCGATGGCGCTAATCGATAAGGAGCCTTGGCTACCGTTTTCGCATCCGGAACTAATTCGATGCCAAACTCCACCTCACGTTCTAGTGGTAACCCCGGTAGATCTTCCGGAAAAACATCTTCAAATTCCCGTACAACTGGTACGTCTTTAATTTCTGGAGACTCTTTAGTTGAATCATGTATGTAAGCCATATACGCCTTACATCCATGTCGGACCAGTTTACAAGCTTTAATAAAAGAACAGATTATGGGGCTGCAACTTTTCTCCCCATAAATAGTAACATGTTTTCCGCTTGGAGACATTAGTTGTATCTCCTTCGGATACATATGACTTTCGCGTGATATCGAGCTAGCCAATCCATGCCGATTACCACTTGCAATTCTCCCATCGACATGGGAATTAGATCGACGAAATATTCTTCATCGTCAATGCTCAATTTGCAATTCCAGCACATATCACAGACAATAAAGCTTTTATTATTACCTATTTCTACTTCTAATGGCATAGGTAATTTCGTTAATGTGAACGTAGGGTGTTGAATAAATCGATGTGATATAAAGATATATTTGCACCCGTATCAAATAACATTCGTGCTGGAATTGAATTTACAAGAAATATACCTGAAACAACATCAGGTTCAGTTTTAGCCTCGGCAGCTGTCATGTGGAAAGACCTTACCCTTGCTTTCTGGGCGTGAGGCTTTGCATCATGTGTGTCTTAGGTTCCAACCAACTCTGGACATTCAGACTTTTTGTGTCCCGGATTATAACATTTATAACACACCGATACCTTCCCTGGGAAATTTGCAACCATATGTCCCACTTTTCCGCAAGTAGGAAATGGTTTGTTTTTTAAATAACATTCGCCCTTATGGTTGTTTCCACATATCTTACATTGAGGTAATCCCCCTTTTTCAACTCCTTTCTTAGGAGCTTCATTCAGCTTTGGTTTCATTGCAGGGATTGGGTTTTTATCAAACACCCTCCTCTTACCCCTTTCAATCTGTTTTTCAGCTCGATCTCCCTTTCACATGCGGCATTCACTATCTTTGTACAATGCCTGTATTTTGAAGGAGTCATAAACTCCCGATACTCCGCACTTAGCATATTATAGTAATAGTATATTTTCTGTTCTTCCGTCTGAACCAGCTCATCACAAAACCTGAGCTTATCAAGAAATATTCCCGTAATCTTTTCTATCAACTCACCACTATGCCTTAGCTGAATAAACTCTTCTTTAATCCTATTGATTACAGCTTTTGGGCTATGGTGTCTAAGGAACAGTGTTTTGAATTCTTCCCACGTCATCCATTGTGGCCTCAATTCCCTGTTCCTTCTTCAGATTATCCCACCAGTCCTTAGCTTGGCCTCTTAACTGACCGGTTTCGTATGCCATGAAATCAGTCTCATCACAATGGGTCCTTTCGAATACCCCTTCAATGTCGCTAATCCATCGTTGACAAACTATTGGATCAACTTCACCATTATAGAGCGGGGGTTTGCATGCCATAAATTTATTATATGGACACGCTTTCGATTTACCTGTATCTCTCTTTTCGTTCATCTTATCATCTATTACCGATAAAAGCGTAGTTTGTTGTCTATCGATAAACTGCGGTAGACTAGCTTCTAAGGCCTTTCCGACTTCCTCGGAAATTGTAGCTTTCATCTCTTCAGTTAAACGAGACGTTGGTTCGCTTCCGGTTCCATCGGCCATTTCTTTAACTGAAATGTTGGTTTAGTTTCGGAAGCTTTAATTATGTGTGTATTCGGTTCGTTCATATGCTTGATCGCTATCCGTCTATTATATAAAATTTCCTACAATCAAAAACACAAAAATGGTTAGTTTATGATAGTTAAGACTTGATTAAATGAGTTTGTGAGGTTAAAACACACAACAACAACAAAATTCCTGCATTTTTGCTCCCTCGCGGGGCGCGACACAGACAGGCCGAAGCTGTCGCGGGCCACGACAACCCTCGCGTGATGCGACGGTTTATTTGGTCTCTGTCGCATAACGCGACACCTTACGTTTTCCAGCGAGTTCAGGTTTAAAACCTGCATATTTTCAGCAAGAATGATTTTTACGAAATTGGACATAACTTGTCCATTATTGACCCGAATTAGATCCCGTTTCTTCCTAGGTAATCGTAATTCGATCCTCTATAACATAGAATCATAATCCAATAATATGATTTGCAAATTTCTTAATTTATACTTATCGGAATTCATAATTTCTTACCCTTTTATTTGACCCGTTCAGAATTCTTGAACTATAAGCTGATTTTATGATTCAAAACTCTCTTTAAAACAATACCCATCGACCTGCTTATATTTACGACACATTATATAAAAATCAAGTGTCGTTATCGAAGTACATATCTCCTAATCAACTCATTTAACTTAACTAGCGACATCCATCGCTTTAACTTACCAAAGTTCCATACTTTGGTGATTTTGACCCGTTTGATTTCAATAGCGAAATCCATCGCCTTATTAGAATCAAACATGTATTGTTTGAGTCAATTTGACCCGTTTAAACTTTTAAGTGGAATCCATCACTTTTATCATTTAAGTAACTAACATAAATAATAACAAGACTTTACGAAGCGTGTATCTGCGTACCTTTAGAGCTTTCCTTTCAACCGATTATCCGCTCCGCCTTGGTTACTAGATGACCCACCCAAATTGCCTATAAAATTTAATTCGAATATATCACTTAGAACTCATGGTTCAATATTCGCCATATAATACTTCTAGTTAATCAATTAAGTGATTACTTCATATTTTTCAAACATTTTGATTCACTTATACATTTTATCAAACACCTTAAAGGCGAGATCATAACACTAACATGATTATGTTCATAATTAACAAGTTTCCCATATGAATTCATCATGTTCAATATCCTATGTCTAGTATGAATGAAACGACACGCAAATTGGCATCATAACATTCGATTAACATCAAGTATCACAAGAATTCAAGTATTCTTCACAAAACCCATATAACCACACCTATGATAACATTGAATTCATAGATTATAACATGAAACTATCAAATTCTTGTCTAAGACTTGTTCTTAGGATTATAATCATCCTAATTTAGTCATAGCATCCATCAATTCTCTAATAATTTCAATTATCAGAATTTAAGAATAATCAGAACATCATCATGTATCAAAATTAAGCATACCTTTCGATCTCCTAATGTTAGTGATCAAGATTCTAGCTTAAGATTGAATCATGATTGAATTCTACTTTGATTTTTTAAGGGATTTAAGTTAATTTAGGATTTTGAGATGAAGACTCTGTTCTTCTGTGGTTTGGTCGATCCCAGCTCACACACAAGATGTGTGACTTTTGAGTTTATCCAGGGTTTTAAAACACTAGTTTCCAATTTGACACCATTGCCCCCTCTAGTTTCTGAGTTTTATAAAAGGGTTATAATGCTTTGATTTCCCATCTTTTATGACAAGATTTTAACTAGGTTAATTATTCCTAGTTGTTATTCTCACTATTTTATTATTAATATTATAACTTATACATGTACACAAACATATATAGTTTATTAATTTAGGGGTGTTTCAAAAGGGGGAGCCTGAAGAAAGAGTCAACAAAAAGAGGGAGCTGATTCAGAATGCAGAATCAAGAGAAGCTTGAAGAAGGAGTCTGTGTTGCTGATATTGTCAAAGCTTAGTGAAGACTCAGAAAGAGAGAGAAGACAAGATGCTACGAGATTGACTACGGTAATATCCAAGGCGGAGTCTGTAAGTGCATAATGTCTATCACCTCCTTCAATCGTGCATCGTAGCAGAAAACTAAACAAGACAAGGTTTTATATTGTTATATACAGGGGAAAGTCAAGTTAGTAGCAAGGTGGCATTATTGTAATTAATGAGACTTTCATTAAATGCCATGCCTATAAATAGGATATGTTTAGTTCATTTCATAACTTTTTGAAACTTTTGCAATCTTAGAGCTTGAGAGAAGATGTAGAAAGAGAAAGTGATCAAGGTGATTCACGGTGCTTGTATATTGTCATACGGTTAATAGAATCATCGGTTTATTACGTTCTTGTGTTCGGTCCACACACGTACACGGATTCCGTACGTTGTTCGCAATCGTTCGGGAGTCAAATCCGATCCTACAAAAGTCGAAACACGGGCAAAGAAAGACAGTGTCAGAATTGCAAAGGCTACGAACACTACGCATCGACATGCAAAAAATCCGTAATTAAAAGAAAATCGACACGGTCTTCGAGAGCAAGTGAAGAGTAGTTTGGCGTTTTTGTATTTTTCATTTTTACAGAATACACACAGATTGGAATTTGGCGTTTTATATCTCTTATATAGCATTTTTTATTTTTTTTCCATCTTTTTTTCTACTTATTGTTCATAACATATTACTTGGAAGTTACATAACAAACAATATAAGATCGGACACACAAACCAAACGCCAAAAAAACGCCTTTTACTAAATAAAAGTACATTAAACCTCTAATTTGGTCTTGCTAAACTCAATAATGTTTTGCTGAATGAGATGGACAACATTGTTAATCCTCAGTTAAGAAAGACGTCTAACAATGTTGTCCACCCCATTCAGTGAAACTTTATTGAGAACAAAACTGAATCCCCAAGAAACGACGTTTTGCAATTTGTGGTTTTTGTATGTTTTGGCGTTTATATTGAGGATAAACTCAATAAAATTTTGTTAAATGAGATGGACAATATGCCCACATAAGGATTTTGCCCATCACATTGAGTGAAACTTTACTGAGAAAATAGTGTATCTCAAAGAAACGTCGATTGGAATCTTTGATGTTTGGGTTTTTTTGGCGTTTCTAAGATGAATAGTATATAGTAAAATATGGCGTTTTAGATTTGGTGTGTTTAATGGAAGGTCCGAGACGTTGTTTATATAGGATGTTTTTGGCACGTATTTTAGGCGGGATTTTATTATAATAAATGCTAGTAATGAAGTTCCGTCGTTTCAGTTACTGTTTGTTCACATTTATCGTTTAAAAACAAAGTTTGGTGTTTTATATTTAATGGCCTTTAGATTAGGATGATGTGTGCTTTGTAGTTTAAGGCGACAATTTAATGGCGTTTTATTCATGAGTTTGACGTTTTGTGTATAGAAGTCTAAAGACCTTTTTACCCTTAATGAAGCGCATCCACGTAATAAAATTGATGTTATTTACGAAAACGCCACCGCGTCAATCTAATCTATAGATTGTTTTGATCTGACGATACATAAGCGTTCTCACTGTTCTCACACTTTTCACTGTTTTTCCTTAATCCTGACCCTATGTATATATATATCATGTCCAAATTTGTTGTGTTGAGAAAAAGGAAAAAAAGAAAAAAAATATATATTGCTAATCAGTACTACAAAATTGATTCGATGAACATTACTTTCAGTTTTCTTTAGTTTAAATTTCACCTCTTATACATGGGTATATAAAGGATATATACCTTTAACCTTTAATTTTTGATGATTTTATTTTTCTTTAATGATTTGCATTTTTTAATTAAAAAAAAAAACTAAATACATTATACCTTGTCTTTCTCAACATTCGGATATAAAGTTTTTTGAAAACTGAGTTATATTCAAAATAATTTATTTTTTGGAGTTGTAAACTATACCAAGTATCAAACTGTAACAAAATGAACCGCTACTAACCTGAGAACATTGATATCAATCAATAATATGGGAACCAGTTACAAAATACATTTTTATGGATTTGATCGATGTAATAAACACGTGTCGATATTCTTAACATGCCGCTAACACACTGTCCAAACAATAGTGGCGCCGACATCGATATTATCAGAACCGGCTTCGTTATTCATTTTTATGGCTTTGATCAACGTAAAGCACATGTTGATCGACAAAACTTTGTATAACACATGTCGATATCTATATTTCTTTTAGATATTTTTTTCGGGTTTTATCATTATTTTCTTGTTGCATCACGCATATGAAACTTACTAGTTAAACATACAATCGATTGCAAGCAAGGAGTCGGCCCCATTAGCAAAACGCTAGGAGCTAGATTACAATAAGAACATGCTTACGAATATTACAAGCCGTCTATCAACAATATTTATATAATGGGACTACACCTCACAAGTAAAATGAAAGAAAAAAAAACATGATAGAGAAGGAAGGCATCATGGAACCAAAGGGTTCATATCTTGGAGCTTCACTTCCTGTTCCAAATGTACAAGAACTCGTGAAGAAACCACTCACGAGGGTTCCGCCTCGCTATATTCGACCCGATCAAGACTCTCCGATCATATCATCCCTACCGTCTTCACGGTCTCAAGTACCCATTATTGATATGGAGCTTTTATCGTCTCAAGATTTGGCAGAAGTCGAAAAACTACACCTCGCTTGTAGAGACTGGGGTTTTTTTCAGGTACATTTACATATGCTATATATGGCATAAATCTCAAGAAAATAAATGTCGTAATTGAATGTTACAGTTGATAAATCATGAAGTGAGTTTTTCATTACTTGAGAAACTTAAGAAAGAGACACAAGAATTCTTTAACTTGCCATTAGAGGAGAAACAGAAGTATGGGCAAACGGCCGAAGATCTTGAAGGATTTGGACAAGCTTTTGTTGTTTCAGAGGAGCAAAAGCTAGACTGGTCTGACATGTTTAGCATCGTTACACTTCCTTCTCATCTTCAAAAGCCACACTTGATACCTAAGTTATCTCACCCATTCAGGTCATCTTTCTCTCTCGATCTCGAACCACCCCACCCCACCCCACCCCACCCCACCCCACCCCCCCCCCCCCCCCAACCCCCCCATTTTTTTATTTTTTATTTTATCAATAATCATATTTAAAAGTTTTACTTGCTACGTTTATTACATGTAAATGCATAGATTATAGGCAAATTGGATTTAAATAATCCCAACTGGCTCAATTTGGCCGATAATAATCCTAACTCAGTTATTGGCCGATAATAATCCGAACTGGTCCACTTTTGGCCGATAATAGTCCGCCGTTAAAAATAGCTTAACGGAGTTAAGTTTTTTTCCGAATTACAAACCAATTTTTTATGGATTTTGATCAGAACGAGGATACGATTCGATTTATGTAAAACTTACCTCGAAACGGTGCTTCAAACGACTTGATTTTTGTTAATTGGAAGTTTAAACACCTGAATTGAAGCACCGTTTTCGTCGTTTGGGGCAGTATTTCGAGGTAAATTTTATATCAATCAACTCGTATCCTCGTTCTGATCAAAATCCATAAAACACCGGTTTGTAGTTCGGAAAAAAGCTTAACTCCGTTAAGCTATTTTTAACGGCGGACTATTATCGGCCAAAAGTGGACCAGTTCGGATTATTATCGGCCAATAACTGAGTTGGGATTATTATCGGCCAAATTGAGCAAGTTGGGATTATTTAAATCCAATTTGCCTAGATTATATACATAAAAAAGTATCAAACATTTATAAGTCATAGATCCAACTTTTGTGGCAATGACCTTGTGGTCCAGTGGTGGAAAGTGCTTGAGTTCTCAAATGAGGCTCAGGTTCGATCCCAATTAACTGCAAGTGAGGTGGTAAGGTTTACCCACCTTGGTGGGGTTCTGACCGGGGTCACGGGTTCGAGCCTGGCAGTCGGGATTAAGTTTCCACAAGGTGCGAGGAAGGGCTCTGCACTGCACTCCCCCTCATTCGAACCCGGGTGGTTGTGCTTCCGATAAAAAGGGCTGAAGCACAGTCGGTAGTGGGTTTCCAATCGATTCACACCTTTCAAAAAAAATAGATCCAACTTTTGTAATATTGATTGGGCCGCCAGATAGGTAGAGTTTAATGTTCAGGAAGTTTCGCCTTTAAAAACGTATTAAACTAATTAGTTTCAATGTTATATGTACATAAATGAACAATTAAATAAATTTATCTTCAAACTGTTTTTAAAGTCAACTAGATTACGCTTAAGAATGAAATTAAAACTAGCTTTATCAGCCAATGAGGTGGTGGTGGAGTGGTAAGGGAGAGTCTTGTTGTTCTAAGGGACCCAAGTTCGATTCCTGCCCTCCCCATTATTTTCCACGGCACCTGGTGATGATAGGAGACTATACGAATAGGTGGAGATCGCTAGTTCGATCCTTGAACTGAGCGGGTTTTACCTCACCGCACTGTCGTGCCTTCGGGTGAGTGTTCACGGGTTTCGGCCCTAGGTGAGGGTTTTCCCCGGTTCGGAGACGAATGTATCCCGATGTGGTGAATTTCGCCAGTAGCCCGTTTGGAGGATTCGTTGGCCGTTCAAAAAAAAACTAGCTTTATCATCGTCGTCGCGTTGCGGCGAACTTATTTTGTTATTTAGTCTATGTTTACATGTGTTTGAAATCACTACAAGCGCGTTGCGCACAAAACCACTGAAAAGAATAAAAAGAAAATATATAAAAAAACACTAAAACATAATCGAAAGAAAATCAAGCAAAAAAGTTGTATAGTAATCATGTTGTTTGTATGAAACCTGTGGTCAAAGATGAGCAAATGGTACTGGGTACCGTTACCGAATTTCCCGAACCGAAAAATCTTAAGTACCAATTTGATATCGACTTTTGGCATTCATGGTACCGGTTCGCTACCGGTTTTTACCTTCATATACCGGTACCGTAACCGGTATTTTCGATACCAGGTACGATTCAATATCGGTTTGCACCGAGCTCATCCCACCCCTGAAACTAAAAAAAAAGAAATCATTAAAAGTTGAAGAAAATCAACAAAAAAAGTTGTACGATACCGTTGTTGTTCGTACGGTATTCATGATCAGGGATGAGCAAATGGTATCGGGTAGCAGTACCGTATTTCTCGAACTATAAGATTTTCAAAAGTAGTACCAGTTTTTACCTTCATGTATCGATAACGAACCAGATCCAACTTAAAAAGTAAAGGAAATAATAATTATTATTATAACATTAAAATAATAAAACTATTAAAAAACTATATATATTATTATAATATTTAAAACACTATGCATTATTAATCAGTGTTTGGTTCTATCAAGTTTGTAATATAACCGAGTATTAATCATATCTTAGCTAAAAATCGTTTTATAATTTTTAAATCATAGTTATTGACTATCTAATATTTTATTTATTCAACGTATTTAATACACAGATTTACAATCAAGCTTAATAATAACTAAGGGGCTGTTTGGTAGCCTCTGAATGGTCATTAAGAGGCTACTTCTTAATGGAACCATTAAGAATTTTACTAATGAGAAGGTAGAAGAATGTGACATGTGATGATTTACCATTCAGATGTTACCTCTTAACCATTCAGACTTGAGGTTACCTCTTATTCATTCAGAGGTTTTAAACCATTAAGAGGTAGCATCTGAATGGTCATTAAGAGGCTACCAAACAGCCCCTAAATAATTTTTGGTTACAAACATGTAGTAGACATAATTATATTGTTAACCCGAAGGATTCGCTTATCAAATAAAATAAATGATAACATTATTAAATAAATGAATACAAAATAATTAATAAAGTTGATACGTAATACGAGTTAGCAACAATTAAGGGGTCCTTTGTCGAAGGGAAAATACTTTTTTACACCAACTATCCACGATCCAATATATGTGCTGTAAGATTCTAGTAAACATGTGCCTGCTCTTCGATCTTTGACCATGATGAAGATTATTATTTATTAACAAAGAAAAGGAAAATTGTAATCGACTCCACGACTTTGCCTTAATTGTGATTGACTCCACGACTTCGCATTTTATTAATCACATTAGCGTGAGGATAAATAAAAGAAAACATAGCATTGCATGGGTTGAGTTTTTAGCACAAACAAGTTTAAAAAGTCACTATAAAGTGACAAGCATCTAAGGAAAAATGAAGTGAGAAGGGCAATTTTATTAAGGAAATTGAATATGCACATGTAAGTTACATACTATTTCCCCTTCATTTTTAAACGTTTGTAACTTTTTTATACGTTATTAGTTTTAAAAAAATTATACTATAAAATCGACCGTTTTTTATCTTTAATATGAATACCATATTGTTATACTTTTCAGAAAAAGTTCGAAAACTCAGTTGCGTATTAAACAATGGACATGACGTCAAACACAATGGAAAGTAGACCTAAAATACAATCGATGACAACAAATAGAAGACGCAATGTACACCATTCTAAAACACAATAGAGATGACGTATAACACAATGGACATAACATATAACACAATGACTATCAAACTAAAAATTGCAATGAAAAGTATATAAAAACACAATTGATGATAGCACATGAAAGACACAATTAATGACAACAGTTAAAATATAAAATGGACAACATACTAAAAACACGATTAATAACAGACTAAAATACAACGAACAACAGATTAAAAAACAATGGATATCAGATTAAATACAATGACCAAAACCTATAACACAATGTATAGAAAACCCAGATATAATATTATCTTAATTGTGTGAGGCGGAACCACAGGGGGGTCAGGACCCTCCGGCCGACCAAAGCTTAGGTTATCGGAGGTATCTACCGGAAAAGCTTTTTATTAGTTGGACCCTTCACGAGTCTCTGGTATAGTGTAGTACAGTAGTTAAAAGAGTGAAAACATATTCAAAAATAGAAGAAGACCACTGATGTTTTCTCTCCGGCAGTTCTGATCGGAGATCACGCGTCAGGTAGTCTGGTGTATTCTGTGAAAAGAAATGGTTGTCTGCTCGAAGAGAGAAGATATATGAGTTGCTTTTTAAAATATTAAAATAATATGATATTTTATAATAAGTTGGGACTTGTGGTGCTTATTTGTCCTTTGGTGTTCATGAGGAAATAAAAAAGGGCTACGGTTATTTAACTCCAGTAGTTTGCCTTTACTGTATTTATAGTATTATTGTTTATTTTTCCATTAATTTTCATACTTTTATTTTAGAGATAACTATACAAATGGGTCCTGTGATTTATAACTAGTTTCGTCTTTAGGAACTAACATTTTTTAACAGGTTTAGGTTTTATGGTTTCAATTTTGTAACACCTTCGGGTACTAACACCAAAATTATCAATATGATGACCAAAATACCATTCCATTCTTTTTAATTTTATCAATGTAACACATTTGGGTACTAACACCTAATTTTATTTAAGTTTAAATCAATTTTACCAAATCTATTTTTTTTTCATCATTTTATTATATCTCTTAATTAACATAAAATCTATTTATTTTTTATAAGTAAATATTTATATATAATTTTTTAAGAAATGATAAATAATTTAGCACGATAGAAGTTGCTCAAAATCTTAAATAATTAAAAATTCAATTGGTATAATAATAGTTGGTAATGTGCAAATAAATTATTATTTAGATATTAGGTTAAAACTTCATGTATTACACTTGTTTAATGTATAAAACTTAGTTTTAATTTTTGTAATTTTAAATATATGTGATTAAATAATATAAAACCAATAACAATAATAATAAAAGACTGTATCTCATCAGAACTAAAGTGTTTCCTAAGCACATAGATACACAAATAAAATAGAGACGTCATGGTTTAATCTCACCGTCTCAAAATGTGCAAAGTAATTGATCGTGACAAACAAATCAGATTAGATTATACATTTTTACGATTTTACTACAAAATATATTAAATTAGTTGTAGTTATTTTTAAACAGTTTTTCTCGATTATGCTACATATCATGATATATTAATTTAACTAATTTTCAGATATTATATTCGTGTGTTTTCAAGATTGCTATGGATTTTAATAGATACTTATTATATCATTTGTTTCATATTTTATTTTATTTTTTAAAGATTTTTTATATATTCATAATATTAGTCAGATATTTTTCTAGCATTATTTAGTAATATTATTAATAAATAAAAAATGGAGCGGACGTTTTCTGACTTTTTTAATTTATATTTCTAAATAAAAAAATAAATAGATTTTATGTTAATTAAGAGATATAATAAAAAGATCAAAATAAAAAAATTGATTTTGTAAAATTGATTTAAAGTTAAGTAAAATTAGGTATTAGTACCAAAAGGTGTTACATTGATAAAATTAAAAAAAATGGAAGGATATTTTAGTCATTATATTGATAATTTTGGTGTTAGTACCCAAAGGTGTTACAAAATTGAAACCATAAAACCTAAACCTGTTAAAAAAAAGTTAGTACCTAAAGGCGAAACTAAGTATAAACCATATGACCCATTTGTGTAATTAACTCTTTATTTTATATATTTAGATGATTTGATTTACATAATTGTAACACCCTAGTTTCTATTTAACGGTTTTACATGTAAATACCAACAATTAGATGTGTAGTTAAGACTACACATACTATAAAAATATGGATTTATTAAAACTTTTCGCAAATCAAAAGTTATTCGACATAACGTGATCAGATTCGTCGTTTAAAAATTAAGACGATGCAATGTGCGGAAGCATGTATCTATATCGTGTTCGGTTCTTCGTTGAGCTTGATCGTCTTCCGGCATCCAAAGAGTACCTACATTTCATAAACATGAAATGCTTTAGTCATACGGGGTTTAAAACGTATCTAAACGAGTTCGGTAACGATAATGGAAGGAAAAAAAATCCCAACGTTAATCTCTTGATCTCAAAACAAAATTTTCAACCTGGCCTCCACCGTAACTTACGGTGGTCACCGTAAGTTACGGTGGCCCCTGATTTAATGTGTTCCTACCGTACTTCAGTAGGTATCCACCGTAACAAAATCCACCCCACCGTAACTTACGGTGGCACCGTAAGTTACGGTGGTCCCTGCATTCAAACTTTCCATTTTGCCGTTTATTGACACGAAAACTTTCGTATCTTTCAATCCGCTCGTCCGTTTGACCTACCGTTTCTTCATACGTGTTTGTAATTTGATCCCCCGTCATATGGAGTTAAAATCCAACATCCGGATTAACAAAATTTAAGACTTTTAAGTCTTCGGCTTATTACCCTTTTTACCAAATTTTGACCCGTTCGTGATTTCATCTAACAAACTTGTTTGTGGCCCTTGTTTCTTTTGTAAACCTATATTATTATGATTATTTCCTATTGAACAAGGTTCAAATCACGGGTTATTACACATTCTTAACCCGTTTCGCTAATACTTCTATTTTGACCCGTTAAGGGTATTTAAGCACTTTCGAGCCTAAAATCGCTTTCGATTGCTTCTAGCATTCCATCACCACATTTCTTATCCTATAATCTCCCACCACAACTGTATTTATGGTGGGTTTAATGTGGTGATCTATAAAAACCAAATTTTACCTCTCGAATCATTATTTTACGGCAAAAACTCAAATAGTGTCATTTGACTAATATAATACCTCTTTCAGCTTCTATACTTATTCTAAGTATTTATCTAATCATAAAACTCGTTTCCAAACAACCTTTAAAGGTTGTTTGTTCGAATTAGCTAACAAGGGCGTTTTGGTCCTTTTTAGTCTTTCAATTACGACAAGGTCTTTTGAGAGCATCTTTGACCCATAATTCTTTTTTTTTTTTTTTTTGAGTTATGATCTTGTTCGAAAAGTCATTATGCTTTTCGAACGCCACGACCCTCTTTTAAAACATTCGGTTTACCCATTTAAGTAACTCATTGTCTATCTAAGACTTCATTTAATACTCATTGAACCTTACGTTCTAAATGAATAATTACTCTATTACACATACCTGGCTCAGGTCAATGTATTGACCTATTTTAATGCCTTGCTATAATATTCGCTAAATAATAGCGATGCAAATATCATTTCTACATTTATTCCTGAAATCATATAACTCGACAAGAATCATTAGTCGCTATTATCAAAAGGTGGTATCTTCACCCTTTGACCCGTTTGGTCTAAATGACCGATTATATTGGCGAGATGACATGTGTTTTCATATCGACTATATGACTCCCTCCGATTTACATCGTGCGGTCGTTTTACTTATAATTCATTTCTTAACACTTTTCGGCCTATTAAGGCTTACTTCATAAGTGTCTTTTAAAATCAATAGTTATGGTTGACTGATGTGCGAAAACGTATATATTAATTTGATTATAATAATGGCTTTTCACAATCCGGGTTTTAAAATAGAAATATCTAACTTTACTTCACACAAACAGCAAGTGTACTGGTCGTGCGTAATATAGCCAGGTAAATCCGAGTATCAATCCTAGGGACACGTTAAACAACTTTTGGTAATAACCTTTTCGTCGGATATTTAGTCGGTATTTTATTATTTATTATTTTTTTTAGAGAATAATTTTGATAAAAAGGGGGTTTTTAACTAACTAAACTAATATTCTAAATTGACGAAGAGAACTAAACTATCAAGATGCAACTAGGATACGTAGGGTGAAATCAAGGATGAGGAAGCACTACCCAGGTTTGGAATCCTATTCGTGACTCTCGGTTTTCTATCGGCAACGGTAACTATGATGGAACCAGCTTCTGATAATACGACACTCTAAGACTAAAGGTGAGCTGAATCTCCTCCCGGACTCATCAACTTCTCCTAAGGATCCTAATGGTCAAATAAAGCTTACTGGTATGAGTTGGATCACCTCTCGGTCTCTCCAACAATACTAAAGTACCCAAAGACTAGATCTCCTTTCGGTCTCACTAATCACAGTACACCCTAGGGTGCACGGGGTAACCTAAAAACACTTGACAAAACTTAGGAAAACAATTAATACTAGGCCACTTAGACAGATCTCCTCCCGGTCTCACTGCACCTAAATACCTAGCACCAAAGACAATCCTAACTATTTATCTCCTCCCGGTCTCAAGAATAGGTAGTACACTAAACTCTTCTAAATTATCAAACAATGTTCCTATGGAATACGTGCACCATAAACCATAAATTAGTTACAAACACAAAGTAGGTAACCTAACATGCATCTATACATGAAAGACATTCACAAAGACACATGAGGAACAATTATAAGATAATAAATTAGAATAAAGTATGCATACACATCTAACCAAATATTATTAGGTCTTTTACTTTGATATTAATTCATCAATAAATTACCATAACCAAGAGATTACCAATCATCAATAAATATTCATCACAAACCTGAGTGAAAAATAACTAGCCAAGAATCATAGTTAAGAACGAAAAACAAGTCTCATATGGAAAATAAATCATAGTATCAAGTTTGAAAACACAAAGTCTCAACAAAATTAAAAACTAATAAATTACAAACCGAACTTGAATCTTCAATCCTAAGCTTGAAACTCGAACCAGTCACCTTCTCTGCCTTCTACATCGTGCCTTTCACCACTTCCCGATTCCTCTCCTTGAGCTCTCCTTCCCGTCTCACTGCATGCCCTTCCCTCCTTTTAAAGTAAATAGGACTCCCCAATATATTAATTGGCCATACACCCTAATCATTCACACAAATCGCTGGCATAAAGTCCTTTGGGCGGCCCACTCCCTCTTGTTCCTTTTCTTTTTTTTGAACGGCAAACTCACTTTATATATAAATATAAAGAGCCAGCAAGAGGCTGAAACAAAACATCCCCAACAACAACGAAACAAGACAGGTTACATGAAATCTAGAAGTTCAAAGGCAATCCAATTCTCCCATTTCAGCGACGCGAACTTAGACCGGTTTTTGATCCAGAAAAAGGCGTCTTCTTTAATCGAATCGACCATCTTGTTAACTGGAACGAAAATACTATTGAAAGCTTTCTCATTCCGTGCCCACCATATCCTCCACACAGTCGCTATGAGAACCGTATATACCGTTTTTTTTCCAGAGATTACCTCCTGGGCTTTGAAGGATGTGGTTGATGAAACCGTTGAGGTCGGCATAATCGAAGAATCTGATCCTCATCCACGTTAATATGCTCCACCAAACACTTCGGGACCACAAACAAGTGACGAATAAGTGGTCCGGGTTTTCTTCATAAATGCCGCAACGAGGACAGAGGCAGTCTTGTAAGGAAATCCCCCTGTGAGCGAGCCCAATCTTGGTAGCGATCTTCCCCAGAATGGCCCTCCAAAGAAGGATATTGGCTTTGGGAATCGCCCAATTGTTCCAGCTGTAAACAAACCCAACGTCACTCCCTGACTGCGCAAAAAGCTCGAAGTCTTCTCTTGCTATCTTGACTGAAAACGAGCCGCCTGGGTCGGACCTCCATTTCCATCCCGAGCCGTCAAAAATTAAGAAGTCCTTAATGTTGATCCCATATTTGGACAGGGCCGTCTCAACCGAGCCTATATCTTTCCACACGCCTGGAATAGATTTTTTTAGGGGGATAATAGACTGATTACTAGAACCGTAGATGTTACCGTGAACCGCAAAAACCACCTTGGCCCATAAATGGCTCGGGTTAGAGTTAATCCTCCACCGCCATTTAGCGAGCATGGCGTGATTAAACCCTTCGATACCCCCAATGCCAAAACCCCCTAATTTTCTAGATTTAATCATCGTTTCCCATTTAATCCATCTCATTTTGTGACCGGTACCAGTTTTGCCCCATAAGAAATCCCTTCTGATTTTTTCCAGCTTCTTAATGATACATTTCGGGGCCGAAAAAAGAGAAAGGAAGTAAGACGGGAGGCTGCCCAAGACCGACTTAGCTAACGTCATTCTCCCGGCAAACGAAAGGTAACTGGCCTTCCACTTAGAGAGCTTCGAGGCGAATTTATCTACTACCGGTTTCCAAAACTTGGCTCTTTTCATGTTAACCCCAAGGGGAATCCCCAAGTAGGTGAAAGGAAAAGAGCCGATTTCATAGTTAACCAAATTAGCGACTCTAGCCACCTCATCCTCGCTCACCCCTATGCCGTAAAGTTTACTTTTCTGGCGGTTAATTTTGAGCCCCGTAACCAGGTTAATCCAGCGGAGGATACGATTGAGAGAGAGCATGTTATCCTCGGACCAAGTGCCGACGAACAAAACGTCATCCGCAAAACACAAATGCGTAATATTAGGCCCTCCACCGGGGAGTTGGCAGCCTTTAAAGATGCCACGGCTGCTGGCCCTGTTAATAAAAAGGGATACAATCTCCATGGCTATGATAAACAGAAAGGGAGCGAGAGGATCGCCCTGTCTAAGACCACGCCTGAATTTGAACTCTTTTGTAGGCGAACCGTTCACAAGGACGGACCCCATGCCTGATTCAAGGCAGCCTTTGATCCAATCGACCCATTTAACAGGAAACGCCAATTTAGTCATCATACGAGCGAGAAATTTCCAATTTAAGGAGTCATATGCCTTATGGAAGTCAACCTTGAAAACGAGCAACTTGGTTTTAGATTTCTTGGCCCAGGCTATCGTTTCACTAGCAATCAACGGGTTATCGAGGATGTTTCGGCCACCAACGAAGGCCGATTGCTCAGGAGAAGAAATCTCATTGATAACCCGTTTGAGCCTATTAGCCAATACTTTAGCTAGGATTTTGTAACACGACCCAACCAAAGAGATCGGCCGATAATTATCAAGACATTGCGGGTCCTTCGATTTAGGAATGAGGGCGACAAAAGAGGAATTGTTGCCCCTACTAAGTTTACCTTTCGAGTGGAAGTCGTGCAACATATTCATAACAAGAGTCTTGAGCCTATCCCAGTAGACTTTGAAGAATTTAATAGTGAACCCGTCTGGGCCGGGGGCCTTCCCACCGTCGCAATCTCGTATGGCCCGAAGCACTTCCGTGTCAGTGAATCTCTCACAAAGCAGCTCACCACTACTAGCCGATAGGCATGGCAGCCCGTTGCCATCAAAGTCCGGGCGACGTCTAATTGGTTCAGCGAACAGTTTTTTGAACCAAATCTTAATTTCTTCCTTAAGCTCTCCTGGGTCAGTAACAAGCCTGTTCTGAAAATAGAGCCCATTAATCCTGTTTTTGGCCAAGTTCAATGCTATGGTTTTGTGGAAAAAAGAACTATTTTCGTCGCCGTTTTTAAGCCAAGAAACCCGGGCCTTTTGTTGAAGGTCTTTGACCTTAACCGACTCAATATTAAGCAGCTTCATCCTGAGATCGATTCTGGATTTTTTGTCTTCTACGGTAGCCGAACCTTTGACGACTTTATCCTCCAAAAAAGCGATACTATCCTCCAAGTCCTTAACAGCCTTTATTTCACACTCTCTGACTTCCGCTCTCCAAATTTTAATATCCGACTTGATGCTTCTCAAGGCACCAGCCAAACACTCGTCTTTATTACCCACTACCGAAACAGCCAAAAGGCACCTATCGATGATAGCCACCAAGCTCTTATCACCGATCCAAGAATTGTAGAATTTGAAAGGGGAGGGGCCAAAGTCCATCTCAGAGCAAGATAAGGAGATAGGACAGTGGTCCGAAAAGCCCTGCTTGTGAACCTCCACTCTAGCTTTCGGCCATCGACACATGAAAGAGTCATTGACAAGGAACCTGTCCAATTTACTCATTTTGACGTCAAAGTGGCCTGAAATAAAAGAGAAGTTACCTCCAACCATGGCGTACTCCAGAAGACCCGAATTTGCGATGAAAGCGTTGAACGCGTCGGAGGAACCGGGATCGAATCTCGAGTTGACCCTTTCGCATTCAGCCCTTACATCGTTGAAGTCGCCTAGCAACACCCACAGCCCATCGAAACAAGCAATCGAGTCAGTTAGAATCCCCCAAAGCTGTCTCCTAGAAGCCGGGTCGTTGGGGGCGTGCACGTTGAGGATGTTTAATTTACTAGAATCCCCAACTAGACTACCCGAAGTTAACAAGAATCTGTGGTTCTTCACAACAGAATCGACAGAAAATACACCTGGGTTCCACAGAGAGACAAGGCCCCCTGACCTACCGATGGAGTCGACCGACACATATTCCAACTCAGAACTGTCCCAAAACTTCCTCAAGTCAAACTCGCTAAGGTTCCCTGAATGAGACTCCTGGAAACCAATAAAATCCGCCTTCAATCTTCTTTTGAGGTTCCTGACCCATGGCCCTTTCCGAGAGTCAGCAACACCATTCAAATTTAACGAAATAAAATTCATTTATCACGGATTGAGCCCATCTCCCCATTTACCAATTTTCTGACGTGGTTCTGAAACCCTTCGACACCGATCCCTAATTCTAAGCCGACTTCCAGAGTACGCGCGACCTCAACTTCTTCGGAGCCCTGGGACGAGTGTGGCACCTCGGGGGAAGGGGTGGCCGGGTTCGAAGCTCCGCCGTCCCCTGACTTGTTCGACCTGTTCGCCAGAGCGTTCTCCTTCTCCAACCTAAAAATGTCTTCAATATCAAAAGGATCCGAATTAATGCTGGGTTCTGCTCCAAGGTTCAAATCGGGTAAAAAGTTCTGTTGGACAGGGTAGATTGGGTTAATAACTCTCTTGGGCCTACTAGTGATGTAGCTGGGCCTTGGGGGGGATGAGATGGGCTCCGCAGTATTTTGAACGATGTCCCCATGTGGTCCATCATAAACGTTTTTTTCTCTCTCTTCGTTAATAAATACAAGCGTGGGGACCTGTTCCCTATAATCATCATAGCCCTGCGCATGATCCTCGGTACCGCCAGCCAAGGAGTTCCCCATGCATGGGGACATGGGAGCGCTCATGCACCGAGGTGGAAAAGATCCGTTCACGCGACTGTTCCTTTGCTCCTTACCGAACTCCGATGATTCCCCCCGGACTGAGGACTTTTCCGGCGAAACGTCCCCCGACTGATTATTCCTCAAGAAATCTGGGAACCATTGTCCCAAAATTTCCTCGACCCAAACTTTCAAGTTCTGATCTTTCCACGTGAGTTGGAAGTCCATTGCCACCCTGCTGCCGGAGTTAACCAGGATTGCTAACCGATCTTCCGCCATGTTGCCATCCAAGGAATCAGCTTCAGATTTAACCAGCAAACGACCGCACCTTTCACCGATTCTATTAAAAACCTGACTGTCCCAGAGCGAGACCGGAACCCCCAACACCTTAATCCACGCTACTCTCTCGAACACGGGAGGGGCTCCCTCCCATACATATAACCTGGAAAACCACTTTTCCCAAGCTTCGACCAAGTTAACATGGAACTCCGTCGCTTCTGCTGCACTATTAAAACAGAGAAGAACTTTAAGGCCCCCAAGATATCTCAACTCTAACCCATCTTCCATAATCCCCGAGAGGTGAAGTTTAAGGTTGTTTAGAACATCAATATCTTTAGTTTCGCCTACCAAGGATTTAAACTCCCATTTCTTTTTCGCACCAACATTCATCGGAGGTAGGTCAATAACATTCGCAGTCTTGTCTTCGGTGGAAGGGGATACAACGGAACGGTAAGATTTGTTTCCCCTTGTGGGGAGAGAGCCATGGTTATGAGCAGCACATATCCCGTTGGATTTATGAGGCTGTAGAGCAGCATCTGCCTCACGGAGCCTAGAGAAAACAGAAATTCTGTCGCCTGACTTAACCTGCTCTATTCTGGAGCCAAATCGATCAAATTTGGCCAAACTAACTTCGATCACAGCTCCCTCGATCCTGACCTCTTTCAGTTTCTCTAACCACGTGGAGGGATCGCTAACATTAGACAGTTTGATAAAGCCGAATCTATTGCCGCTTCTATCTTTTTTTGCCGGGACAAACGCGTCTTCCAGATTTTCTAAGTGCTCGAAAACCTTCCACAGCATCTCACGGTTGCAATGGTCTGGAAGGTTGGAGAGGAAGAAGGACGTGGCGTTACGTAGACGAAGCTCCCTGTTGAGATATAATTTCTCCTCCCTTGCTTGTTGTTTGCTCAACACCGTGTTCCAACCATCATCTCCGATGAACTTGTTTCTGCCAACACGGCCCCTCCTGCCCCCACGAGCCATGTTCAGCCTCCTGCCCCCACGGCCCCTCCGGCCCCTCTTGTTCCTTTTCTTAAAAATTAAACACAGTATATGCTTTCTTCAATAATAAATAATATAACATATTATGCCTTTCTTTTTGTTGTCTGATCGATGCCACCAAGTCAAAGATAATATATATGAATGATGATAATGGCCTTGGGTTGGAAAGTATGGTGTGGTGGCCCCCTTTTACTAATAATAATATATGTTGGCTTCCATATTAACAGATACCATAGAGATAGCGGGCTTGGCCTAATCATGAGAAATAGCTGCAATTTTAATTCGGTCTCTGGCATCTCACTATGCTCAACTGGCTGGTCATTTCCATATTACTCGTTTTTGCTCCATTTGCATCAGGACCTGACAAAACACAAAATAAAATAAAACAAACAGAAAACTAAATAAAAACAAATACAAACCATACAATATTAAACATTTCACACTAGACAAATATGTGTATTTTACTACACATCAAATATCCCCACACTTAACCTTTTGCTTGTCCCCAAGCAAAGTCTTAAACAACTGTACAAATTGTCATTTAACAAAAACGCAAGTCTAGAACAAATTAAAACCTCGAACTACGAAATCGCAAAGCGCAGCGGTTTCAAAAGACTTACAACGTTCAAAAGGTTGACCAACCACGCTATTTAAATGAAAAACTGGGCGTACCTAATCAAGTTTTTCTTACCTTCAGTCAATCACTTATGCAATGCCAACACCCCTCACAATTTCACTCAACTCTTGGTTAATATATATAATTTCGAGTGAACTCTCAAAACCAAACTATGAAACACAACTATTATAGGCTTGTACGTCGATCAGATCTCCACCTATTTGTTTAGAATTCGACATGGATCAAGAGGGCTTTAATGGATAGGTAAGGGCTAAATGTAGGCTATTTTTATTTGGGGAGAATTCGGTTAAACACACAATCACACGATAAACCGGATAAACACAAAACAAACACTAACATATTGGTCATTTCGACCCAAAACTTTATTCTATATTTTTTTCTTTTTCTTTTTCCTCTTTTTTTTTTCATATTTTCTCTCTTTTTTTTTTTTTTTTTTTTTTTTTTTGGAAATAACAATAACCCAATACGATCCGGATATCAAATCAACAACGGGTAACAAACGAATGGTTTTAGGCTCAAAGTGGTGTCTAAGGGTAATGGTAAAACACAAAGCTACACAAATAAGGCGATCCTAATGCCTCTATCACATCCATGTCAAATCTTAACCGAATGTCTCAAACTGTATCAAAATGCACAAGTTCTAACGTGATGCAACAAGTTGGTAAACACACAAGAAATGAAAATAGTGAACATATGTATGAAACATTTAAGGCTCAAATCTCACTATAGTGTGGAAACTAAGGGTTACCGATATTGAAACTGCAGAATTAATTAACCTTCCGGCTTGATCTACTATCCTAGGCATCCCAAAACCTTTTTATTCCCAAAACTGATTTAGTCAACCTACTATCCCGAAACTTAAAGAAACATGCGCTTTTGACTCGTAAACTCGAAAATTAAATTGCTTTTGACCGACGATTTGAAAATGGTTTTTTTTTATGCGCTTAAAGGACCGGGACAAGCTTAAAACACACTTTTTTTATAATTTTTATTTATTATTAATTTTTTTTTATTATTATTATTATTTTTTTCACAAATAACCTAAACAACAGTTCCCATCCCCACACTTAAACTCTACATTGCCCTCAATGTAGAATAGAAACTGACTCAAAAATTAAAATAAATAAGAAATAAAAGACAGGATAAATTGGAAATGACTTAGCTGGTTATATGATGTATAAGTTCCAAACTTTTGTCCAATCCAGCTTGATCGTATAGCATTTCGGTCGCGATCGGCTTTGACTTTGACTAGTATTCTTTGTAAATTACTTGAAATTGGTATACAACTCTGAAATCACCCGAATGGAGATTGAGTACGGACGGTACGATTCAAACCTGCATAAACAAAAACAAGCAAAAACAAAGCAGTACCGACTCGACACAAAAGACCAACTCCAAACTACTAACTTAGATTCATAGTACAAGATAAACGACACAAGACTCGAACCACAAACAAACGAAAATAAAGCGAATAAATAAATTTAACAAACTCCACAAAAACACTTGAACTTAATCTGGAGGTTTTTCTTTGATCTGGACCCTATCTAACCCGTTTAACTCCACCCGGTCCTCAAAAATAGTTAAAAATTTTAGGACGGAATAACAAAATATTTTAGAATTTTTAAACGGGTCATACCACCAGAATTTAAACTTACCTGGAAGAAACAAGATGCGTGGCATGTAGCGAGAAGACTGGTCGTGCTTGAATTTCAATTTCTCCTTCTTTTTTGTAGACCGTCTTCTGACCTTCAACCAGTTCTGATTCTCAGGTATTTGTTTCCTTGCCTTCTCCCGTGGTTTTGATTTTTGAGTGGCTTTTATTACAAGTACCACGGGCCAGCTGTGGCGTTCTTGCTCTACCACCACTTCTTCAGGAGGATCCCCACATTGAGTTTCTTCATCTCGTGTATCGTTGATCATCTTGTCCGGTTCACCTTCAAGTAGGGCATCCAGGTATGCTATATCCCCCTCGGGGTCTAATTCTCCTACTTCTTCATAGACAGGCAAACCTTTTAATTCTAACTCTAAAAACTCGTCCTCCTAAGACAACTTATCTTCAACTTCTTCCTCTACTCCAAACATCAAACCAAGGGAGTCTCCTAAGTCCATTTGCTCCTCCATCAATTTCTCCTTTACTAACGACCTCTGATAAGCAGCCCACTCTTCTTCGTCTATATCATCACCAGAGTCACTCCCGAAATCATATATAGTAACCTGTGGTACCAGAGGTAGGACTTCAGCTTCCATTTTCGTCTCCGTGACTGGAGTGATTTCTTCATCTGACCAATCCTCATATGGCAGCTCTTTCCCTACTTCTGGAAATGTTGGGAATAATGTTCCACCAGGAGTCATGTAACCGAGGTAGTTACCTTCCGCATCATATGTATATCCGGTCGTCGGCTGCTCTGGTTGCACTTCTACCTTATCTTCTTCTCCCGTCAATCTCCTATATTCAGCCAGCTGTGCGTCTATCTCCTCATCACTACAGGAAAAATCAATTATAAATTTACCATTCATCTTTTCTCGTTCTTCCTGTTGAACCGGAGGTGGGACTGAGACGTCCATTATGGTCTCCGGCTCTACCAGTGTGTTCAATATTTTCCATATTTCTGCTGATTCAGCTGCCATCTCTTTTTGTTGTTGAAGCATCTCCTCAAAAAATAGGTTCCTTTTTGCTCGAAGTGACTGCTGATACGGGTCATCATACTGATATGTGGAATACCCCTGTGAATGATATAGCTGCGGCTGCACAAAGGGGTTAGTATAATAATCTGCAGAGGACCCCTCATATTGTGGGCATTTAACTGTAAAATGGGGCCCTCCACAAATTTCACACATTTTACTAAACACAAATTAGATAAATAAAATTAAAAAAATAAAAGACACGCATAATTAAAATCCTACCACTCAATATACAAAAGCAGCTAACACGTATGATGTCAATAATTTTTTTTTAATTATTAAATAAAAACTAAAAAGTGACTAAAATTCTAAGCTGAACGTGACATGTGTGCTTAAGCTAAAAAGTTTTTTTTTTTTTTTATTAAATAAAAGAAATTTATTTGTGTTTTTTTTTTTTTTGCTTTGATATTAAAATAATTTATTATTATTTTGTGATGTGATGATGGAAGAAAAAAAATTATTCCTTCCTTGTGCAAGTGATGATGAACTTCACATGTTTATGCTCCCTATGTCCAATGTCCACCAGCCCTCGTGAGTTAGGATTTTTTTTTTTTTTTTTTTACTTTTTATTTATTTATTTATTTATTTTTTTTGAAAAGTGACTAAATTCCTGACTTGGGTCGTTCCCAAAAATTGCTTTAGAACTGTGTCCCCGGCAACGGCGTCAAAAACTTGATGTGCGAAAACGTATATATTAATTTGATTATAATAATGGCTTTTCACAATCCGGGTTTTAAAATAGAAATATCTAACTTTACTTCACACAAACAGCAAGTGTACTGGTCGTGCGTAATATAGCCAGGTAAATCCGAGTATCAATCCTAGGGACACGTTAAACAACTTTTGGTAATAACCTTTTCGTCGGATATTTAGTCGGTATTTTATTATTTATTATTTTTTTTAGAGAATAATTTTGATAAAAAGGGGGTTTTTAACTAACTAAACTAATATTCTAAATTGACGAAGAGAACTAAACTATCAAGATGCAACTAGGATACGTAGGGTGAAATCAAGGATGAGGAAGCACTACCCAGGTTTGGAATCCTATTCGTGACTCTCGGTTTTCTATCGGCAACGGTAACTATGATGGAACCAGCTTCTGATAATACGACACTCTAAGACTAAAGGTGAGCTGAATCTCCTCCCGGACTCATCAACTTCTCCTAAGGATCCTAATGGTCAAATAAAGCTTACTGGTATGAGTTGGATCACCTCTCGGTCTCTCCAACAATACTAAAGTACCCAAAGACTAGATCTCCTTTCGGTCTCACTAATCACAGTACACCCTAGGGTGCACGGGGTAACCTAAAAACACTTGACAAAACTTAGGAAAACAATTAATACTAGGCCACTTAGACAGATCTCCTCCCGGTCTCACTGCACCTAAATACCTAGCACCAAAGACAATCCTAACTATTTATCTCCTTCCGGTCTCAAGAATAGGTAGTACACTAAACTCTTCTAAATTATCAAACAATGTTCCTATGGAATACGTGCACCATAAACCATAAATTAGTTACAAACACAAAGTAGGTAACCTAACATGCATCTATACATGAAAGACATTCACAAAGACACATGAGGAACAATTATAAGATAATAAATTAGAATAAAGTATACATACACATCTAACCAAATATTATTAGGTCTTTTACTTTGATATTAATTCATCAATAAATTACCATAACCAAGAGATTACCAATCATCAATAAATATTCATCACAAACCTGAGTGAAAAATAACTAGCCAAGAATCATAGTTAAGAACGAAAAACAAGTCTCATATGGAAAATAAATCATAGTATCAAGTTTGAAAACACAAAGTCTCAACAAAATTAAAAACTAATAAATTACAAACCGAACTTGAATCTTCAATCCTAAGCTTGAAACTCGAACCAGTCACCTTCTCTGCCTTCTACATCGTGCCTTTCACCACTTCCCGATTCCTCTCCTTGAGCTCTCCTTCCCGTCTCACTGCATGCCCTTCCCTCCTTTTAAAGTAAATAGGACTCCCCAATATATTAATTGGCCATACACCCTAATCATTCACACAAATCGCTGGCATAAAGTCCTTTGGGCGGCCCACTCCCTCTTGTTCCTTTTCTTAAATTTTTTTTTTTTTTTTTGAAAAGAAAACTTCATTAAAAAACAACTCGAAGAGCCCTCAAAGCAAGGACCTACGAGCACTCAAACGAAACAACATCAATCCAAAGGACAAACACACCATTTTTTCCAATCAACATCTTTACATCTAGACCTATTGCGATACCAAAAAAATGCCGCCGATTTAACATTTTCCACAATCTCGGCCGGTCTCCTTCTTTTGTTGTTGAAAGTTCGATCATTACGTTCGTTCCACAACACCCACATCGTAGTGTAAACAATGCCTCTTAAAATGTACCTTTTCTTAAAAATTAAACACAGTATATGCTTTCTTCAATAATAAATAATATAACATATTATGCCTTTCTTTTTGTTGTCTGATCGATGCCACCAAGTCAAAGATAATATATATGAATGATGATAATGGCCTTGGGTTGGAAAGTATGGTGTGGTGGCCCCCTTTTACTAATAATAATATATGTTGGCTTCCATATTAACAGATACCATAGAGATAGCGGGCTTGGCCTAATCATGAGAAATAGCTGCAATTTTAATTCGGTCTCTGGCATCTCACTATGCCCAACTGGCTGGTCATTTCCATATTACTCGTTTTTGCTCCATTTGCATCAGGACCTGGCAAAACACAAAATAAAATAAAACAAACAGAAAACTAAATAAAAACAAATACAAACCATACAATAATTAAGCATTTCACACTAGACAAATATGTGTATTTTACTACACATCATTGACGCATGACCAATTTACCGTTTTACCCTTATTATTTGTTTTGGTTTACCCTATAAGGTAACCATTCCAAAGTTCATTTTCTATTTGTCATAAAATGATCGAATTACCGATTTAACTCCTTTTAAACCATCAACATGGTTTCTTGTCATGCTCGACTATCTTGTTCCGTACGTTTACACACCGGAACATCATACCTCAATTATGTATTTATCTTATTCATAACTAATACGATAAGAGAATATTCTAAAATATAAGACTAGTGTAAGCTATACTTACCTTGCATCCGAAATATGATTTTTCCTTCACTCTTGATTCGTTTGACTCGCTTCCTTCCTCAAGCTTTCACCTAGCTCGTTAAGCGTCAACTATTATCAACATTTACAAGGTGGTTAGATTGGTCATTAACAATCACGACTATTCCACCTTACTTATTTTCTTTGTCGAAACTACTATTCGACTTCATCACTAGTTAGTTTGACTTTCTAAAGTCAACTACCTTTAATCATATGATATGCACAATTAAGGCAAATCAACATTATGATTAGAACCCGTTTTATCCCATGTCTCGTGTAATTAGTCAAGCTTGCCAATTACGCGTTTCACTTGAATTCCAACACCTTACTTCTCATTTAGGCATTTTAACAAACACCTAATGTGCATGATTTCATATAATTCATTAACAAGCTCATAACTTGTCATATAACCTGAATTTTCATAAGTCAAACTATTTAACACAAATACTTGCCTTTAAAATTCTGTAATAACTTCACATATGTCAAATTACACTAGAACAACCCCAAATTTTCTAGTGTTTATCAAGTTCTACATAACCCACTAGTCACCTACAATGGTGACCATGGATTTCACTAGAATCTAGCAAAATTTCAACATGTACTTGTCTAGGGTTTACTCCTAGACATTTTAATGTTCCTATTTCATCTACAATTCATACATGCATCATCAGATTTCAAGTTCTCTAAATTCATGAGAATTTCAAGTAGAGAATTTTTGTCAAATTTTACATACCTTATGATCTCCTTGCAAGGGGGATCATTAATCTATGCTCGATTTTCGTTTTGGACTTGATTTGCCCCTTCAATTTGACGAATTTCTTGAAGTTTAGGGTTGAGTAGGAGAGCTCTTGGCTCCTGTGATTGTATCGACCAGAACACACACTTAGAGTGTGTGTTTTGGTGTTGGCATTTTTATTAAATTAAAACTAGTTTCTAGTTTATCAACTTTAGTCCCTCTACTTCACACAAGTTATTTAAAGGGTATTTTAACCATACATGTTCTATTATGTCAAGATACTAACTAACTAGGTTAATATTCCTAGTTACTTGGTGGGTCCCAGGAGTTATAACCCGTTCCATTTTAAATCCCGTTAAATCTCGGGCCTTTTATATATTTTGCTTTCTCAAAGTATTTCTCATCCTTTTAATAAATATTAGATTTATTTATTTAAATCCTAAAATTTACCGGGTAAGTTTTACCACTAACTGTATTTTACCCGTTCTGTAGTATTAACGTGGTTTGATTACCAAACCCGTTTTCGGGGTGTTACAAGTCTACCCCCCTTAAAGAGGTTTCGTCCTCGAAACCTTTTTTCTTACATAATTTATTGAGTTTCAACCCAATGTACATAAACTGAGTAACCTTCTAAGCATTACTCACACATTGACCATTTGTTAGTGTCATCCGACAAATATGGTAACATCTTTTAATTACACAACATATGTGTCTTTTATGCGAATTAACGCAATTCAGGATAACGCCTTCTTGTTATTTCGACTTGTTTGGTTAACTTAGCGAAATCCATCGCCTTATACTTTCGGATTCTTTGTGAATCCATTATTTTCACCCATTTGGATGTTTCTAGTGAGATCTTTCACTTTTACAAGCAGACCCTTTCCTTTACGTACTTATTCATTTGGTTCATTCATACAGAGCTCGCCGCAAAAATGAATTTCCTGATTTTATCTTATGTATTTAGCACTATCTAGAAGTGCTATTAACGAAATTCTACAAGGCATATTACCACATACCTTTCGGCTTATCCTTTTATCGTGCTTTTACTCAAACTAACTTCCCAACACTTTGCTTGTGTTGTCTTGTGATCGCTCAGTATAGGCGATCAATACTTTTTGTTATTATGACCTCATGGACCATCACTACCGTTTTGTACTCACTTACCTTTATTGTTTGGCTTGACTGAGTAGCCAATTGGCCACTTGGTCATACACTCTTATCAACTATGTTTATTTCACGCTAATCTTAATATAATAGCGTGTTGAACATTTTCTTAATTTAAATATTGACCTTAGCCAGTCTCACTGACTAGACTTATTAGCTCAGTTACTTTATACCCATCTCTCAGGCTACTATGTGATTTTATTCCACATAACTTTCCTGACCGTGATCGCGTCACGTCATGTTTAATTTATATCAAAATTTCATTTTTGAAAATATCACTTTTCGAATATAACGTCTTGCGCCTATCAGTGTCAAGACTTCAACCTTTCATGCTTAATATTCAATTTCCTATCAGAATTCACATTTGTAAAAACGTTATTTCTTACTAAACCAAAGTTTTAGTTTAGGATCTTCTCTTTATCTTTTGTCAATTATCCGTACCAGGATATCGACAGTCCATAATTTATTCTTTTACAGTCTTAGTTTTATGCGGGGATTCTCTACTGGTTCCCTCACTTGTCTAAGTAACCCGTAGGTTCCTTCACTTAGCCTCGTAGGTTATTTCTTTAGGCTTTCACCTCTTTAGGGTGTTTGCCTTTATGATCCTTTTCCTTTTTATTCAGGACCCGTGGGTCAGTTTAGTCCCGTAGACCATTACACTGTTTATAACCCGAAGGTTATAATGATCCCGTAGATCGTCCCTTTTATGTTCGAAAATCATTTGTTTTCGCATCAAAATTCCGTTCACTCCGACTGTGATTCATGTCTGCAATCATTTCATATTTAATTTCCGACCCATTACATGGGCTCATTAATATCTCGCGCTTTCCTTTATTTGGTTTGCGCCCATATTTGTATTCAATCTCGTCCCATTACCGGGCTCATTATCCTTTCCAATGTTACGCTTTATCTGACCTGTTTAACTTGTTCGTGTGAAAATTCGTCACTTATGAATGTCAAACTTCAATATTTGTTCGACCCGTTCAACTTTAAAATAGTTGAACATGATTTATCAAAACTTCTATTTACTTTATCTTGTCATCTTTTAGTCATGACTCAAAATCCAAGTCTTTTAACTTTCCATCCGAGTTCCCGTTTCTCGGTCTACGCATGTGTTTCAATCCTTACCCACCAACCGGGTGTTTTACCGAAGTCGTTATTATTACAACCCTTACGGTATACATTATGACTTCGTTTCGCTTTTATATTCCTACTTTGTTCTCAAATTTGGCGTTTTACAAAATCGGCCCGTTAAGAGTCATATTTGTATTCTCTGGGTTCGAGTGTAAGCACACCCCTCCCAATGCATACCTTAATCGTTTTACATTAATCCTTGTGCCTTCACTCGGGCTCATCATCCTAATGTAATACGCTTCCATCACCCGGCTGTGCGTTTACATTATTATTAAATATTTTGCTCATTTGATTCATTTGGGTACTTTTAAGTTAGTCCCATTCACTCCGCCCTTACTACATCGGATGTAAATGTGTCCGCTATAAGAAACTCATGGTATCATATGCCACTACTTACTTGGCCAGAGTAAGCGATTAACACATGACATACACGACCTGTTTATAGTTTTCACATCACACCCCATGTAAGTAACACCTCTATTTAGTTTTCTTGGAAATAATATCCTGGATAGGTATTCTATTCAGTCTTCCCAAGTTTCTAATTTACATATGCAACAATTATTCTTTACCTGTTTGTTGCATATTGCTAATTGTGCAATTATATTTAAAAGCACGCACCTGGTAATGCTTGCCCCGACGGGCGTTTCTTGCCATTAACCTTGTTCGCGGTCGTTACGCGATTTAGTCCTTAGTGAGCATGCTCCTATTGTCATACTTCGGACCGTTCCTCTATCATATCCTTAATTTGTTCAACTCTTGTCATCTTTAAATGCAAGTGTCCTTCAATCAAGACATTCACAAAAGTTAGTAATGTCAACTTCAATAATCGCCTGTATTATAATACAAGGCTTTTTCTACTACACGCGTCAACGCGCGTATTTTTGACAACTATATCAATCATTTAATTAGGGTAACGTGTATTACACGGTAACCCTATGTGTTGTCTACAACACTTTAATACGCTAGACCATTAGCATACATGCACTTACCGGATTTGCGATCAAGCCTCGAACCGAACACTATTCTTTATCAAGAGCGTAAGGTTTAAGTCCAAGCATGGTTTTCCCCACCATACTTGAATCTCTTAAACCAGGGCTCTGATACCAACTTGTAACACCCTAGTTTCTATTTAACGGTTTTACATGTAAATACCAACAATTAGATGTGTAGTTAAGACTACACATACTATAAAAATATGGATTTATTAAAACTTTTCGCAAATCAAAAGTTATTCGACATAACGTGATCAGATTCGTCGTTTAAAAATTAAGACGATGCAATGTGCGGAAGCATGTATCTATATCGTGTTCGGTTCTTCGTTGAGCTTGATCATCTTCCGGCATCCAAAGAGTACCTACATTTCATAAACATGAAATGCTTTAGTCATACGGGGTTTAAAACGTATCTAAACGAGTTCGGTAACGATAATGGAAGGAAAAAAAAAATCCCAACGTTAATCTCTTGATCTCAAAACAAAATTTTCAACCTGGCCTCCACCGTAACTTACGGTGGTCACCGTAAGTTACGGTGGCCCCTGATTTAATGTGTTCCTACCGTACTTCAGTAGGTATCCACCGTAACAAAATCCACCCCACCGTAACTTACGGTGGCACCGTAAGTTACGGTGGTCCCTGCAATCAATCTTTCCATTTTGCCATTTATTGACACGAAAACTTTCGTATCTTTTAATCCGCTCGTCCGTTTGACCTACCGTTTCTTCATACGTGTTTGTAATTTGATCCCCCATCATATGGAGTTAAAATCCAACATCCGGATTAACAAAATTTAAGACTTTTAAGTCTTCGGCTTATTACCCTTTTTACCAAATTTTGACCTGTTCGTGATTTCATCTAACAAACTTGTTTGTGGCCCTTGTTTCTTTTGTAAACATATTATTATGATTATTTCCTATTGCACAAGGTTCAAATCACGGGTTATTAAACATTCTTAACCCGTTTCGCTAATACTTCTATTTTGACCCGTTAAGGGTATTTAAGCACTTTCGAGCCTAAAATCGCTTTCGATTGCTTCTAGCATTCCATCACCACATTTCTTATCCTATAATCTCCCACCACAACTGTATTTATGGTGGGTTTACTGTGGTGATCTATAAAAACCAAATTTTACCTCTCGAATCATTATTTTACGGCAAAAACTCAAATAGTGCCATTTGACTAATATAATACCTCTTTCAGCTTCTATACTTATTCTAAGTATTTATCTAATCATAAAACTCGTTTCCAAACAACCTTTAAAGGTTGTTTGTTCGAATTAGCTAACAAGGGCGTTTTGGTCCTTTTTAGTCTTTCAATTACGACAAGGTCTTTTGAGAGCATCTTTGACCCATAAATTTTTTTTTTTTGAGTTATGATCTTGTTCGAAAAGTCATTATGCTTTTCGAACGCCACGACCCTCTTTTAAAACATTCGGTTTACCCATTTAAGTAACCCATTGTCTATCTAAGACTTCATTTATTTAATACTCATTGAACCTTACGTTCTAAATGAATAATTACTCTATCACACATACCTGGCTCGGGTCAATGTATTGACCTGTCTTAATGCCTTGCTATAATATTCGCTAAATAATAGCGATGCAAATATCATTTCTACATTTATTCCTGAAATCATATAACTCGACAAGAATCATTAGTCGCTATTATCAAAAGGTGGTATCTTCACCCTTTGACCCGTTTGGTCTAAATGACCGATTATATTGGCGAGATGACATGTGTTTTCATATCGACTATATGACTCGCTCCGATTTACATCGTGCGGTCGTTTTACTTATAATTCATTTCTTAACACTTTTCGGCCTATTAAGGCTTACTTCATAAGTGTCTTTTAAAATCAATAGTTATGGTTGACGCATGACCAATTTACCGTTTTACCCTTATTATTTGTTTTGGTTTACCCTATAAGGTAACCATTCCAAAGTTCATTTTCTATTTGTCATAAAATGATCGAATTACCGATTTAACTCCTTTTAAACCATCAACATGGTTTCTTGTCATGCTCGACTATCTTGTTCCGTACGTTTACACGCCGGAACATCATACCTCAATTATGTATTTATCTTATTCATAACTAATACGATAAGAGAATATTCTAAAATATAAGACTAGTGTAAGCTATACTTACCTTGCATCCGAAATATGATTTTTCCTTCACTCTTGATTCGTTTGACTCGCTTCCTTCCTCAAGCTTTCACCTAGCTCGTTAAGCGTCAACTATTATCAACATTTACAAGGTGGTTAGATTGGTCATTAACAATCACGACTATTCCACCTTACTTATTTTCTTTGTCGAAACTACTATTCGACTTCATCACTAGTTAGTTTGACTTTCTAAAGTCAACTACCTTTAATCATATGATATGCACAATTAAGGCAAATCAACATTATGATTAGAACCCGTTTTATCCCATGTCTCATGTAATTAGTCAAGCTTGCCAATTACGCGTTTCACTTGAATTCCAACACTTTACTTCTCATTTAGGCATTTTAACAAACACCTAATGTGCATGATTTCATATAATTCATTAACAAGCTCATAACTTGTCATATAACCTGAATTTTCATAAGTCAAACTATTTAACACAAATACTTGCCTTTAAAATTCTGTAATAACTTCACATATGTCAAATTACACTAGAACAACCCCAAATTTTCTAGTGTTTATCAAGTTCTACATAACCCACTAGTCACCTACAATGGTGACCATGGATTTCACTAGAATCTAGCAAAATTTCAACATGTACTTGTCTAGGGTTTACTCCTAGACATTTTAATGTTCCTATTTCATCTACAATTCATACATGCATCATCAGATTTCAAGTTCTCTAAATTCATGAGAATTTCAAGTAGAGAATTTTTGTCAAATTTTACATACCTTATGATCTCCTTGCAATGGGGATCATTAATCTATGCTCGATTTTCGTTTTGGACTTGATTTGCCCCTTCAATTTGACGAATTTCTTGAAGTTTAGGGTTGAGTAAGAGAGCTCTTGGCTCCTGTGATTGTATCGACCAGAACACACACTTAGAGTGTGTGTGTTTTGGTGTTGGCATTTTTATTAAATTAAAACTAGTTTCTAGTTTATCAACTTTAGTCCCTCTACTTCACACAAGTTATTTAAAGGGTATTTTAACCATACTTGTTCTATTATGTCAAGATACTAACTAACTAGGTTAATATTCCTAGTTACTTGGTGGGTCCCGGGAGTTATAACCCGTTCCATTTTAAATCCCGTTAAATCTCGGGCCTTTTATATATTTTGCTTTCTCAAAGTATTTCTCATCCTTTTAATAAATATTAGATTTATTTATTTAAATCCTAAAATTTACCGGGTAAGTTTTACCACTAACTGTATTTTACCCGTTCTGTAGTATTAACGTGGTTTGATTACCAAACCCGTTTTCGGGGTGTTACAATAATTCGTATAGTTACTGATTTATTTGATGTGGGGTTTATGATGCTTTTGGTATAAATTTTTTTCATTGAATAACTAGATAATTTAGCAAAAAAAAAAAAAAAAAAAAAAAAACTTAAACATTGAGACTTAGTCAAATTCCTTAAGTACCGAAGAAAGGTCCCTTTCTCAATGAAAATGTTATATTTTCCTATAAAAAAAAACCATTGTGGAATGGTTTGATATTTTTGCTGGTTAGAGTATACTATACCCTCATAATTAAGATACATTTACGGTTGTAAAAAAAGAATTATTACGAACCCCCAGTTATAAATTTCTGGTTAGGCTATTGATTGTGTCATACATTTGGGTTATAAGTTCTGATAAAAACACAATGGATATAAACCCAAATTAACAGTGTGTTATAAGTTTTGATAATAACATAATGTATAGAAACCCTAGTAAAAACGTAATGAGCAAAACCCAGCTGAAAGACACAATAAGCAAAACATTTAACAGAATGCAAAAAAAAAAATCCAATAAAATGAAATTTTTTATTTTATTTTTATATGACAATATCATACTCATATTAAAGATAAAAAAACGTCCGTTATTTTCGTGAATTTTTTTTAAAATGTCGTATGAAAAAGTTATGGACATTTTAAATTGATTGGGATAATTGACATGTGTCTTGCATGTGAAGAGAGAAATCCATAAATGTAGGATTCTCTTTGTGCCCGTCTATTATATTTTTGTCTGTAAAATTAATCTCAACCATCTAAATTTAAGATAAATGAATTATAATTCTTCTTATCTTTCTTATTTATTTCACCATTTGTATTTGATCCTAACCCAATATCGCATCTCTGCTCATTATAAGTGTCTTGTCACATATAATATAAGTTAGTATATCATAAGTTGAGGGTATTTCGACGATAAATACAAACTAAATTATAATCAATAGTCGTGCTTAAGTTTGTTTTCTCGAAATTCTGGCATAAAATAAATTTTCTTGAAAAACATAGTTTTTATAGGAAACATTATTGGTATTTGATTTTATAATTTTCAATCGATTTAAAGCAAGACTTTTATTTTTTGGGTTATATCAAACAACTTTTGTGTAATGAATCATTATAAATAATTTATTTTGAATCGTAAACTATAATATACGAATACATTCAATAAAGAATCGGGTTGTGTATAACGACCTTATTTTCGACTTAAGATAAATACATGTAAACTTCAAGATTTAACTTTAGACATAAAGTTTTACATTTTTACCAAAATGCCCTTGTAGCTAGTTCGAGATCAACACCTCCCCTAGTCTAGTTACAAGTGTTAATCCGAACTACCCTGTCAAGACGCAAGTTTAAAGTTCCTAAATACGAACGACTAAGTTTCTAAAACCATAATTTACATAACAAAAGACATACTTCAAGAAGTATAAGTTTAACAAAAATATTGTTTCAAAAGGGCGACTACTACGGAAGCGCATAGACCATGGTGTGCATGTTGGTGTTCGTCTCCAAGTTCGCCACACCACCTAAATTGCAGCTTTACCTACATCGCAATTCAGATTTAACTAATCAGTTTCTTATATATAATATTAAATAAAAACTAACATCCATTGCGTCATCACATAACCATGTCATAATCTCACTTCCATCGACCCGTTGAACGGGTCATTTCGTACCATCTCCAAACGAGATAATGCTTAACATTCAATAATCCGTTAATTTCGGATTAGACAATAACGCAACATAAACATCATTCCAATCCGTTCATGACAGATTTAACTCTTTCATTACATTCCTTCATAAGCTTTCCAAAATACGGTTAGCTCAAGACCAACCGAACATAACATAACTTTTTCATCCTTATCATCTCTTACGGCCCGTTCGAGACGGGTTAAGCTATCAACTATACATCATTTACGAATAATCATAATTACGGTTCTAATATAACAATGACAACTAGAAAGTAAAACTTGTATGCATAAAACAACATACCTCGGTCTTGCAAGTTTTCCGATCTCCTAATGCTCGAACCTTCTTCCTTTACGCCTACATCAATACATTCATTCGTTTAGCCCGACTAAATATCATTCCATCTTTTTACATACTTTGTCTCATACAATAACTTGATCATAATTTACCAATTTCATCCATTTATTCTTTTAGGCATTTTATCGAACACTTGGCGGGTTTCGCTTTAATAGGACATTTAATACAAGTATATTTACACACTACTCTACTAGTTCATCACAAATCAAGCAAGTTCATATGACTCTTCCCATCCTACATCATTTATTCAAGGTCCATCTATTACAACAACTAAATTACCGAAAACCGAACATTAATCGTGCCTTATTTCATAGTCTAAGCTTCTATATGCACACATCATATCCTAACTCATGATTAGATAAAAACCCATTTCTTAAAGTTTACAACTTCAATAAATTCGACTTACCACTTTGTTAGACAAGCTTAGGTGATCAAGAATTCGGGTTCTAATGGTTGTTTAGCCTTGTAATCACCCTCCTATTTGATGAAGATGATGAACTAGGGTTTGCTTTCTTCTTTTCTTCTCCTGATCTTTATCCACGCACACACACATACTATGTGTGTAGTGTGTGTCTTACTTAATTAGTAAGACTTTTACTTTCAATTGTTTCAACTTTAGTCCCTCGAATCTTAACATTTTATTTATTCGAGCTCAAATGTTCATTCTTATAACTAACTTAAAAGTAATAAATAAATTATATATTTTTGGGGTGTTACATTGTGTTAAGAATAACTTATTATTTTATTTTGTGTCATAAGCTACGCTTATTGGCGGTAACAAAGCAAATTGTACCTATACAGACAACTTCCACAACGTGTGAACATGACACGCTATTTAATGTTACCATTAGTCCATGTGTAGTGGTCAAGCCCCATAAGGGAGGTTTTGCGACAAGTGGTAAAATGTGTACGAAAATAGGGTTATCTAACTTGAGTGTGTAGTATAAATGAGGGTTGTATAACATGTATATATATGTGTGTGTGAGAAATTATATATATATATATATATATATATATATATATATATATATATATATATATATATATAATATGTGTGAAAGAGCAACTAATGTGTAGCGCCGCTATCACGGCTTGAATTATTATGATCCGTGAAACAAAAATATATGTGGACTAAATCTAAGGTTGGTATTTGTTTTTCTAATTACACCCTACTTACATACGTTTATGGTAAAGTTACAACTAAAAGCAAGTTTTTTTTTTTTTTTTTTATAGAAATGGAAAATGTGTACATGCAAAAAAGTTGGTGTAACATGTGTTTTCGATGTTCAAGTATTTAGTTTTTCAGAAATACTAAGAAATCTTATAGAATGCAACTAAATATTTATTATACACCAATTGAAATAATAGTCTGATTTTCATTGAAGAACAAACAAATATGAGATTTGAATTAATGCTCATAATCTTATAACTAACACAGAGAAGCCATAGAAGAATACTCAAAAGAAGTAGAGAAGGTAGCCTTAAAAACTCTGATGTTCATGGCGAAAGCTTTGAAGATGGCGGATGAAGAGATGAAAGAATTGTTTCCCGATGGACTCCAAGCGATTAGGATGAATTACTATCCGCCATGTCCACAACCCGAACAAGTCATCGGCTTTACTCCTCACGCAGACGGTAGTGCGGTCACTTTCCTTCTTCAAGTGGATCAAGTAGAAGGCCTCCAAATAAAAAAAGATGGTGTTTGGATCCCGGTTATACCACAACCCAACGCTTTCATTGTTAATATCGGTGACGTCATACAAGTTAGTTTTATTTCTTTACTAATATATGTTTGAACCTAGCATTGTTGATATCATTAGATGTGATTGTATGTTTGATTTGAAAATGGCATCTCGTTCATTTTCAGATTGTATCCAATGGAGAATATAAAAGCATTGAGCAGAGAAAGAAAGGATATCCATAGCCACATTCATAAACCCGAATTTGGGTGTGGAGATAGGACCTGCGCCAAGCCTCATTACTCCTGAGACACCAGCAAGATTTACAAGGATATGTTTTGGCGATTTCTTGAAAAAGTACTTATCTCGGGAACTTAAAAGCAAAAGTAACATTGACCAATACTATATATGATGTCAATGTAAAAATAAATCGTGTAACATATTATCCAGCTATTTGTACTGTAATGAAAATGTGTTGTTGTAAGATCGTACCGGAAACAGGAGTATATAGAAATATTTCTATATACTATTTAATCATCGACCATGGTCGTCAACATCTCTTAATGAAGTTATCGTTTGTGTGTGTATATATGGGTGTCCAAAAGTGCATTAGAGGAATCAAACTTATCTTATTTAATAGAGGGGAACGTGCATGACGCGGAGAACCCACCAATTAAGTTGGTGATTTTAATTTATATAGAGGGGAACCCACGTGATACAAAGAACAAATTTAGATTGGTGATTTTAATTTATATAGAGGGAAACCCGCGTGAGATGGCTACCTACCCATGGACGGGGTTATCATTTTCTATTATGCATCTTTTTTAAAGGTAAAAATGTTACCCTAATTTACCCCCAAAATCCTAAGTATTACCCCTTCTCAAGTTTAAAGATGAGACATCCATTCTAAAAAAAGGTATATGCATGTATCAAATAGACTAGTTTCACATTGGTTTTTCTATTATTAGGTATCTATGAAATAAGCAAAGTACCCCTTAATATTAAAAACAAAAATATAAATAATTGTGCATGCAAACAAACGCTCACAACAATGGAAAATTTACCAAAATGTCACTTGACCAACTAGCATTACCAAAATGTCACCTTCATGGGCCTTTGAACGGACTCCTGCAACATGGGATGCATCCGTTTGTGCACTTGAAGAGTCTATGATTGGGGAGCTTACACGTGCCCAACAAAGCTGATGCGTCGACGGCCGACTCCTCCCATATACTTGGCAGACTCCTCCCATTGGCTCGGCAGACTCCTCCCAGATACTTGGCAGACTCCTCCCATTGGCTCGGCAGACTCCTCCCATATACTTGGCAGAATCTTCCCATATACTTGGCCGACTCCTCACATTAGCTCGGTTGACTCTTCCCAACGGCTTGGCGGACTCCTGATATTTTGGCTGACTCCTCACATTTCTTTTTAATTATATCAAATATTTATATCTATTTAATATAACATTATAACATAAAACATTACAACATAACTTAAAAATTATAAATATAATATAAAACATTACAACATAACTTAAACATTACAATATAACTTAAATATTACAACTGACGTGCGTGCGGGTGTATATATTTTTAGTATATTTTTTTAGATCTTTTTACTCGCCGATTTCAAGTTTTAAATTTATAAAACACGACATTCTACTATTACTCTACACACACGCTAGGGCAAGTGCACCCATCGCGGACGTAGTATAGTGATGGCAAGATACCGAGGTCGTCCAAGGACACAAGAGCTTTTAGTACCGGCTTATCATCAACGTCTAATCGAACCAAACTTTGAGAAAAGATTTTTAAACTAATAAAAAGATAAAAACAGAAAATAAAATAAAATAAAAACAGATAGACAAGAAAGAATCACTTGGATCCGACTTATCTTTCATGTACCCTTTTGATGATTTCCGCACTTTGAGCATTTTAAGAGATTATCTTAGTTATAATAGTAGGCCCTTCTTGTGAAGGCGACGTTGCCCTCAACCTAGTGGTTTGAGTCAGCAAGGATACAATCCCACTAGGCCGTATTATTGAAATATAATTAAGTAAGTTATTAATGCAAAATGTGGTGAGCTGATGTGCTAAAAGTGGTCAAATAAATATAAACTAAATTAACCTCAAATTAAACACCTAAATTTTAAATTTATAAAACTAAGACTCTCTAATCTAGACCACACAACCGGTAAGTGTACCGATCAATGTAGTATAGCCTAAGTAAGTCCGAGTATCGAACCCACGAGACTCTATTTAATTACGTTAACGACTCTATCTAGACTGACACTGACACGGACTCTAACTGTTTTTATGTTTGAGGGGGTTTCTAAAAATCCTAAAAATTGCAATTTAAATTATATAAATTAATTAAATTAACTAACACGAACTAGCTTTGGACTTTTACTCAAATGGTGAAGACACTACCTAGACTGGAATCCTAGTTTGCTTTTTGTAATGATTTTTATTAGGATATTAATTATTATGGAACCGAGATCTTAGAACTGAGCAAGACCCTCAACCCTTCTCAAGAGACACTTATGGCACCCTAGAGGCCGTTACGAACACCGGTTGGTTAGACGCTCTCTCAAGACATCTAAGGGGTTTGCGAAAGTACCCTAAAAGATTCACTCCCTCTCAGGACATAAACCTAGGATAGACTTTGTTTCTTGATTAGACTTGTTAGACAGCAGTCAAAAGGGTTACTCACGAAGCTCCTACCTTGCGATTTAATGACTTAGACCTAACAATAATCTCGCACCTCACAGCTATTGAGAATTAGTAGAACACTTAATTTATTTGATTACCGAATATTACTTCTAAGGTATATTGCGCAATTTAACCCTAAAGATTAAAATTTTATTACGTGATATAGACACTTACCAAAATCTAAAACCTAGCACAACTCTATTATGTGATAAAGACCGTCACCAAGATTCATGCGAAGCAATAAACAATTTTCAAACAACTTTAAGCATGCATATACATCTAATCAATAATAATGTCGACTATAATTCATAAACAAACCATAAATACTAATTATCCATTATAAAAATCGAAACTTTCGCAAAACCATTCATCCAATCTAGGTAGTTTAAATAAATTAGTCAAGAAACATAATCTTAAAAATCATAAAACAAGGTTTAAAATCTGAATTCATAGACATGGAACAAAGAAAAATAGAAAATAAGAAGAATCGGTAACAAAACCCGGTAATTCCTTGCTCTCCAAGCTTCTTGTTCCACTCCAATGATTCTTGACCCTTATTCCTTGCCAAAGAATTCTTAATTTCGTTCCTCACTGATCACGTCTAAAGCTACCTTCCAGTCAATGTATCCCACGTCTGATGTTGCCTCCTAATTCATCCAATGTTGTGCTAGAATAATCCTCTTCGTGTGTCTCAATAATGATATATATAATATATCTCTTCGTGCCTTCTTTTATCGCATATGTATCTATCTATACTAATAATAATAATACTTTATAATAAAATAAACTAATAAAAGGACACTTATCATTATTCTAGACCATCTACTATTACTTAATTGTAGATAATTACTATTTAATTTAAATTATTAAATTTAATATATGTTTCAAACATTTAAGAAATTACGGATAAAGTTCCATAAATTATCTTATTATTTATCTATATTAATTACTAGGTTATTATTCTAGATCATCTAATCTTACTTAATTGTAGATAATTATTATTTAATTAAAATTATCAAATTTAATATTTGTTTCAAATATTTAATAAATTACGGATAAATTTCCATAAATTATCTTATTATTTATTTATATTAACTACTAGGTTAGAACAGGCTAAGAATCATCTCAGTGTTGAATCCAATCATGATAAGGTTATAATCTATGACTTACAGATTATTAGCATAGTGGTCGAATTATGGCAGCCCGTTTTGTTAGCCGTTTGATAGGCGTTTTTAAGGGCGCAGGCCTGTACTGATCTTGTGCTAATCAAGCCTGCCAGTTGATGTATATGTGAAATTATCCAAGATCTGAAGATTCAGACCTAGGTTTAAAAGTTTTTAAAACATGTGTATCTTTCAAATAATTCCTGGCACTCTTTTCAGTCATTTTATTTTGGGTTTTATTTCTTTTCCCATAAGGTCCTGCCCCCTTATGGTATCAGAGCCATGGAGTATAACTATGTCATGAGAATATTCAACACTGATCTAAATCAAAATGAATATCTTGGAAGATAAAGATGTTGTTAAAAACAGTATTGAGGAAGAATATGATATTCCTCATAATTTAGATTTATTAAATAAATGGACAATTCCAAAAATTGATTATAAACAAGTTTATAAACCTGGAACTTTTGAAAGAATTGGTTTAAAACAAATAGTAAAAACTACTGAAGAAACAATTGCCCTTAATAAAGAAGAAATGGTTTTGAAACTCTTAAATAATAATGAATTACTAAGGTATAAAAAAGATAAATATAAATTTATTCATATTGGTGTTGTGCAAATTGCATTCAAACCTTTAACTTTAGAAGGCCTACCAGAAAGTTTTATAGCAGCTTTAAGAGATGGTAGAAATCGAGATTATAAACAATCCTTAATATGAATAGTTCAGTCTAGTCTGGCACATGGTCCAGTCTATTTTAATGTTTATCCAAATTTACAATTATCTTTAACTGATGTTAATATAACTGATGCTCTAACTTTAAATATTAAAACTCATGGATATAATTACATTCCAGGATCAGAAGTTATATGTATTTGTTATAGAATATATTATAAACCTTTGTTTACACTAAATCCTCAGTGTAAAATGGTAGATAAACCATTAAATGAAACAATAGTTATAGAAACTAATTTTGGAAAATCTAATATAACCACTAGAAGAAAAATTAAGTGGGAAGAAATAGAATTTCCAGAAAATTGGGTATTAAATAATTGTACTCCGAAACAACAATACATGGATAATAATCCTATAAATATTATACAAACATCTGAAGGATCTGTTCAAATACAGTTTGATCAATATAAACCTAGAATATCTAGGACTATGTCATCTAGATCTTCAAATTATCACATATCCCCTCTAGGATACACTGTTAGAAGTCATTCTAGAGCATCTACTTCTCAATTAAGAGAGGAATTACCTGAAATAGGGTAATTAAGAATAAATTCTGATAATATTGTTAGAGGTGTTTATAAGCCTAGTGAACCGGAATTAACCGAGTCAGAAATGAATTTTTCAATTTAATGGATCAAAAAGAAAAAATTGATTTTAGTCCGGGTTCCCTGGCAAGAAAAATTATTAGTGAAGAATTTAAACAAGAAAAATGGAAATTGTTTAGAGATTGGTTTTTCAAAAATTTTGATAGTCAAGATACTAAAATGTTTCAAGAAGTTTTTTATAAAGAACTTTCAGAAGAAAATAAAGTTATACTTTTTGTTCCATGGTTTATAAACAAATATACTAATAGCATGATTTCTGTTATACATAGAGAATATAATGTTAATGGAAAAATTTTAAAAACAAGTTTTCCTCCACATCAACCTTTTAAAATAGAAAAGGATAATGAAATTAGGTATTATCAGGCTTTCCAAAAATTGTTGGAACATGATACTTTGCCAATCACTATTTCACATATAAATAATATTTTTAAACAACAAAATTACACAAATATTTATTTGATCTGTTTAGGTGAACAATTGAGTTCAATAAGTGATAGAATAAATTAATTAACTAATCATATAAAAAATTCTCCTATAAGGCAAGAGGAGAAAAAGGAAGTTGTAGCTGCTCCAGCCATACAACCTCCTCCTGAAATAAAAGATTTTAAATTAAAATCTAATACTAAAATATCAGATTTATTAGATAAAAAATTACAAGCTTTAAATGAAAATTTTTTCAAATTTAAGAGTTAATACTTTAACAAAAGAATTTGTAGAATCTTTAGATAAAGATAATTATCAAGAAAAAATTAATGAAGAAATAAGAAAACATGATAAGTTTGCTAATAAACCAACTCAACGGATGTATTATTATCCTAGACCAACACCACAGGATGTTCTAATAGAAGAACAAAAATATGTTACTAATAATTCTTATCATGGTAAACATATCTATGAATGGAACATAGATAGTTTGTCTGAAGGACAAATCTATAACACTATACATAGGATGATGATGTATAGTACAATTTGTAAAAGTAATGATAATTCGGATGAAAATATTGCTAAAATGATTATAGCAGGTTTTACTGGTCAATTAAAAGGCTGGTGGGATAATTATTTATCAGAAACTGATAGGAATAAAATTTTAACTACTGTCAAAGATGAAGATGGTAGACAAACTCCTAATGCAGTTTATACACTAGTAGTTAATATTGTTGATCATTTTACAGGTAGATGGTCTGATAATTCTGAAAATACTAGAACTTTATTACAAAATCTAAGATGTAAAACTCTTACATCTTTTAGATGGTATAAAGATACCTTTTTAAGTAGAGTAATGGAACTTCCTGAGTCTAATAGTACTCACTGGAAATCTAAATTTATAGATGGATTACCTCCTTTATTTGCTGAAAGGGTTAGAAAAAACCTTAGAAAATGAGAAGTATTAATTATGAAAATTATACTTATGGCAAGTTTATAGGAACTTGTGTCCAAGAAGGTTTAGCTTTATGCAATGAGATAAAACTTAATCAACAAATTAAAAGACATTCTCTTAATGAAAAGAGGCAATTAGGTCAATTTTGTGGTCAATTTGGTATGGATGATTTTAGAGAAAATCATTCTAAGAAAAAGAAGAAAATTTTATCTCCTCATAAATATAAGAAATTTGAAAAAAGAAAACAAAAAAGAGATGATAGAAAAAGAAAACAAGATTATAAATCTTTTAAACCTTACATTATATGTAAGAAATGTGGCCGTCAAGGTCATAAAGCAAAAACATGTTGGGTTAAGAAAAAACTCAATAATATTGAGGATGAACAATTAAAAGATACATTATCCAAATTACTAATAAATTCTGAAAATGATTCTGAATCAGAATCAGAAAACTCTTATAATGAAGATATAAATATTTTAGAAAATGAAGATTTCATATCTTCTGATGAAGAATGTTTCTCTTGTAAAGGAGAAAAATGTTGTCAAAATGATTTTGATACAGAAAATGAAGATGATATTTACCAAATAATTGCTCAATTTGAAAATATGGAAATAAATGTTATTTCTAATGACCTTTTAGATTTACTAAAAGTTGTGGAAGATGATAAAATTAGAAAAGAAATTATATCTAAAATAATTAAAGAGGAAAAAACTTCTACTTCAATGGGTCATCAAGAATTTAAACCCTATACCATAAGTGAAGTTAAAAAACAATTAAATCAAAGAAATTTAAGGGAAAAACCCGTTAATATTGAAGAATTAAAATTAGAGGTGAATAACCTAAAAATAGAAATAAAAAATTTAAATGGAAATAATAAAACTTTAGAAGAAAGAATTAGAAATTTAGAAATAGAAAAAATTAATTCAGAGATCCCTAGCACATCTGGGAAAAATGATTCAGAAACTGATAATTTTTTATCAATATTAAAAAAATGAAAATTTCTTATCAATATATGAGATTGAAACTGATAATTTTTTATCAATATTAAAAAATGAAAATTTCTTATCAATATATGAAAATTGAACTAGTTGCTTTACTTGATAGTGGAGCAGATTTAAATTGTATTCAAGTAGGAATAATCCCTACAAAATATTTTCATAAAACCACTCATAGGGTTAGTTCTGCTAGTGGAGAACCACTAGGAATAAGTTATAAATTACCACAGGCTTATATTTGTCAAGATAAAGTTTGTATTCCAAACAGTTTTATATTAGTTAAGAATCTAACAAGCCATATTATACTTGGCTCACCATTTTGGAAAAAGATTTTCCCAATAAGACATATTGATGAAAACTTTATTTCAGGAACTTATAAAGGAAAAGAGATAACCTTTCCTTTTGTTCATAAACCAAGTACTAGATTTATAAATGACATTGAAGAATCTTTAATACAAGCCAAAGAAAATCAAATAAATTTTCTTAAAGAAGAAATTAATCTTTTTACAATAGAAGAAAGGCTTAGAAATCCTAAATTACAGGAGAAAATAAAATTAATACAAAGTCAATTTTCTTTACAAATATGTAATGATCATTCTAATGCTTTTTGGGATAGAAAAAACATATTGTTTCTCTTCCTTATGAAGATGATTTTAATGAGAGTCAAATACCTACAAAGGCAAGACCATGTCAAATGAATTCTGAATATTTAGAGTTCTGCAAAAAAGAAATAAAAACTTTAATAGATAAAGGTTTAATAAGACCTTCAAAGTCTCCATGGTCATGTACTGCATTCTATGTTAATAAACATTCAGAGCAAGAAAGAGGAGCTCCCAGGTTAGTAATAAACTACAAACCTTTAAATAAAGTTTTGAAATGGATTAGGTATCCTATACCTAACAAAAAAGATTTGTTAGATAGACTAAATAATGCTATTGTATTCTCAAAATTTGATTTAAAATCTGGATATTGGCAGATTCAAATAAATGAAAAAGATAGATATAAAACTGCTTTCACAGTACCTTTTGGTCATTATGAATGGAATGTTATGCCATTTGGGTTAAAAAATGCCCCAAGTGAATTTCAAAATATAATGAATGACATTTTCATTCCTTTCAGTGATTTCATAATAGTTTACATTGATGATATCTTAGTATTTTCTAAAGATATTGAAACTCATTTTAAACATCTAGAGATTTTCAAAAATATAATTATAAAACATGGTTTAGTAATATCTAGACCAAAAATGTTAATTTTCCAAACCAAAGTTAGATTTTTGGGTCATAATATTGAAAAAGGAAATATTATTCCTATAAATAGAAGTATTGAATTTGCTTCCAAATTTCCGGATGAAATAACTGATAAAACACAATTACAAAGATTTTTAGGAAGTTTGAATTATATCTCACCTTATTATAAAAATTTAGCAGAAGATGCAGCTGTTTTATATGACAGACTAAAGAAGAGTCCTCCGCCATGGTCTGATATTCATACCAAGGCAATTCAAAAAATTAAACAAAATGTTAAAAATCTTCCTTGTTTAATGCTTGCAAAACCAGACTGGCAAAAAATTATTGAGACAGATGCTAGTAATATTGGATATGGAGGGATATTAAAACAAATATCTCCCATTGATAAACAAGAATTTTTGGTAAGATTCCATTCAGGTAAATGGAATAATAGCCAAAAGAATTATGCTACTATTGCAAAAGAAATTTTAGCAATAGTCAAATGTGTTTTAAAATTTCAAGATGATTTATATAATCAAAAGTTTTTAATAAAAACTGACTGTCAAACAGCAAAATATATGTTCAACAAAGATTTTAAACATGATGTTTCTAAGCAAATGTTTGCTAGATGGCAATCTCATCTTGCCCCATTTGATTTTGAAATAATTTACAAAAAGGGAACTGATAATAGTTTACCTGATTTTTTAACAAGAGAATATTTAAATGAGTAAGGGATCAATAATTCTTAGTTATAATCTATTAACAAGAAGGATCAATGAGTATGAATTATATTTATTATATTATAAAAATAGACTTAGATACATATTGAATGATCATTACATGGATCATCAACAATGGCTTGAAGAAATCTCTCAAACTTGTGATTGTATTAATGAATTCAGGTATCGAATAAAGATACTCAAAAAAAAAGAATTATAATTTCTTGTGGATAATTGCAGGTTTAATGAGGAAAATCAAAGGTCCTTTAAAATTAGTTTTTGAAGTTATTCAAGGAGACATTGCTGATACAGAAGCCATAATAAGGGCTAGACAATATCAAATTTATGATCTGATGCAGAATTTTGAAATGCATCCTGTAGATAGAGCAAATAGGCTTTCAGAAAATTTTACAATTTTACATTATTATAAGAATCAATTAAAGGTTCTTAAAGAAAATGAGAAAATAATCTCTTCTACCTGATTTTATACTTTCAGGAATGTATCCCCGAGGTAGAGGGAAGCAACCCCTTCCTAATACAGGAAGAGGAGGTCGGGGCCAATTAAGACCCTATGGTGATGAGAGAGTTCTTGGGCAATTTGCTCATCAAAGGCTAATAGCCACCAACATTGCAAATACTGCATCAACCTCCAATAATACTAGAGGAAATGATAATGATGATAAATTATTTCAAGAATTTTTTGCTTATAAAGCTAGAACTGAAGGAAAGGATAATTCATCCTATGTCAATATTGTGACAGAAGATTCTGATGATGGTTTATATGAGCAAAATCCAAATAAAGAGATAATATTGCTTCTGGAATTTAAAGATCTAAAATGGAAAGATCAACCATGGACCTTAATTACAAGGTACCTAGATAACGGATCATATCCGGCTGTTTCATATAAACAGAGACATTATTATGAAAACATTCTCAAAGTCACAGAATCTTGTGATATTCACCATTATATGGCTGGAAATACCCAGGAATATAGTTTTAGTAAAATAATTATAAAACAAATAATATCTGTTGAGGAATGGGGAACATCTCCTTTAAAAGATAGAGAGATGTATCACCCTGATACTAGGGTCCCTATTAAATTTAATTACTGGGATTATATCGAGGCATTTAATAAAGCCCTGTTATATGAAAATTCAAAGAAGAAGCATTCATGGTTTTTCAAAATATGTCCAGAAGTTTATAAACGGGACATCCCAAATTGGGTTTATAAATGGTGGCTATCATATGGCCCTTCGGTAAGAATTTTACCAGAAAAATTAAGAGAAAATTACAATAGATGGGTAGAAATATCTCCCACATTGATTGAATTACAACATCAAAGAGTCCTAATAGAAGGATTATCTTTATGTCACTTTTTTATTCAATTTGGAATTCCATGGATCTGGAAATGGTCTCCAGAAGTGGGTTATACCCAACAACAAATTCCTTGTTTAAGAAGAGTTTTTTATACAAAATTTTGGAAGATGATGATGAAGCTGGATAAAGATGGTGTTCCAGAAGGTCAAGAAACATTACAGAAAAATCAAGAGACTATAGAATTATATTCTAAGCAAATCCAATTACAAGCTCAGAGAGAATCTCCAAGTCCATTCCAGGAGATAACCCGGAAACTCAAGATGCAAGGAGAAAGCAGTATTTCTAAAAAAGAAATATTGGCCACATATTTCAAAGAAATGAAGAAGGATTTGATGAAAAATCTTAAAGGAAAAATTATTCAAACTGATCATATTTCAGATATGTCTTTATCAAATTGTTCAGAAGCAGAAGAAGAAGAAGAAGAAGAAGAAGAAGAAAATATTCTTGCAGGAGAATCTCAAGACCCATATGGCTCAGATGAAGAAATTCTTCAAGAAGAATTAGAAATTATGATTGAAGATCTCAAAGAGGAGATCAAGAAGTCGGTATCCAATGATGCTGCAGAAGATCCAATGATGCTACAGAAGAAGACAAAAGAATAAAGTAAAGATTGTCCACCATGTGGGACATAGTGAATTATTAAAGATGAATCATGCCAGACATAATAATGTCTACTTTTGAAAATTTCGAAAAATAATTGATGTATAATTATTGTAATTTACTATTTTCGTTTTGTTTGTACTTTGAAGCTCTCATTATAAAAGGAGCTCAAGTCTTTAGTTCTAGGGGTGCCTGATCTTACGATCAATCTTCTCTTCCCCCTCTTGTATAATATTCTAAATAAAATCTGTGCCGACTAAAGGCTTTCAAGAAATCTTAGTGTTCTTGGTGGGTTCCCTTAGAGGTACAAATTTATTTACTTTTACTTATTTATTTTTCTTTAAATTTCTCTGATATTCATTAGCCTAATGACAGGCTAAGAATCATCTCAGTGTTGAATCCAATCATGATAAGGTTATAATCTATGACTTAAAAAAAAAAGTCTGGAAATCAAAATTTTCAAACTTAAGTCTGGATAATTTCGGACTGGTTATATACTAAACAGGCAGATTATTAGCATAGTGGTCGAATTATGGCAGCCCGTTTTGTTAGCCGTTTGATAGGCGTTTTTAAGGGCGCAGGCCTGTACTGATCTTGTGCTAATCAAGCCTGTCAGTTGATGTATATGTGAAATTATCCAAGGTCTGAAGATTCAGACCTAGGTTTAAAAGTTTTTAAAACATGTGTATCTTTCAAATAATTCCCGGCTCTCTTTTCAGTCATTTTATTTTGGGTTTTATTTCTTTTCCCATAAGGTCCTGCTTGTTTCAAATATTTAATAAATTACGGATAAAGTTCCATAAATTATCTTATTATTTATTTATATAAACTACTAGGTTAGAAATTATATCTTAATAATTGAAACAAATATCGAGCATTTTTATAACGAGGGTGGAGGGAATGATTTTCTTGCTTAACAAATAATTTATTTATTTAATATATTTAAAATACAAGAAGAATAATAACAACATTTATCATACTAATAAATTTATCCAAAAACAACCATCCTCTTAAGATGGAACTCAAGTCCATATATTTAAATTTTAAAGTTATATAACTTAATAATTACTAATAATTTATACTTATCTAATTATTTTAAATATTATTTTGTAGCTATAAGTTTATCTAATTGGCTAATTGCTATATGCCTAATCTAAACATTTTAACAATATTTTTAGAACTAATAAATTAAGACCACTGTTATTTAAATAAAACTTGGGTTCACGTTGTGAGAAAGTCGATGATACAGTTTGTCTTCTAATCGATGGTTCAAATGCTTTCATATTTATAAACTTGACAAACATCACAAGTTTTAATCATACATAAAACAAAATTTTGTTCGGATATCAGAAAAGTGTCTTAAAATATCGTTTTATAATTGTTAAATATTCGTTATTAACTATTTGATATTTTATTTACTTAACCCGTGTAATACACGGGGTTATAACCTAGTGTATGTATATATTGTACGTGCGTCCCAGGGTTAATAATAGGGGAATTGGTCTGTAATAATCTCACCTAAACCTTATTGGCCATTAGTAATTCCACCTCAGGATATTCCCCCATCAGTCTCACCTTTCACCTATTTTTCCTACAATGGTCCCTCGTTAAAAAAACTTAACGGAGTTAAGGTTTTTTTCAAATTACAAACAACTTTTTTAGGCCTTTTGATCAGAACGATGATACGAGTCCATTGATGTAAAACTTACTACGAAATGGTGCTCTAAGTGACTTGATTTTGGTTAATTGGAAATTTAAACACCCGAATTGAAGCGCCGTTTACATCGTTTGGAGCACCGTTTCGAGACAAGTTTTACATCAATGGACTAGTATCGTCGTTCTGATCAAAAGCTCAAAAAATCTGTTTGTAATTTGGAAAAAAAAAAAGCTTAACTCTGTTAAGTTTTTTTAACGGGGGACCATTGTAGGAAAAATATGTGAAATGTGGGACCGGTGGGGGCAATATTCTAAGGTGGGATTATTAATGGCCAATAAGGTGTAGGTGGGATTATTACAGGCCAATTTCCTTTAATAATAAAGGCCTCCTGTTTCTTTCTTGGCCGATTAAAAACATGGTTGCAAAAGTCGTCTGGCGCTCCCTAGTCGGTAGACCGGGGAGTTGAGAGTACTCGACATAGGCGGAGAGTACTCGGGGAGTACTCGGACATGTTAAATTATAAAGAAGTTGGTTTCGGAAGTTAAATATATGTCAAATAACATAAGTTTACTACTATTTATAACAAAATACGTGAAAATGATATTTATTCTTTAATATGATAGGCATAAAACTTATACTTTATTTTTTTTTAAGTTAAACTCAACTTGAATTGACCTACCAGATCCGATTCTGGTCGAGGTTAACCGTGTTTGATCGATTCCGAGTAATTAGATGGAGTTAAGGAAAATCGCATCGGCACCCAACCTTGTAGCGACTACTCGGAGGGTAGTCGGTCTTGGAGACCTTGGGTATGTTTGGCAAAAGTAGCTGGTGGCTGGAAGCTGGTAGCTAGTAGCTGTAGCTTTTTAGATATATTTGGTGTTGGCAGAGTAGTTGTAGCTTTTAATAAAATGTATAAAATGACTAAAATGACTAAAATGGACATAACTAAAAAATTTAAAAGTTTGTGCATTAAAAAGTTCATTATATTTAGATGTTAAAATAATCATTTTTTCCCTAAAAGCTTGTAGCTCCTTTTAAACGCTACTAGTAGGAGCGTTCAACCAAAAACTTCAAGCTCCTAACCTAAAAGCTTCAAGCTTCTTCAACCAAACAAGACTCTTGTTTTACAACTATGATTAAAAATATCCAAGATTCCATCAGGTTTTGATAATGTATTATATACTTGTCAACATTAAAAAAAAAACCCAATATCCACACTTCACGTAAATTTGTTGGACATCATGCCTTCCATTGGTCCATTGAATTTCATCTATAATCATATGGCCCATGTGGCATCAGTAGTCAACTTCAAAATTAATATGGCAGCCTCTAATATTTCGTAATAAATGGGACTCTAATAATATCGCAGCCTTTGTTAGATAAGATAGAGATAGCGGGTTTGGCCTACTCACAGAAAATAGCTGCAATTTTAATTCGGTCCCTGGTGGTCTACTCTACTCAACTAGGATATTTCTTTATTACTCTTTTTCGCTACATTTGCACCAACAAAACACAAATTAATATAATATAATACTAAAACTAAATAAAAACAAATAAAAATTATACAAAATTTATACAATTTACACGGGACAAATATGTGTATTTTACCCCACATCATGGACCCCTTCTAGACAGCGGTCACCCTCAACCCGTTGGTCTGAGTCGCAGGGATACAGTTCTCGCGGGGTTGGTTTAAAGTTTTAATAGTAGTTTATGAATAAGGGGTTCAAGTGATTTCTTATTCTCAGCGGGCCAGTCATTCACGACCAATCCATGGAGTAATACTAAACTTGAATCAGGTTCTCGCAGGATCTATACACTGAACGAGACATAGAATTACCCAACCACCCTTCTAACCCCCTTCCAAGTAGTTAACGTGCTTTATATAGACCGTAAAGACACGAATATGTGAATAAACAACATATGAAGAATGGTTTAAGTAGATCGCCTTCAATATAAAAAACTAATTATTAAAGTCATTAATACATACCCAATTAAAAAGTTGCTAAAGATTGAAATCATAAAAGAAAATACATAAAAGATATGTCTTCACCAAGTGATGCAAGAGTTTAGCCAAGCATGACCTTTGTTTGACAAAGACTCTTACTATCAATCTTGGATCCCGAGAACTACAAACACACTCTAAAAGATGGGAAATGGATGATGATGATGATGGTGGATGATGGTGTTGTAGTGGTGGCAAGTGAGAGAGAAGTGGTTTGCCAAGGGATGAGTTGAAGTGAAACCAAGCATCTCTATTTATAGCTGAAAACAGAACGTCCACCACGGCCCGTGCCCGCCTGGCACGGCCCCGTGGCCATCAGTCTCTCTCTTCTACATTAACTGCAGTGCCAGACTTGTACTAACACGGCCACGTATGTCAATGGCACGGCCCGTGGCCAATGTACTTGCTGTACTTCTTCAGATTCTGGAAATCCAAGAGTTGACCACGCCCCGTGTTGCTTTAGCACGGCCCCGTGTTGAGCTTGGAATTTGTCTTTTGTTGTTATCTCTTTCTGCTGCAGTGAATTCTCATCGGGCACGGCCCGTGCTAGGTGAGCACGGCCCCGTTCCAGAGCTTCTATTTTTGTTATTTTTGGGGTTTGGATGTGGATGGGGGTTCGGCAAGTTGCGTCAATCATTCTTCATTGCATTTTATGTTGGTTTTTGCTATCTGTTTGCTTCTTTTGTTCATTTAATCTCTTTTAGCTCTGTTTATTAAAAAAGAACAAAAAAACTAGTTTTTTCCAACATTAGTACTGAAAAAGGGTTGATTTTATGTCGTATTTAATATAATTTATATGTTGTATTTTAAGAATATCAACAACCTAAACACGTGACATAGCATGTTGTTAAAAAAAAGACACTTAAATATAATTTTTCAAATTTTCAAACACCGAAAGGTGTTTAAGAGGCCCTGCTCGACTATGCTATGCTTTACGGGGAGGACTTTGAACACCTTTCGTTATTTGAAATTTTGAAAAATTATATTTAAGTATCTTCTTTTTTTTTTTAATAACATGTTGTCACGTTTCTAGGTTGTAATATTAAGTTATGTTGTAATGTTTTATGTTATATTTCTAATTTTTAAGTTATGTTGTAATGTTTTATGTTATAATGTTATATTAAATAAATATAAATATTTGATAGAATTAAAAAGAAACGTGTGGAGTCAGCCGAGTAATGGGAAAAGTCAGCCAAAGTATGAGTAGTCCGCCAAGCCGTTGGGAAGAGTCAACCGAGCCAATGGGATGAGTCTGCCAAGTATATGGGAGGAGTCTGCCAAGCCAATAGGAGTCTGCAAATACATGGGAGGAGTCGGCCGTCGACTCATCAGCTTTGTTGGACACATGTAAGCTCCTCAATCATGGACTCTTCAAGTTTACAAACGGACACATCCCATGTTGCAGGAGTCTGTCCAAGGGCGCACGAGGGTGACATTTTATTTATGAACTCTATTGGGACGGCAGAGTTTCAATAAGATCATAATTCTTTCGATATTAACAAAATATGATCACTGGCCATATCGAAAGTACAAAATATAATAACCCTTATTATAAGCCATCCAACAACAATGTTGATATAAAATGAATACACCACATATGTAAAATGAAAGAAAAATAAAGGTAACAGAAAAGGAAGGGATCATGGAGCCAAAGGGAGCACTTCATGGAGTTTCACTCCCGGTTCCAAATGTACAAGAACTAGCTAAGGAACCACTTACGAGGGTTCCATCACGGTATATTCGCCCCGATCAAGACTATCCGATCATATCATCCCTGCCGTCTTCAAGGCCTCAAGTACCAGTCATTGATATGGAGCGCTTATCATCTCAAGATTATGTTCATTTGGAAGTCGAAAAACTACACCTCGCTTGTAGAGAATGGGGCTTCTTTCAGGTACTTGTATGGTATGGTTCACATATACTAACTTAAACATGATTCTCTAGAAATTTTAATTAGTAATTGAACACAACAGTTGATAAATCACGGGGTGAGTTGTTCATTGCTGGAGAAACTAAAGGAAGAAACACAGGAATTCTTTAATTTGCCGTTAGAGGAGAAACAAAAGTATGGTCAAAAGCCGGGAGATCTTGAAGGATTTGGACAAGCTTTTGTTGTTTCAGAGGAGCAAAAGCTAGACTGGTCTGACATGTTCAGCATCGTTACACTTCCTTCTCATCTTCGAAAGCCACACTTGTTACCTAAGCTATCTCACCCATTCAGGTTATGCCCCCACCCCCATATCTCTGTGTGTGAATATCTCCTATATTTTCTTTGATTAGAACTGGTGCTAAACATCCGTGCGTTGCGGCGGTTCAAAAATAAGCATAACGCGATGGTAATTACAATCAGGGGCGGACCTAAAGAAGGTCCAGATGTAGCCAGGGGCGCAGCTTAGGCATAGCCCGAGGGGGCGCCCGACCCCTCGAACTTTTCGATGCGTAGTGTTATGAATAGTACTTTCGTATAGAAATTTTTTAGGTATATACGTTTCCGCCACCCCGGTTTCGGAAAATTTGGGGGGGCAAGCTTCGCCAATGGATGTAGCACGGGCTACGACTCAACTTTTTTTCGGTAGTGTAATTTTTTTTTCGATTTTTATACTAAGGACAACTCTAAACAACTACGAGGACACCTCTCAAAAAAAATTTACAAACCAATAATAAGCCCAGTTGGTGATAATGATACAAACCCAAATAATAAGCGTAAATAACTAAATAATAGCACACTAGATTAGCCCAAATAACCCAATAATAGCCCAAATAACTAAAAAAAATTCAAAATTGAAGCTTGTCAAGACGGATTTACGCAATCGAATCGACCCGGAATTTTTGAACAATGCTACGGTTTGCACGGTCGAAAAGAATTTTTTACTTTATTTATTTATTTTTATTTTTTTAATATTGTATGATTGCACGGTAAAAAAAATTTTAGGATATCCCTGAGTTAATTTTCTAGTTCCGTCACTAATTACAAAGTTACACAAATGAGCGTTAAAGAAACACTAAATTTTAGCATTTCAAAAGTTATTAGTAAAACAACAAAATAACTTAGAAGCATAAAAAATATATTTTGTTAAATGAGTGCACACCCACGCCTGCGTAAGTTTTTGTTTAATATTTGCCACACCTCCTTCCACTATGATATAGATATATTTACGAATAACTAGACTGTTTTCATAGTGCGGCGCCGACACCTTAGTTGTTTATAGCTGACACACATTATGTGATACGTTAACTATATGAAAACATGTGCTTTGACGTATCTGATCTAACTCAATTTAACGTATGTAAGAATTGTGGTTACAATGTACGATAATGACTTTAACGTGTGGTGCCCGCACACGCCATTACGTGTTTTTTACCTTGTTACACACGTTACGTTCGTGATATTGACGTCTTAGACATAGATAAAAAGAGAGTATGTCTCGGTGGTTGCGGTGTATAGTCGTAAAAGTAATTTTGGCATTAATGTGGTTAGGCATAGATAAAACAAAAGTATAATATAATGTGTCGCACGTTGCGGTGTAAAGTTATAAAAGTAATTTAAACAAAATGAAGTGTCAAGTTATTAAGTAGAAAAGTTTGGAGGGCCAAAGTTGTCAATTATCAAAAGTAAGAAGTGAATGTGTAACTGACTTGGAGAAGAGGGGGTAGTTGTGAAAGTTTGGGGGTATTTTGGTCCTACTAGTGAAAGTTTGGGGTGTTATGGTCCTATGTTGAAAGTTTAGGGGTGTTTTAGTCGGTGACAAACCTTTTGTTTTAGGCTCAAACTATTGGCAAACCCAAATTGCATATTTGCACACTTTAGGGTTTAAGTACGCTGCTGTGTACAAGTCCGCGACATATAAGGTTGCATCAAAATCAGTTTCTGACTTGTGTCAGTTCTGGTCTGGCTGCTCCTATACGCCGCGTATAGGACTATATGGGGCATATATAAAAGATTTTTTTTACAAACATTTTATAAAATATTAATCGTTTCAGCAAAGTTTTATAAAAAAAGTAAGTTTTCTATTTTAAATGAATAAAAAATAAGTATTTTTTACGAACATTTTTATATAGAATTAATCATTTTTATACGTTATTACACCTATCCTATCGTATAGGTGTAGTATAGGTCCCGTATTGTCCTCATATAAGCCTATAAGTGTGATATCATATCGTATCGTATAGTATAGTATAGGTCTTGTATAAGGCTCATATATGCATATAGGTGTAGTATCGTATAGTATAAGTCTTGGATAGGCCTCGTATAGGACTATAGGGTACGATACAACACCCATATAGGCCTATAAGTGTAGTATAGATCCCCCATAGGACTATAGGTGTAGTTTAGGTCCCGTATAGTCCTATAGGCATATACAAGACCTATAGGGGACCTATACGAGACTTATACTATACTACACTATACGATACAACACCCGTATAGGCCTATAGGTGTAGTATAGGTCCCGTATAGAACTATAGGTGTAGTTTTGGTCACGTATAGACTTATAAGCACGTATAGGACCTATACAAGAGTTATACTACACTATACGACATGATACTATATGATACGATACGATACTATAGAATACGATGCAACACCCGTATAGGCCTATAGGTGCAGTATAGGTCTCGTATAGGACTATAGGTGTAGTTTTGGTCTCGTTTAGGCCTACAAGACCTATAGAGGATGTATATGAGACTTATACTATACTATACGATACGATACGATACTATACGATACGATACAATACGATACGATACTATAGGATACGATACAACACCCGATAGGCCTATAGGTACAGTATAGGTCCCGTATAGTACTATAGGTGTAGTTTTGGTCCCGTATAGGCCTATAGGCCTACACAAGACCTATACGAGACTTATACTAAACTATACAGTATGATACTATACGATACAATACGATACTATAGGATACGATACAACACCTGTATAGGCTTATAGGTGCAGTATAGGTCCAGTATAGAACTATAGGTGTTGTTTTGGTCCCGTATAGGCCTATAGGCTTATACAAGACCTATACAGGACCTATACGAGACTTATACTACACTATACGATATGATACTATACGATACGATAGTTAACAATGTTTTTAAAGTACTTATTATAAAACTTTGCTAAAACGATATATATTGTATAAAAGTGTTTGTAAAAAAAACCTTATATACGTCGCATATAGCCCTATATGTGGCGTATACGAAGGGCAAAAAAAGACCATTTTACCTCTTGTTTGGGGGCTATACGCATCCCAAACCAAGGGTAAAATGGTCACTCTTGTCCTTCGTATACGCCATATGCAGCGTATATAAAGGTTTTTTTTACAAACAATTTTACACAGTATTTATCGTTTTAGTAAAGTTTTATAATAAGAACTTTTTAAAAAAATAAATAAAAAACATTGTTAAGTATCGTATCATATAGTATACTATAGGTCTCGTATGGACCTATGGATGTAGTATCGAATCATATATTGTAGTATAAGTCTCGTATAGACCTATATGTGTAGTATAGTATTATATCATGTCTTATCTTATCATATTGTATAGTGTAGTATCGTATAGTATTGTATAGGTGTAGTAGTATAGGTCCAGTATATAGGCCTATAGGTGTAGTATAGGTCCGTATAGGACTATAGGTGTAGTTTAGGTCCCATATAGGCCTATATGCCTATACAAGACCTATAAGAGCCCTATACGAGACTTATACTACACGATACGATACTATACTATGCTATGCTATACGATACGGTACGGTACGATACTATAGGATACGATACAACACTCGTATAGGCCTATAGGTGTAGTATATGTCTAATTAGGACTTTAGGTGTAGTTTAAGTCCCATATAGGCCTATACAAGACCTATAAGGGACCTATACGTGACTTATATTACACTATATGATACGATATGGTATCATACTACTATACGATTTGATACGATACGATGCTACATCCATTATACGAGACCTATAATCCTATACGAGGCCTATATTAGACTTATGCTACACCATATGATACGATACAATATTATACTACACCTATAGGCCTATACGAGACTCATACGATACAATACGACACGATACTACACATATATGCCTATACAGGACCTATACTACACTATACGATAGGATATGATATTATACTACACCTATAGGCGTATACGAGACTTATACTACACTATATGATACGATACTACTTCCATAGGCTTATACGAGATGTATATTACACTATACGTTAGAATACTTAACAATGTTTTTTTCAAAAAAAAATACTTATTATAAAAGTTTGCTAAAAGGACAAATATTGTATAAAAATGTTTGTAAAAAAACCCCTTATATACACAGCGTATATAAAGTGGCAAATCCCCATTTTAGCCGTCATTTGGGTTTGTACGTGGATCTTTCCAGGGGTATTCTGGTCATTATAGCATTAATATACGTCATGTACAGTGTTGTACGTCGGGTATATTTCTTTTTTTAAATCCTTTTATTAGCTATGTTTTATAATAAATATTAATATTAATAACAATAATAAATATATACACGGTGTACATGTCTGTAAGCGGTATGTAAGACATGATGTGAATCAGAGATTCTTTTGGAAATTGGAAAAACGTGACTATACGCCGCATACAGACCCGTACGAGGCATATAAATGGGTCTCAATGGGTGTACAAATAGGCAATTGGGGGTGCAGATATGTAGTAAATAAATTCCATTTACAGATGATAATTAAATAATAACTAACAACTATAGAACTGTAAAATGTGTGCATATGAAAAAGTCATGGTTGCAAAAGTTGCTAGGCGCTCCCTAATCGGTTGAGCGGGGAGTTGAGAGTACACGTCCTAGGCGGAGAGTACTCGGGGAGTGCTTGAACATACTAAATTATAAGGAAATTAGTTTTTGGAAATTAAATATATGTCAAATAACATAAATTTACTAATAATTATAACAAAATACGTGAAAATGATATTTATTCTTTTAATATGATAGACATAGAAATTATGTTTTATTTTGTTTAAAGCCAAACTCGGCCTGAGTTGACATACTAGATCCAATTATGGCCAAGGTTGATCGCGTTTGATCGATTCCAAATAATTAGGCGGTGTTGAAGAAAGTCGCGTCGGCAACCTACCTTGGAGCGCTTACTCGGAGAGTACTCGGACTTGGAAACCTTCTTTTACAACCATGGAAAAAGTTAATCTATTATCGTTTTAAAAAAATGGAAAAGAAAGTGAAAATAACTAAGACGTGAATATGAATTAATTAACTCGACTCGGTTTGCACTTGTAAAATAAAGTTATGCGTAACAAGCAAATGAGTTATATATCACCGGATATGGTATAGTTCTCTCGAAATACATAGAAAACATATTCAATATTCAATGAAATAAAAAAAAAACTTTTGCAGTCCATCGACTGAACAATATTAATGATTTTCATTGAACAACAACCAAATATGAGATTTAAATTAAAGCTCCTAATTAATCTTATAACTAACACAGACAAGCCATAGAAGAATACTCAAAAGAAGTTGAGAAGGTAGCCTTAAAAACACTAATTTTCATGGGAAAAGCTTTGAAGATGGAGGACGAAGAAATGAAAGTATTGTTCTCCGATGGACTCCAAACGATTAGAATGAATTACTATCCTCCATGTCCACAGCCCGAACAAGTCATAGGCTTTACTCCTCATGCTGATGGTAGCGGGGTCACTTTCCTTCTTCAAGTGGATCAAGTAGAAGGTCTTCAAATAAAAAAAGATGGTGTTTGGATCCCGGTTATACCACATCCTAATGCTTTCGTTGTTAATATCGGGGACGTCATACAGGTAACTTAATGTTTTTTTTTTCTCTTGAACATAGTAGGTTGAAATTAACATTGTTTAATATTATCAGATGTGATGTATGTTCGATTGGACATTGACATCTTGGTAACTTTCAGATTGTATCCAATGGAGAATACAAAAGCATTGAGCATCGGGTAGTCGTGAACGCAGAGAAAGAAAGGATATCCATTGCCACATTTATAAGCCCGAATTTGGGCATGGAGATAGGACCCTCGCTAAGCCTTGTTACTCCTGAGACACCGGCAAGGTTTACAAGGATAGGTTTTGGTGATTTCTTGAAAAACTACTTATCTAGGGAACTTAAAAGCAAAAGTAACATTGACCAATACTACATATAACGTTTGTCTACCAATTAAGTGTGCAATACATTATTAAATTACATGTGTTGTGTTAAGTTTGTATCAGAAACTGTCACTGTTAATCTAGACTATGGTCGTCAACACCTCTTAATGAAATTTGATTCCCAAAGCATTTGTGGGAATTTATGGATTTCCATAGCCTCTCAATATATGTTTGCAAGAATCAATTTATGATCGTAAAAAAGGCATTTTAGTTACAGATTAGAAAGTTATAAGGTTTTTTCATAAAACAAGTAAAATTCAGAGACTTATCCATGAAATCATAAAAGTTAATAAGGGTTTATCTCAAGATTACACTAGCATGTTCTTTTAACTTGCTGGGGTCAAGAAAAATATCTCCACTTCCAGACATACAAGTATACAACAACATATTGCGACTACAAAAACCGATTAGACCATTTATTAAATATTTTAAATACCAAATAAAGCTATAAAACTCGGTCACATGTCTTAAAAAGTTATTGTATCCGCAAGATGCTTTAAAGGAATACTAGCATCCACAATAGCACAACATGATTCATCTATTGCATAAACGCTTGTACGTCATACCATCATCATACCCTATAGAAAATAAGTACTTAAACATATTAATATATTATACAGGAAAAAATCCATATTTACCTTGTAACTTCCACATTTTAGCGAGCAAAATGAACAAGTATAATCTTTAGTACATGCAAAATGTAAAACATGTTTCCAATCAAGAAAAGATGAAACCATCATAAGGTTTAACTTCAAAGAAGCTGATTAAATTATAGCACGAAACTTCAGGCAGCAAGAAACAAAACATTATATTCCGTAAACAAGAAGTATCTTGTGTCCTGTGCAGCCTATCATTGTAGTATTTGAAGTTAAATATCAAACTAAACAAATGAAAACAATAAATCTCAAACAATTTTACCTTAGAACTGAAAACAACAAAAAATCACCGGAGATAAACAAGTTCAGAACGTACCCGCGACGGATTGTGACTGGTGGGTGTAGGTGACAAAGATGACTGGGGATTGTCGTCGGCCAACAGAATTAAACAAGCTCCATCATTTATTGAGCTGTAAAAACCCTAATTTCAAGATACAAATTCATTCAAAAGAATTAAACAATGTCCACAACCAGTTGAATCGTGGAAATCCTAAATTGAAAAAAAAAAACTATGTACTATGATGAAAATTGGTCGTACCTGAGGATGAATTCGAGATCAAAATTAAACAATTGGGCAACACAAATTGAATCATGTAAACTGTATGAGAACCCTTGGCCTGCTCCCCTCTTTTCATATCCTTGTCCTTTTCTCCCGCCCCTTTCTTTGTAATGCGTATAAATGCCAGAATGGATGAAAGTAAACGATTCAATTATCAATTGTCCGGGGGTTACTGAGATAAGGGTAAAGGTGGAATTGGTGAAAACATTTTATAGATTAATTTACTAATTTATCCTTGAAGTGTCTTAAAATGTTGAGCACTTTCCCATTCTACCCCTCTAAAATGTGTTGCATTCCTTTGTATATGTTGCTTCAAAGCTTGTACGCATTGTAAAAATACATTCTTGTTCATCACATATGCTTTATATAGTTATATAGATATATAGATAATGTATACCGTATATTTAAGTTTTTTAATATGAATAAAATTAATAGTATGAACCTTAATAAGAGTGTATAGTAATTTTGTCCTAAAATAATTAATATGAGAGAATGGCTAAGAATTTAGAATGACATGCACATTTCTACGGCTTTAATTGTGCCTCTCTTCTGAAAAATCTGAAACCGTTCCCTCCTATAACTTTTCTTTCACATCCATTAACCTTTACTTAAATATGCAAAATTATTAAAGGTACCCAAGCTTAGTCATTTGTACGGAGAGCAAATATGCTTGCACATAGATAAACAACACAAACAACTCACAAGAGAATGTTGCAAATTAATAGTTGGTGGTGCATATTTTGTGTGTCCGCCACTGTGCGAATAAGCTAGATAGAGCGTGTGTTGAATATTGTATAGTTTAGTATGAAAACGGGCAGGATTTGTATGTATCAAAGCCCTTTCGCACGAAAGAGTGTTTCGTGCAAAAGGAGCCATTAGCTCTCTTGCACGAGAGGAGCCCTCTCGTCCCAGGTGGTTTCGGACAAATGGGCATTGCCTATAAATATAGGACTTGGGCTCCTCATTTCATAAGTTTTGGAGTTCCCAAAGGGGAACGCTGGCGAAATTTCTCTAGAATTTCGCCAGCTTGTAAAATATGTAAACTCTTTCGGTATGAATGAAGCAAGCATTCAACCTATGATATTCAGCTTCTACTCCTTTCTTATCAATAATATTCTACCGATTCGGTTCTATCGGGGCCAAAACTCCATCAAACCCGCCGGATCCTGGACTATCAATTGGTATCAGAGTTACGGTACTGATTCAATCGATCTAACAGTTGATTGAATCACCTACGCTCATGAATTTTAGATTTTTAGGGGGTTTAGACGTAAAACATCAAATAAACATCAAATTGAAGGTCAATTCACGGATGGATTTTAAAATTAAAGACATCATTAGGTTCGTAATTGATTTTCGCACATATCTGTGAAGTTTCATCATAAAATTTGCAGAAATAAAGATTCTGGATCGAAAATGTGATTGGGAATGTTCATGAGATTGGATCAATTGCTTTCGCATGAAAGTGCTCTCCCATTCGCACGAGAAGGCCTCTTGGACGAAAGGAGATTCCCCATTCGTTCCAAAATTAGCCCATTCACACGAATGGGTCAAATGCCTAAAAAGGCATTTTTTGATCGCAATGACAAGATCGGTGATTGAAAAAAAAATTCGATTTTTTAACGACCAAGATGGGTTGTTCGAGGACACTGTCCGAAGCTTCAGAGAACAGATTTGATGATGCGATCACAGATTGTGGAAATTAGTGGGGTAGTCATGATACCTATACAGAATGATTATCATCTGGATTAGCTGACTATTAATGGGCCATAACAAAAAACCTGCAATGATGAAAAACTGACTTTTGGGGGCCAAAATGACACATTTTCGGCATAGTCGAGTTTTTCAGAGATAAGAGAGGACTGAATTGCTCAATTTGAGGGGAATTCAGTGATAAGATGTCTGAATTTGAAAAAAATGAGGGGGAATAAAAATTTTATAGAAAATATTGAAATTCCAGCATTTTTGAATTTTTAAATGTTTTTGTATTACATTTTCTCCCCCTAAAATTAAAAACATTTTAAAAAGAAAAATGACAAACCGATGCAGATTACGTCTCAGCGTCCTCCACCTTGGAATCACCTTCGACAATTTCACCCCTGATGACAAAAGGCTCATACCGTTAAGTTTCAAAAGATATTGAAATTTTGATCTATCAAACGGTTTTGTGTAAAAGTCAGCTTTTTGTTTATCGGTGTGGATCTTATCAATTCTAATCAACTTCTTTTCATAGCAATCATGAACGAAGAGATGTCGAATTACAATATGTTTTGTCTTAGAGTGATGAATAGGGTTTTTAGTTATATTAATTGCAGCCTCATTGTCTACGAAAATAGGCGTGTTCAGAAATTGCAGACCATAGTCTTTCATCTGCTGTTGGTCTTTCATCTGCTGTTGAATCCACCACATTTGTGAACAACAGCTGCTAGCCAAGACATACTCAGCTTCGCAGGTAGAGAGAGCGACCGTAGTGTGTTTCTTACACTTCCATGTTACCAGTCTAGTTCCGAAGAACTGGCAGCCGGCTTTGGTAGACTTTGTGTTTAGTTTGCAGCAACCATAATCAGAATCTGAGTATCCCGCCAGGTTGAATTCGTCGTTCTTTGGATACCACAAGCCAAGACTTGGAGTCTCACAGGATTCTTTTGACGATCACCCTGTGAGATGTTCTCGGACTAGATTGATAGCGAGCTGCGAGGCATGTGGGATACATAATGTCTGGTTGAGACGCCGTTAGGTACATGAGGGACCCTATCATTGACTGGTACAAAGTCTCGTCGACTTTATCCCCCTGGGATCCGGATGAATGCCATGATTGAGCGCTAATGGTGTGGACATATGTAAAGTTCCTGTCATGTTGTATTTCTCCAACACATCGTGAACATACTTCGTTTGGTGAATGAAGATTCCTCCAAGCAACTGATCAACTTGTAAGCCTAAGAAGAACTTCATCTCGCCCATTGAGCTCATCTCGAACTTGAGTTTCATGACTCGTTCAAAGTCTTTGCACAATGCGTCGTTCATCGAACCAAAGATTATATCATCCACGTATATTTGTATGATCAGCAAGTGCCCATCATCTTCTTTGGTGAAGAGTGTTGCATCTACTTTGTCGCGAGTAAAACCATTCCTCAATAGGTGTTGAGACAAAGTCTCGTACCAGGCTCTTGGGGCCTGATGCAACCTGTATAAGGCTTTATCTAGCAAGTAGACCTTGTGTTTGTGAACTGGATTGGTAAAGCCTGGTGGCTGGCCGACATACACCTCTTCTTTCACTTTTATGTATAGAAATGCTGACTTGACATCAAGCTGATAAACCTTAAACCCTTTCCAAGAAGCAAAAGCAAGGAAAATGTAAATCGCCTCGAGCCTAGCAACAGGAGCATAAACCTCAGTAAAGTCGATGCCCTCTTGCTGGCTAAAACCTTGAACTACTAGGCAAGCTTTGTTTCTGACTATCACTCCTCTGTCGGCTCTCTTGCACTTTAATACCCATTTTGTTTTTATCATTCTTTGACCCTTGGGCAAATCAACTAGCTTCCAAACTCCGAGCTTCTCAAATTGATTCAGCTCCTCTTGCATTGCATTTACCCATATTCTTCGGCAAGCGCCTCTTTATACGTTTTTGGCACAACCTGTGAAATAAAGCACTTAATTGAGAAATCAGTTTGTAAAGGAGCTACTTTAGTATAAAAACATGATAAGCCCTGATCAATTTGATATCGGGTTCGGACTCCTGATTAGAGTTCTCCAATAATATACTCCTCGAGGTGATAAGATAGTGTCCTTGGTATCACTTCATTAGGAACTATCACCTCGTCTTCCAGATTTGAAATGTTTTGTTCCACATCCTATTGGACTTTGTCTGTTTGACCATCAATATGGATCTGCTCCCCCTCAGAATCAGATTCTCCTCTGTCGAACAAAGGACCATCAAAGCCTGAATTATCTGATTCATCAAACACCATGGCATTCTCTGCTGGTTCAATTGTTTCTGTGGTCTGAGTTTGATCTCCTGTTTGAGTGTTACTTGGGCCTGCTTCCGCATCATGAGTTCCACCTTGTTGTTGTGTAACCACGATAGGTCTTGGGACTTGCTCATGAGAGGATGACTGATGTTGCTGAAATAGCATTACCAGTTCTTCTTCAGTTGATTCCTCTGGAAGCTCAAACAATTTCCATAAGCCCTCATAGTCAAAGAGCCACGCATCACCAAGTTTCTGAGTAGGCATAGTGTACCGCTGGCAATCAACATGTTGTGCTTGAATCACTCTATTGTGACTCAGTAGATATACGCATTTTAGGGGACTCGCATATCCAACAAAGAAGCCTTCTAAAGATCTTGCACCAAATTTACCATCAGGAGCAATTACTGTGCAAGGTGAACCAAAAGGTTAAAGCCACTTCAAATTAGGCTTTCGATTGTTGAGCAATTCAAAACACGTTTTGTTGTGTGTTTTTACAGTTAACACTCTGTTGAGGGTGTAGCATGCAGAGGTAATAGCTTCACTCCAAAAACTCACAGGGAGCTTTGAATCTGCTAACATTGTTCTTGCTGCCTCAATTAGCGTCCTGTTTTTCCTTTCTACCACCCCGTTCTGCTGCGGTGTGTAAGGAGCGCTAAATTCATGCAATACCCCTTTATCATTACTAAATTTTGCCATTCTTCTATTCTTGAACTCTGTACTGTTATCACTACGAATTCTTCTGATTGGTAACTTGTACAGGTTCTCAAGCTTTCGGAACAGAATCATCAAACTCTCAAATACTTCATCTTTCGATTCAAGAAACATTACCCATGAGAATCTTGAGAAATCATCCATCACAACTAAACAGTATGAATCTCCGGAGATGCTTTTAACATTTACTGGTCTGAATAGATCCATATGCAACCTCTCTAACGACAACTTAATTGAATTTAGAATCTTCCCCAGGTGAGATTTTCTCGTTTGAATACCTTTCTTGCAACTAACACATTCATCACCCAGATGAAAATTCTTCAAGTGTATTCCCTCCACTAGATCGTTGTGAACAAGATAATTCATTTTTATTAGATGTATATGTGCCATCTTTCGGTGCCATAGAACAGACTCTTTCTCAGTCGCTTTGGAAACGAAACATTGCGCTTGATTGTTCGTTGTGTTTGAGACACTCATGTCGAGGACATAGAGGCTGTTCTCGTGTGGTGCACGCATTAAAATCCATTCTTCAGGTATAACAAATCCTGGTTTGAGAATCAAACATTCTTTTTCGTTGAAATGTGTGGTGAACTTGCGATCACAAATCTGTGAAATACTCAGCAGATTGTTCTCTAATTCAGCGATGAAATTTACTTTTTCAAACGACACTTTTCCATTTTATAAAGTTCCCTCCCCGATAATACGACCACTTGGATTTCCTACAAACCCTACATAGCCTCCTTTGATAGATCTTATATCATAGAGCAAGGCTAGCATCCCTGTCATGGGCCAAGAGGCTCCACTGTCCATTATCCACTTTGACAAAACTGACCTTGGGATCCCCTGCACATGATCAAAAGCAATTACATGAAAAGGGATACCCAAGCGTTCCCGGTCTTGGGTAGAGTTGCTGGTTGTGGGTCACAAGGTTGAACAAGTTTAGGAACATACTTCTTGACTTGAACACTCGAAGAAGTCTATTTCTATAACAACCCTCCAAAATAATTCCGACACCCTAAAAATATTTAGAATATCCCTAAAGGCCCTAAAATACACCCCGTATGCGAAAACCGAGCCCAAAATACCATATATAATTAAAAAACAAAATAAAAACAATTGAAATAGGTCTGTCGCGGGCCGCGACAGACTGACCTTGAGTCGTCGCGGGGCACGAGCGAGTAGACAAGCGGCGTGACCCGAAGCTGCCACGTGTCGTATGCGTGTCAAAGCTAGATCGATGATTGGTCAAGGCTACGGCCTACGGGGTCTACGTCGCGGGGCGCGACGGCCGTCCTTGGCTCCGACACGGGGTGCGAGGGACTGCCGAAGCAGCCCTATAAATAGCAGTGAACGGCATTTCATTTTCGTCGTTCAATTCCTTCGATTCTCTCTCAATTTCTCTATAATAGGCACTATACCCGGGCATAATACCCCCTAATTAGCGAAGCCCTACCTCGTTGTAAGTATCATAACCCTCGGTTATGTATTAGATACGCTACCCGATTGATCTAGGGTTCCGTAACGGCTGTCGTGGTTCTGCCTGACGTAGTCGTTGGAATACCGTCTCGTGGAGGGTATTACTAATGTAAATATTGGGTTATTATACTAACGCGTGTGCATTTGTGTAAATAATAGATAATCATCAGGAGATCCTTAAAGAAAACCCTAAGACAGCAAAGTGAGTAATCCTCCTTTTTGCAAACTGTTTTTACAAAACCTCATATGATTAACATTATACTAGACAGTGATTGAGTATTTGTATTCTACAATTATCGTCGGTATGTTGGGGTTTTGTATACAAAATTTGTTACTACATTGTGAGTAGTAACATGACCACAAGTTGGGTTGACAGTACCGTGGGTGATAATTAAAGTAGATGGAAACAAATGTAATTGCGCGACTGCCCTCAATATTGTACAACGGTTTTTACCTGTGTTGATTGAACTGGGATTCACTCACCAGTATTTCCCACTGACAAAATGTTTTTAAACGCGTTTTAGGTAACAAAATATGAAAGCCAAATAAAAGCCAGCTGGACAGCACTGAAGGCTTGGAAAAGTGGCGATAAAGTTACCTAAAATAAAGAGATGTTTTATTTAAATAAAATAGGGTTTGTCCCTATAAAAATGTGTGTACTTGAAACTTGGGATTTTCCCATGTGTTTAATATTATAAAAGCGTGGTATTTTACTCTGATAAAATATTTCCTAACTACGGTCCTGATGTAAATTCCGCTGCCAAAATGATAAATACCGATACCACTGAAACTGGACGCGGCCGCCCGTTCCCGGTTAATTAGGGGACGAGGGTTGCGACAGAAGGTGGTATCAGAGCTAAGCCACTGATTCAGCCACAGAAGTGTTCTGTTGACACCAAGATATTATTCAAAATGTTAGGAAATTAATTACGGAAATACGTGCATATTTGTATATTATTGTTGTGTGTTATTTGACTATTTGTTAGTTTATAGTATGAGCGATTAAGGACCTTCCGACGCTTACTGTCAGTTGTCCAGCTCACCTAGGGACGAAGGCACCTCTTCACAGCCTACCCTCTCAGGGTATTCAACTGATAATGAAAATGGGATATTCGTGTTCAAGGCCCAATCTAAAGAACCATTCCCTCATAAGAAAAGAGGATGGTTCAGCAGAGGCGCACATGAACGTAGGAAAAAGATGAAAAAGTTACAACAACAGTGAGCTCTAGCAACCGTTAAGAGAGAAACAGATGCTCACACCCAGGATATGCTCAATAGGAGTCTAGCAAATTTTCCTATTCTAGCAACTACAGCTATAGACCCTAATTTAGAGCAACTCAAAGCACCCCAGTCCTTACCATTAATTCCCACACAACCAATGGAAATTGAAGTCAACTCAGAAAATCAAATCCCAATGCCTGGTTTTGACCCCACTGAGATACCTAGAGTACCAGCACCTAATCCCTTAGACCCAGACTACGACCCGTGGTTTGACGACCATAGGGATTACCAACAACATTACCCAATACCAGAGGAACCCATGCCAAACCTAGCAGCCTACCCAGACTTGGACCCTCTAGATCCCTATTATGATAAAGACCAATACATCAGGGAAATTTTAGAAAACCCTTATCCTTACCAAGAACCCATGCCCCTGTTCCCAAACCCAGTACCAGCCCCTGCACCCCCAATGAGTGCAGAAAATGTGCAAGAACTCCGAACCTTTGGTGAGGAGATTTTAGAAGGTAGTGAGAGGATGAGACAAATAGGAGAACGACTCGTTTGGAAGTATGACGAGCGTAATATGGAGTTCTGGATGAACCCATATCAGTAAAAATAATAATAATAATAATAATAATAATAATAATAATAATATATAATATTTATGTATGTTTGAGAAAAAAAATATAACAATATTTAGACAATAGCTACGGATGCCTAATAGTATTGTAATTTTAAATTCTAGTTCCAGTTTGTATTAGATGCATAATATATAAGAAAGAGTAAAAGTCGCAATGTTCGACGATTTTGATTAATATGTGTGTTGTATGATTGTTTGAATTAAATATTATCTTGTGATATTAATAATTGGAAAATGTTTAAAATTCAGATGGACAATGAAGTAAACCAGGAAAACCCGAATAACAATAACCAGAATAACGATAACCCGAACAACAATAATAATGGAAACCAAGTGGATAATGGCGCCATCCAATACATAGTGGCACAAGGGATAATAGATGCAATGCCATATATTATTAAAACGGTTAAGGAAACAGATAATAAAAGTAACAATGGCAGTAAGCGACCTACTGAACCAGATCACAGCGTAAACAATGGACCCATACTTCAAGTGCCTATTCCCAAAAGAAGAAGAACCATGTCTTATGGTTGTTCATATAAAGAATTCTGGTCTTGTAAACCAATGGAATTCTCGGGCAATGAAGGGGTCGTTGCAGCTCTACGCTGGATAGAAAAGACTGAGGCAGTCTTAAAAAATAAGCAAGTGCACGGAAGAGGATAAGATAATGTTTGCCTCCAATCTGTTTAAGAACTCAGCTTTAGAATGGTGGAACACTATCCTCCAGTCTAGGGGAAGTGACAGGGTTAACAATATGGAATGGGAGGAATTTAAGAACATGGTAGAAGGGAAATTCTGCCATCCCAATGAAAAAGAACATATAGCAAATAAGTTTTTAAACCTTAGAATGACTGGAGTGGATAGTAAGGGTTACACTACCTTATTCTTCGAATATGCTAGAATAGTGCCCACCCTTGCATCACCAGAACCAGTATTAATCTCTCGTTACATATGGGGATTAATCAGCGAGATTAGGCATGTAGTCAAGGCAGCTTGACCCCAAACCATAGAAGAAGCTGTAGAACTAGCAAACACCTTGACTGATAAATTAGTGCGTACACGAGAAGAGGACCAGAGGAGGAACTGATGTGCGTAAGTGTGTATAGTTTTTAATGTATATTTTTAGCCCTTTTTAACACATTAGTCAAGTTTTAAATTTAAAAAACACGATATTTTACTAACACCAAACACACATATGGGCAAGTGCACCCATCGTGAGCGTAGTATAGTGTTGGTAAGATACCGAGGTCGTCCAAGGACACAAGAGCTTTTAGTACTGGTTTATCCTCAACGTCTAATCAAATAAAAAATTTAGAAAAATGTTTTAAACTATAAAATTAAAACTAAAAATGCTGAAAATAAAAATAAAAATAAAAACAGATAGACAAGATAAATCACTTGGATCCGACTCGTATTTAGTGTAACCTTTGATTATTTTTGCACTTTTTAAGAGATTATCTTAGTTATAGTAGTAGACCCCTCTTTTGAAGGTGACGTTACCCTCAACCCAGTAGTTTGAGTCAGCAACGATACAATCCTAAAGGGTTGGATTATTGAAAGATAATTAATTAAGTTATTAATGCATATTGTGGTAGGCCCCTCTTTTGAAGGTGACGTTACCCTCGGCTAAGTAGTTTGAGTCAGCATGGATACAATCCTAAATAGCCATGTTAAAGTTTTAATAGTAGTTTACATATGAGGGGGTCAAGGAGTTTGGACCCCCGCCATCCAATACCAGTGGGTATTGAAGGAGGTCCTACTAAACTTGACCCAGGTCCTTGCAGGATCTATACACTGAACAACGCAAGACTCTTACCAAACCATTCCCTTAACCCCCGACCAGGTAGCAAACATATCTCCATATAGACCGTGGAGATATGAATGGTGAAAATCTTTTATTTTATACAGAGAGTAAAATAATGCCAAGACATCACGGACAAATGATAAGGAAGATTCACCTTCAACATAAGAAACTAGTTATTAAAGTCATTAATACATAACCAAATAAAAAGTACGAAAAGATTAAAAATGAAAAGTATTACACTAAACACTTGTCTTCACCAAGTGATGTAAGAGACTTAGGCAAACATGGCCTTTGATTGTCAAGAACTCTTACGATCAATCTTGGATCCCGAGACTACTCACACACTCTATGAAGGATGATGGATGATGGTGGTGGATGTGGGTTGTGATGGTGGTGGTGGGTGGGTGAAGTGTGAGAGAGGTGGTTTGCCAAGGGATGGTTTGCAAGTGAGCCAAGCACCCCTATTTATAGCCTGCACAGAATCCCGGACACGGCCCCGTGTCCACCCATCTTTTATTTCTTCATTAAATGCAGTTTGTTTGCATTAGTTGACCACGCCCCCGTGTCCGCTGGGCACGCCCCCGTGTCCGCTGGGCACGACCCCGTGTGTAGAAGCGTATCTGTACTATCAAGATTTGCCTAGATTCTGCGAATCTTTGCGTTGAACATGGCCCCGTGTTCACTGGGCACGCCCCTGTGGTGGGTGATAGAAGCTTCTACAACTTTGTCTTTTCTGCAGACACTTGGGCATGCCCCCGTGCTCAGTGAGCACGGGGCGTGTTCAGCCTTCTTTTCTCTTGTTCTTGCTTGGGAAGATGCTGTCGGGGGGTCGGGCATGCCACGTTTATTCCTTTTCTTGTATTTATGTTAGATTTAGCTGCCTTTTTGCTTCTTTTGTTCATTTGAGCTCATTTAATCCTGAAAATACAAAATGAAGACAAAAACACACTTTTTCCAACATTCGTACTAAAACAAAGTTAGTTTGATGCCACATTTGATGTAATTTATATGTTGTATTTTGCACACATCAAATACCCCCACACTTGAATCTTTGCTTGTCCTCAAGCAAAACTCTTTATAATGTGGCTTACACTCCCAAATGGAACGGGTAGAAGAGAAGGTTTTTGGGCTTGTCATAGAGTGTCGGGATTCCAAGATTCTTTATTAGGTTTTATTTTTATTTTATTTACAATCCTATTCATCATGATTTATTTAGAACATTACATAAGATAAATTACTTATTAGGGCATAACATGCCTCTTTAATATTCCATTTATATACAAGTTCACATACCTAAGGGGGATCACAAAACCCTTGGCCGAAGATGTATTTTTGTGAATCTCTCGACAGCAGCATGGAACTTACTCCTACCATAAGCTTGCCAAGCAATCAATCCTCCTCCTTTTTAACTATAAATCTTTGTAAATATCAAGAGGACTTTTGGGGGAAGGGTTAGGCTTGGGTTAAAGGTAGGTGGTTTGGTTAGTGGTTAGTAGAAAAAGGCGAAAGGCGTAAAAAGTGTCGGTTTTCGTAAGACTTATTATTTTTTTTCAACTTTTTACTCTAATGAAGCATTTCTTCAAACAAAGTTCTTTTTGATAAACTTGCTCATTTATTTCTTTTGGCTTCATCAATTTTTTTTTTGATAAGGAAGTCACAAGAAAACCGAGCTTTGTTACTGAAATAAAGGGTTTAAAATGTAAAAGGGTTTTGGTGGGTAAAAAGGGTGTTTGATTTGGGTTAAGAAATGAAAAGGTTTAGGCTCAAAAGGGTTAACTAGGGGGATTTTGGGTTGGTGGTAAAAAAAATAATAATGGTGTTGAAATAAAAAGGGTTAGTCCTAATGCCTCCATCATTTACTTACTTGGGTTTAAGTTGGTAAGGACCGGGAATGTATTGTCGTGGCAAGTTCTAGAGTTGTAAGAACCAATCGGCTATTCACACAAGAAACAAAAAAATGAGCATTTAGTTTAAAGATGTGTATTTGTATGCTCAATAAAGGCTCAAAACTCACTTTTTGTGGGAATGGGTTTTTATGTGTTCAAGTATATATAATCAAATTTTAACTAGATTTGTCATGCCGTTTCATAATTTTCTTATGTTGGTTCTTTTTATCACGACGCTATCGGTTGTAAATTTGTAAAAATATAACCTTTTTAGAATTTGTAATTCCCAAATTAAACCAAGACAAGTAAAAAAATAAAAAAGATTTTGAAAAAATTTGGGGTGTTTAGCGGTTCCAATAGAGTTTTGTGTAAGGCTTGTAATTAGGACTTGCAATATTCAAGGTTTTAGCAACCCCCCCCCCCCACACTTAAATTACACATTGTCCTCAATGTGTCCCAAAAATAAGTTTTTAGGTTGATTGAATGTGTAAAAGTGTGTTAAAAACAAAATTTTATGTTACTGGGCAGCTGGACACGGCCCCGTGTTGGATGAACACGGCCCTGTGGTCAGATTGCCAGTAACGGGAACTTACAGAAGGTGGACACGGGGGCGTGTCAGCTGGGCACGACCGCGTGTCTGGTAAAAATCTGCATATTTTAGACAACAGCAGGTCTGGGGCAATGGGCACGGGGGCGTGTTGGCTGAACACGACCCCGTGTGGACAAACTGCAAAGGTGTAAAACAGGTTTCTGGCTTCGGTTTTCCTGTCCTGGCTTTAGTAGCACTAATGTTTAGTGCTCTAAGCCTCGTATGTAACTGTTTAGCTTATAAATACCACACCAATCATCACAAACAACCTAGATTACCAAAGTTAATCATCCACATCACACGTTAAAGAAAAGAAAAATAAATACAGAAATTAAAAAGAGTTAGAGAAAGTAAATTGTTCAACAAGCGGTACGCAGGCCGGAAATTGTTCATAAGATAAGGGGGTTAACCTGATAGACCTCCAACCGGCTGATCCTACCTCCACTCCTCCCGCTCAATCCATGTCCTCATCTTCATCATCATCGTCTCCTCCGTGCCCCGCCATGTACTCCCGGATGTTCCTAATGTCATCCTGTATGTCGGAGATGTTTCTCTCTATTGTTCTGACCCAGGCGTACGTGTTGCTGGCCATGTTGTAGGTGTTCCTGGTGCACATAAGGTTTTCCTGCAATAAATCATGTAAACTTTGAAAGTTAGGAAAACCGCCTCCTTGAGAGGAGGATTGGCCCGGATCACCCTGGGGCTGGTAGTGGTACTGAGGAGGAGTACGGATATGTGGAGCATGTAAGACGAGTGCTTCCTGTGGGTTCCATGCATGCCCTTGAACTCTTTGAAAGCTGACCGTCCCATCCTCTGCTTCGTAAATCAGGTTCATTAAGCGGAAAATGACCATATCCACTCGTCCTGACCATGGTCCTTTGCGGAAGGACCTTGGCATGTTCACGAAGTGTTTGAAAAGGCGGTATATCCACCCTCCAAAGAAGATAGGAGTCGGGGGAGTAGCAAGTTGGTTCTAATGCATGTTTCGGAGCCGAAGGTATGGAACATCAAGGTTGACCCGGTTGTGGATGCAATGAAGGACTACTAGATCCCGTAAACCTACAACACCGCTGCTGTCGTGCCTTTGGCTAAGAGAGTATGTGAGGACCCTGTGAATGTAGCGGTAAAGAGGGTCTCTCAACTGGGTACTCTTAGTTCGGCTCGGATTGTAGTTGCCATCTCCTATTTGAGCTCAAGCAGCTTGGAAGTCATTTTCTCTGATTTCGCGGAGACCGCCGGTGTTTTCCTCATCCCCAGCATCTTCTTCCTAGTACAACCCCACCAGAGCCCCAAATTGAGCAATTGAGATCCGGTATGTGGTTCCTCCACAGCGAAACTCCAACCCTTCATTGTCAAATGGCTCAGCTCTTGTGTTGAAAACGAGTGTGCTGTAGAATTCCATACTGTACTCGTGCATAGAGTGAAGTCGAGTGCAAAGGGCAACTCGTAGTGGGCCGGTGACGATGTTGTTGAATCGGTCCAATTGGTTCACTACCTCAAGAGTGTTTGTGCACAGTTGTCTGGGGTTCTCCTCGGGCCTAGTCCTTAACACGTCATAACGAGCTTGAGCCGCCAACTCGTTAGCATTGAATCGAGTGAATTTCTTGGCCTTCTGAAAGAAAACACCAAAATATTAGCAAGAAACAGTGAAAAATTCGGAGAAAACTGAAAACAGTCGACTGAACACGGCCCCGTGTTCAGCGGTCACGCCCCATGTTTGTTAGAATTCGGCTGGACACGCCCCCGTGCTCAGCGAGCACGACCCCGTGTCCAGGCGTCTGTTTCCCAAAAATCCCATTTTTCGACCTGGTCCCGAAAACTTGAAAATTTTTGGTCCAGTAGGGGCGGTTTCCCCCGAAAATGAAACCCCAAGTGCCGTTTTTCTCAAAACAAACCGTTTACCCCTTCAATTTTATCTTTTTCGGTTAAAAAACAAGGGTTTGGGGTTTTGTGAGAGATCGGGCAAATCTACAAACAATACAAGTTGATTTACTTCCTATAACATGTATCTATACTAATGCTAACAGATCTAAGCAAAAATTTGAGGTTCGATCCGGTTGAAGTTCAAGAACCCTAGATTTTCCCCAAATTTTTTATGTTTAAACTACATGCAAGTGTTTAATCTAACGACTAATGATGATAGGATCATACCTTGATGTTGTTAGAAGTAGAGGAGACGTCGAAATCTTGCAGAAAAATCGCCTGAACCAGAGAGTTTTCGGGGAAACGGGGCGTGTGGAATGAAGAAACTGTGTTGAAAAGGGGGTTTTATCCCGACAGTTGCGCGGACACGGCCCCGTGCTCGCTGAGCACGGCCCCGTGGGCGGGCAAGTTTTGAAAAAAAAATTAAGTGCTCATGTGAGTGCCCTGTTTTCCCGAAATTTTGGTTTTATTAATCTTACCGATTTAGATGTTCTCCCGATTGTTCGTAACTTACCAGGTATGATGTTGATGCTTGAACCTTTGTTTCATTCTTCGACCGTTTGAAGCGATATTTCCTCTTCCTCATCCTTAATGAATCCTTGACATAGCTTCTGCCGTTGGCCATTGACTTTGAATGGAATTCCATTCCGAGATTTAATTTCTACTGCACCGTGTGGGAAAATATGGGTGATGGAAAAAGGTGCTGACCACCTAGACTTTAATTTACCAGGAAATAATCAAAGTCGTGAATTAAACAATAGAACTTGATCTCCTACTCGAAATTCATTAGGTTTAATGTGTTTATCATGCAAGTTTTTCATTCTTTCCTTATAAATTTCGGAGTTAGAGTATGCATAATTCCTTAATTCGTCTAATTCATTTAATTGACAAAATCGATTTTTACCTGCAAATTCTAAATCCAAGTTTACATTTTTAATTGCCCAGTAGGCTTTGTGTGCAATTTCTACTGGTAAATGACAGCTTTTTCCATAGACGAGCTTATATGGGGTTGTACCTATTGTTGTTTTATAAGCAATTCAAAAAGTCCATAAAGCGTCATCTAATTTATCGGCCCATTCTTTTTTATTTAACCCTATGGTTTTTTCAAGTATTCGTTTTAAACCTCTATTAGTCACTTTGGCTTGTCCGTTTGTTTGAGGGTGATTTGCCGTTGAGACCCGGTGATAGACCCCATACCTTGTTAAAAAAAATTCGAGCTGATGATTACAAAAATGGGTACCCCTATCACTTATTAAAGCTTTTGGTGTTCCGAAACGAGAGAATAATTTTTTCAGAAACCTTACCATGACTCTTCCATCATTTGTTAGAAGTGCCTCGGCCTCGGCCCATTTAGACAAGTAATCGACCGCCACAAGTATATATTTATTTCCTTTTGACGGTGGGAAGGGTCCCATAAAGTCGAGTCCCCACACATAAAAAATTTCACAAACAAGAATGCCATTTTGTGGTATTTCGTTTTTGGAAGAAATATTACCTGATCTTTGGCAAGCATCACATGTCTTGACAAGACTTTGGGCGTCTTTGTAAATGGTTGGCCAATAAAATCCTCAATCAAATACCTTTCGTGCGGTACTAGCGGCACCATGATGTCCTCCGTATGGACCTTCATGACAATGGCGGAGAATTCTTCTTGCTTCGCTGCCATGTACGCATCGGCGGATGAGTTGATCGGCACACATTTTGAAAAGATAAGGATCTTCCCAAAAATAATGCTTCACATCGGCAAAGAATTTCTTTCTTTGATGATGTGGCCATCCTTTTGTAACTATACCGCTAGCTAAGTAGTTAGCATAGTTGGCGTACCATGGTTATTCTCGGTATTCCACTATTTCCAGGGACTCCGTTGGGAATTTTTCATTGATTTGCTCGTCCCTGGTTGCCTCCAAAGCTGGGTCTTCTAGGTGTGAAAGATGATCTGCTGCGGTGTTTTCTGCTCCTCTTTTGTCTTTGATTTCAATATCAAATTCTTAGAGAAGTAGAATCCACCGAATCAAACGTGGTTTAGCATCCTGTTTCTTGAAGAGTTATCGAATGGCTGCATGATCTGTATAGACTATTGTTTTAGAAAGAACAAGATAAGAACGAAATTTATCAAAAGCAAATACCACGGCTAGTAACTCTGTTTCTTTTGTTGTGTAATTTTCTTGTGCATCGTTAAGTGTTTTACTAGCATAATAAATTGGGTGAAAATGCTTATCTTTTCTTTCTCCCAAGATGGCTCCAACTGCAAAGTCACTTGCATCACACATGATTTCGAAAGGTAATTTCCAATCAGGCGCTATCATGATAGGTGCATTGACTAGCATTTCTTTTAGGGATAGAAATGCTTGATTGCAATCCTTGTCAAAGATGAAAGGGACATCTTTTTCAAGTAATTTTGTTAGAGGCCTTGAGATTTTAGAGAAGTCCTTGATAAATCGTCTATAGAATCCGGCATGCCCTAGGAAACTTCTGATAGCTCTAACGGAGGATGGGGGTGGTAATCGAGAAATAGTGTCTATTTTTGCTCGATCCACCTCCATTCCTTCGCTAGAGATTTTGTGACCGAGTACTATTCCCTCTATTACAATGAAATGACATTTTTCCCAGTTAAGGGCGATTTTAGTTTCCTCACATCGGGATAGCATTCGTTCAAGGTTATCGAGGCATTGGTCGTATGAATCTCCAAAGATAGAAAAGTCATCCATGAAGACTTTCATTGTCTTTTCTATCATATCATGGAAGATGGCCACCATGCAACGTTGAAAGGTTGCGGGGGCATTACATAGACCAAACGACATGCGTCGATAAACAAAAGTTCCATAGGGACATGTGAATGTTGTCTTTTCTTGGTCTTCGGGTGCTATCGGGATTTGAAAGTAACCTGAAAAACCATCTAAGAAACAATAAAATTTTTGACCGGATAATCTTTCTAACATTTGATCAATGAAGGGTAAAGGAAAGTGATATTTCCTTGTTGCCTCATTTAATCGACGATAATCTATACATACCCTCCATCCTATGACGGTTCTCGTTGGTATTAATTCATTCTTTTCATTAGTTATTACCGTCATACCTCCTTTCTTTGGAACTACTTGGACGGGACTTACCCACGGACTATCGGAGATAGGGTAAATAAGTTCGTTGTCAAGTAATTTGATGACTTCATTTTTAACCACTTCTTGGACGTTTGGATTTACTCTACGTTATGGTTGTATTACCGATTTATAGTCATCATTCATTAAAATTTTGTGTGTGCACATGGAAGGACTTATGCCTTTAATATCTACAAGCTTCCAAGCGATCGCGTTTTTGTGTTTTTTCAAAAGCTTAATTAATTTTTCTTTTTCTACACTACTTAATTTTGACGAAATAATTACAGGTGATTTACCATCTTTGTCTAGAAAAGCATATTCCAAACCTTTTGGGAGTTCTTTGAGCTCAAGAGGTGGGTCTTTAGGAGACTCTTTATTTGGTTGCTCATTTTGATCAAGAACCACAAAAGTTTGTTCTATGGTGACCTCTTCTTCAACAAAGTACTCAATTTTTCTCTTGTATTGGGTGGTTCATCTTCATCTTCAATTAGGGGGTCATTATTGCCGAATGGATATTTCATTGAACGCTCAAGATCGACACTCCTTTTAAATGCCCCTAATTGAATAGATAGATTGTTGTACTTCCGGTTTTTCAAATCTCCGTGGGTTTTTACAAAAGGTCATCCCAACACTAGAGGAGCGTCATCAAGGATGACAAAGTCGGTTGGGATTACCATTTGATTTGTTTGGACCAAGACATCCTCAACTATACCGATTGATTTTATTACCCTCCGATTGGATAGAAAAATGGGTATTTGAAGTGGAGAAAAATCACTAATACTTAATTTTTCGAAAATATAGTTTGGCATTATATTAACACAAAGATCTTTATCGATTGTGATATTACTAATAAAGGAATTTTGAAAAAAAACATGGAACCGGTGTAATGTTAATTTCAAATGGGTCTTCTTTTATTAGCGAAGTTTGATCATTTGTTAACTTAATGCTTACCGTTTCGTCAATTTTAGTGTTAGTGTTTTACTCTTTTAAAAACTTAGCATGAGTGGGAACTAAACAATGATTTTCGAAAGAAGGTGACAAGAGATTAATTTCTTCAAAATTAGACTCTTCTTGAAATTTAACGTTGTCGGACTCACCTTTTTCGTTGTTTAACTCATGTGTCGGTTTTTCACTTACTTGTTCTTCCATTTTTACATTTTCCACTATCTCTTTTTCATTTAATTCTTCTCTTGCGCGTGACTCATCTTCCCTTGCGCGAGATTCTTTTATGCATCGTTCGATAGTTTTAATGTGTTCTATTATCCTATCGGCTATGTCGGTGATAGAGTAAGGATTGGGATCCTCAAAGCTTGAATCCGGATGTTCGATCCTTTGTTCCTCATAATACTCATAGGAAGTAGATGGTTCACACCATTGTCCTTCATTGTAAATATATGATGGATAAGGGTCATAATTTTGTTCTTCGTAATACTCATACGAGGTGGGTTGTTCGCGCCATAGTTCCTCATAATAAGCATATGAAGGTGGAGGCTCATATCTTGGTTCCTCAAAGTATGAGTATGAAGGCTCATACCTTGGTTCTTCAAAATATGAGTATGAGGGAGGAGGTTCATACCTTTGGTCTTCATAGGATGTGTATGAAGTTGATGGCTCGTACCTGGGCTCCTCACAGTAGGTGTATGAAGTGGATGGTTGAAATAAGTCACAATATTGAACCGAGTGCGGGTCACCACAAATGGTGCAATAGTCTTCCCTATAATCATCCTCCTCATAGGTGTAGTTGTAGCCTCCTGAGTATTGATCCATAAGAATCACTCAGCAGACCACAACAGAGTCTTGAGACCAGAAAGCAAAAAAAAACGGAAACAGAGGCTGGACACGGCCCCGTGTTCAGTGAGCACGGCCCGTGTTCAGATTCTGTATATGGGCGTTTGAATTAAAGTGACTGGTTTTGTTGAGCACGGGGCGTGTTTGATGAGCACGGCCCCGTGTTCAGACTCTGTATCTGGGTGTTTTATGAAAAAAAAAACGCAGCACGGCTCCGTGTTCAGGCTACTGTAAATGCAAAAACTAACTAAAATGCAGAAAAATGTGCGCGCTTTAAAAAGGTTTCGAAAAACTGATTAGGCCGTCGATTTTAAGCTTTCTTAAAATCCTTGTGTCCCTGACAACGACGTCAAAAACTTGATGTGCGTAAGTGTGTATAGTTTTTAATGTATATTTTTAGCCCCTTTTAACACATTAGTCAAGTTTTAAATTTATAAAACACGATATTTTACTAACACCAAACACACATATGGGCAAGTGCACCCATCGTGAGCGCAGTATAGTGTTGGTAAGATACCGAGGTCGTCCAAGGACACAAGAGCTTTTAGTACCGGTTTATCCTCAACGTCTAATCAAATAAAAAATTTAGAAAAAGGTTTTAAACTATAAAATAAAAACTAAAAATGCTGAAAATAAAAATAAAAACAGATAGACAAGATGAATCACTTGGATCCGACTCGTATTTAGTGTAACCTTTGATTATTTTCGCACTTTTGCACTTTTTAAGATATTATCTTAGTTATAGTAGTAGGCCCCTCTTTTGAATGTGACGTTACCCTCAACCCAGTAGTTTGAGTCAGCAAGGATACAATCCTAAAGGTTTGGATTATTGAAAGATAATTAATTAAGTTATTAATGCATATTGTGGTAGGCCCCTCTTTTGAAGGTGACGTTACCCTCGGCTAAGTAGTTTGAGTCAGCAGGGATACAATCCTAAATAGCCGGGTTAAAGTTTTAATAGTAGTTTACATATGAGGGGGTCAATGAGTTTGGACCCCCGCCATCCAATACCAGTGGGTATTGAAGGAGGTCCTACTAAACTTGAACCAGGTCCTTGCAGGATCTATACACTGAACAAGGCAAGACTCCTACCAAACCATTCCCTTAACCCCCGACCAGGTAGCCAACATATCTCCATATAGACCGTGGAGATATGAATGGTGAAAATCTTTTATTTTATATAGACAGTAAAATAATGCCAAGACACCACGGACAAATGATAAGGAAGATTCACCTTCAACATAAGAAACTAGTTATTAAAGTCATTAATACATAACCAAATAAAAAGTGCGAAAAGATTAAAAATAAAAAGTATTACACTAAACACTTGTCTTCACCAAGTGATGTAAGAGACTTAGGCAAACATGGCCTTTGATTGTCAAGAACTCTTATGGTTAATCTTGGATCCCGAGACTGCTCACACACTCTATGATGGATGATGGTGGTGGGTGGGTGAAGTGTGAGAGAGGTGGTTTGCCAAGGGATGGTTTGCAAGTGAGCCAAGCACCCCTATTTATATCCTGCACAGAAGCCCGGACACGGCCCCGTGTCCATTGGGCACGGCCCCGTGTCCACCCATCTTCTCTTTCTTCATTAAATGCAGTTTGTCTGCATTAGTTGACCACGCCCCCGTGTCCGCTGGGCACGACCCCGTGTGCAGAAGCGTATCTGTACTATCAAGATTTGCCTAGATTCTGCGAATCTTTGCGTTGACCACGGCCTCGTGTCCGCTGGGCACGCCCCCGTGGTGGGTGATAGAAGCTTCTAGAACTTTGTCTTTTCTGCAGACACTTGGGCACGCCCCCGTGCTCAGTGAGCACGGGGCGTGTTCAGCCTTCTGTTCTCTTGTTCTTGCTTGGGAAGATGCTGTTGGGGGGTCGGGCATGCCACGTTTATTCCTTTTCTTGTATTTATTGTTAGATTTAGCTGCCTTTTTGCTTCTTTTGTTCATTTGGGCTCATTTAATCCTGAAAATACAAAAGGAAGACAAAAACACACTTTTTCCAACATTAGTACTAAAAAAAGTTAGTTATATGCCACATTTGATGTAATTTATATGTTGCATTTTGCACACATCAGAACCTAGCTCAAAGGCTTACCCAAGAATTTCGTTATGGAAATTCCAACCGTGGGAAAAATGTAGGTTCTACCTTTGCACCTTATTGTAAGGCTTGCAAGCAGAAGCATTCAGGAAGATGCTCCACCTACTGTAATTTTTGCAAGATACCAGGACACAAGGAAGAATATTGTAGGAAGAAACCTAATAATGGAATGTGCTTCAACTTTGGAGAAAAGGGTCACATCAAACCAAACTGTCCGAAACTAGCTCCAGCCATAAACAACAAGAATACTAAAAACGCTAGAGCATTTGTTATGACTGCAGAAGAAGCTAAGATGATTCCGGACGTGATTGCCGGTACGTTTTTAGTTAATGATGTTTTTGATAAAGTATTATTTGACTCTGGTGCAAACCAAAGTTTTATTAATACTTCATTTTGCAAACTTCTCAACCAACCATTAACTAAACTCCCACAAGAATGTTTAGTAGAGACAGCAAATGGGGAAGCCATTAAGATTTCTGAAATCTTGCAGGGAGCAAGAATAGAATTTTCAAATCAAAAGTTTATTGCAAACCTTTACCCAATGAATCTGGCAGGATTTGATGTTGTATTAGGAATGGATTGGTTAGTAACCAATAAAGCCAGTATTTCATGTGATCAAAAGTCGATTCAAGTAAATTCACCAAAGGGTGAAAAGATCACAATTAAAGGAGATAAGCCCTCTAGATCCACAAAATTCATCTCTGTGATGAAAACAACAAGTTATATAAGAAAAGGATCATTAGTATATTTGATTTCCATAATCACTAACACTAAAGGAAAAGAACTGAAAGATATTCTAGTAGTATCTCAGTTTTCAGATGTGTTTCCAGAAGAATTACCAGGACTACCGCCAGACAGGGAAGTTGAATTCAGAATCCACCTGCTTCCAGGAACAGCACCAATTGCCAAAGCACCTTACCGTTTGGCACCTACAGAAATGCAAGAACTGAAGAAACAGTTAGACGAACTGTTGGAGAAAGGATTCATACAGCCAAGTTCATCGCCATGGGGAGCACCGATCTTATTCGTTAAAAAGAAAGACGGATTAATGCGTATGTGCATTGACTACCGCGAATTGAACAAGGTCACGATTAAAAATCGGTATCCATTACCAAGAATCGATGATCTGTTCGATCAGTTGCAAGGAGCTCGATTTTTCTCAAAAATCGATTTACGCTCAGGATATCATCAATTAAAGGTACAGGAAGAGGACATTCCTAAGACTGCATTTAGGACAAGGTATGGCCATTATGAATTTACTGTCATGCCATTTGGTTTAACCAATACCCCAGCTGCATTTATGGACTTGATGAACCGAATATGTAAGCCATATTTGGATAAATTCATAATTGTCTTTATAGATGATATTCTCATTTACTCTAAAAGTAAAGAGGAGCACGCAGCGCATCTTCATGCACTTCTAAGTTTATTGAGAAAAGAAAAGCTTTATGCAAAGTTTTCGAAGTTCGAGTTTTGGTTAGAACAGGTACAGTTTCTTGGACATTTAGTCAATCATGAAGGAATTCATGTAGATCCCACCAAGATCGAGGCAATTACTAAATGGAAAACCCCTGAGTCACCAACCGAGGTTAGAAGTTTCTTAGGATTGGCTGGTTATTATAGAAGATTTATTCGAGATTTTTCTAGAATAGCCATTCCCTTAACTAAGCTAACCTGTAAATCTGTTAAGTTTGAATGGGGAGCAAAACAAGAGGAAGCCTTTAAAATTCTTAAGCAAAGACTAACCAACGCACCCATACTAGCATTACAAGAAGGAACTGAAGACTTTGTAGTCTATTGTGACGCTTCTAAATTAGGCTATGGATGTGTGTTAATGCAACGTCAAAAGGTTATAGCTTATGCATCTAGACAACTTAAGAATCATGAAGAGAATTATTCAACCCATGATTTAGAATTAGGAGCTATAATTTTTGCCCTCAAGATTTTGATACATTACCTTTACGGTAGTAAGTTTACCATTTTTACTGATCATAAGAGTTTAAGGTATGTTTTCGGACAAAAAAAGTTGAATATGAGACATAGACGTTGGATGGAAATTCTTAGTGATTTTGATTGTAATATCCAGTATCATGCAGGAAAAGCTAATGTAGTGGCTGATGCTTTAAGTCGAAAGTATCATGAAAAGCCAAAAAGAGTACGTTCTCTTAAATTAAATCTACAAGTAGATTTAAATGAACAGATTAGAAAAGCACAAGAATCAGTAATTAAGGATGATACTGAGAAGTTGAAATGTATGATTAAGGAACTAGAAAAAGGGACAGATGGAATTTGGAGATTCCATAAGAAAAGAATGTGGATACATAAATTAGGAAACCTACGCCACCGTATATTAGAAGAAGCTCATAAGTCTAAGTATACGATGCATCCTGGAAGTGATAAGATGTATCGGGATTTAAGAAAGAATTTTTGGTGGATAGGAATGAAGAAAGATATAGCAATTTATGTTTCTAAATGTTTAACCTGTTCACAAGTTAGGCAAAGCACTAGAAACCCTCAGGTTTGTTGCAGCAATTAGAAATGGCAGTTTGGAAATGGGAATTGATAACAATGGATTTTGTTACCAAATTACCCAAAACAAAGAAAGGTAATGATACAATCTGGGTGATTGTAGACAGGCTAACTAAGTCAGCTCATTTCTTACCTATGAAGAAAACTTTCAGTATGGAACAGTTAGCTAAGTTGTATGTAAATGAAATAGTTTCATTACATGGAATTCCTTTATCAATTGTTTCTGATAGAGATAGCCGTTTTACCTCTCATTTTTGGACAAGTTTCCAAAAAGCCATGGGAACCAAGCTCAACCTAAGCACTGCTTACCATCCTCAAACGGACGGACAAAGCGAAAGGACAATTCAGACGATGGAAGATATGCTTAGAGCTTATGTAATTGATTTCGGAGGTAATTGGGACGATCACTTACCATTAATAGAATTTTCTTATAATAACAGTTATCACACAAGTATCAATGCTACACCATTCGAAGCACTTTACGGACGAAAGTGCCGAACTCCAGTCTGTTGGACAGAAATTGCAGAAAAACAATTATCTGGACCTGAGATAGTACAAGAAACAACCGACAAGATCATTCAAGTCAAGGAACGATTGAAAGCAGCACGTGATCGCCAGAAGAGTTATGTTGATAACAGACAAAAGCCACTAGAATTTCAAGTAGGAGACAAGGTATTATTGAAAGTTTCTCCTTGGAAAGGAGTGGTAAGATTCATCAAAAGGGGAAAGCTAAGCCCCAGGTATGTTGGACCTTTTGAGATTATTAGAAGAATAGGACCTGTAGCCTATCAGCTACAACTACCAGAGGAAATGGTAGGAATACATGATGTATTTCATGTATACAATCTCAAAAAGTGCTTAGCCGATGAATCACTGGTAGTACCTCTTAAGGACATAGAGGTAAATGAAAAGCTTAAATTTGTAGAAAGACCTCTACAGATTGAAGACAGGAAAGTCAAGAATCTCAAACACAAGAGATTAGTTCTAGTCAAAGTAAAATGGGATTCCAAGAGAGGACCAGAATACACGTGGGAGCTTGAATCAGAAATGCAAAGGAAATATCCACACCTGTTCCAGTAGACCTCGAGGACGAGCTCTAAAACAAGGTAGGAAGGATATAATAACCCTCCAAAATAATTCTGACACCCTAAAAATATCTAGAATATCCCTAAAGGCCCTAAAATACATCCCGTATGCGAAACCGAGCCCAAAATACCATATATAATTAAAAATAAAATAAAAGCAATTGAAATAGGTCTGTCATGGGCCGCGACAGACTGACCTTAAGTCGTCACGGGGCGCGAGCGAGCAGACAAGCGGTGTGACCTGAAGCTGCCACGTGTCGTATGCGTGTCAAAGCTAGATCGATGATTGGTCAAGGCTACGGCCTAGGGGGTCTACGTCACGGGGCGTGACGGCCGTCCTTTGCTCCATTGCGGGGCGCGAGGGACTGCTGAAGCAGCTCTATAAATAGCAGTGAACGGCATTTCATTTTCATCGTTCAATTCCTTCGATTCTCTCTCAATTTCTCTATAATAGGCACTATACCCGGGCATAATACCCCCCTAATTAGCGAAGCCCTGCCTCGTTGTAAGTATCATAACCCCCGGTTACGTATTAGATACGCTGCCTGATTGATCTAGGATTCCGTAACGGCTGTCGTGGTTCTGCCCGACGTAGTCGTTGGAATACCGTCACGGGGAGGGTATTACTAATGTAAATATTGGGTTATTATACTAACGCGTGTGCATTTGTGTAAATAATAGATAATCATCAGGAAATCCTTAAAGAAAACCCTAAGACAGCAAAGTGAGTAATCCTCCTTTTTGCAAACTGTTTTTACAAAACCTCATATGATTAACATTATATTAAACAGTGATTGAGTATTTGTATTCTACAATTATCGTCGGTATGTTGGGGTTTTGTATACAAAATTTGTTACCACATTGTGAGTTGTAACATGACCACAAGTCGGGTTGACAGTACCGTGGGTGGTAATTAAAGTAGATGGAAACAAATGTAATTGTGCGACCGCCCTCAATACTATAAAACGGTTTTTACCTGTGTTGATTGAACTGGGATTCACTCACCAGTATTTCCCACTGACAAAATGTTTTTAAACGCATTTCAGGTAACAAAATGTGAAAGCCAAATAGAAGGCAGCTGGACAGCACTGAAGGCTTGGAAAAGTGGCTATAAAGTTACCTAAAATAAAGAGATGTTTTATTTAAATAAAATAGGGTTTATCCCTATAAAAATGTGTGTACTTGAAACTTGGGATTTTCCCATGTGTTTAATATTATAAAAACGTGGTATTTTACTCTGTTAAAATATTTCCTAACTACGGTCCTGATGTAAATTCCGCTGCCAAAATGATAAATACCGATACCACTGAAACTGGCCGCGGCCGCCCGTTCCCGGTTAATTAGGGGACGAGGGTTGCGACAATTTCCATTTGTCAACAACAGAAACCTTTGGAACATACCTCTTGACTTGCACAGTCGAAGAAGTGTGTTTCTTTTTCTCTTCAACAGATGATTTGCCTCGTGTTTTAGGCATCCAAGTTTGCTTGTTCAAAACAATTTTCTTCACACCAGATGTTGAATCTTTCTTTTCACTTTGTTTTGATGTCTCACCAGTTTGTTTTGGTTTAGAAATCTGTTTAACTAGTTGTGCATTGGTTTTAGATTCATTTTGTTTCTTTAAAAACTCTTTTGGTGCAAACATCGGACCCTTTTTCTTTTCATCTGTCGGTTTCTATTTGTTTGAAACATTAACAGGCTTAGGCGTTTGTTTTGGACATTTTCATGCAATATGCCCAATTTCATTGCATTTGAAGCAAGTCTGGTTGTCTGAAACGCTACAGGTACCTTCAGCCTGTCTCTGTTTTTCCTGTTGAATAAAAAATTCTTCATTTGTTTGTCAAAAAAATTTAGATTATTTGTCACTTCCTGGACTTGTGCTCTTCACAATCTTCATCTTTTTCACAAACACTAGTTTCTGAAAATTTTTCTTTTGATATTGCTTACCACTCCCTTGCCCGAACTTCCCATTGTTCTGAGTTTTATTTTGAAAATGTGGGTTTCTAGGCTTGTTGTGATAAGCTTTGTCCTTTTGAAAATTCATAAACCTCTTTGAGTTCGACAAACTCTCGACTTCTGATACATCGACTTCCACCAGTTTAAAAACTTTTTCAATCTTGTCCACATTGATGTTTTCAATCGGAAACTCTTCATCCGAAAACAACTTGTCCGATCCACACATCGTGTACATGACCAGAGTAGGTTCATCATCCGAGTTGTTTTGGGATTTAGGAATATAGTTGTTGAAGTAACATTCTTCATCTTCAAAACTATCTTTAGGACTTTTGAATTTTGTGGAATCGTTATCAGATTCATTTTCGTTATCAAAAACATTGTTTAGCACTTTGTTAACCACCTCATATTCAATTCCATCCTCCTTGATTTTATCTGTTTTTTCAAAAGTGACATCAATGTTTTCTGGCAGTTTGTAGTCCTTTTTAACATCATTTTGTTTTGATTGTTCAGTTTTGAACTTGATCTTTAAAGCCTTTTCCACCCCTGGTTTCTTTCTTGTAAAATCATTAAGCACAGGTGGTGGAACACAGTTATACCCAACACCGCCTCCATGACCATAAACATCTTCTCCATTTTTATCCTTACCCATGGGTTTCGGAATGATATGATTGAGGACATATCGAGCAGTTGAATAACTAACTAGTTTCAAATTTACTCATCCAGTTTCAGTTTTTGCTTGTTCAAGTTGTTGTTTAAGATCAGCAATATCATCAATAAACTTGTTAATACTTAATTGCTTATCTTTAATAGTTATTTTTAACTCCTCATTTGTTTCATGTTGTTTCTGAACAAGTGCAACAAACTCATTAGTTTTTCTGTTCATTACATCATATGCCTCTTTCATTTTCTTGTAATCATAACTTAGCATGTTGTTATGTTCTTTAAATTTTTGCATTTCAAAATCCTTTTTATCACGCTCATATATACCTTGTTTCAAATCTTTTTCCAAAAGATCAATCTTATTCTTCAAATCATCAATTTGTTTTTGTTTCAATTTAAGATTTTTTTCTTGTAAAACAATTTCTTTACATCTTTCTTTTAAAAGATCTTTAATTTTCGTGAACTCAATATTTTTGGATTTCAAAATTTCATCTTTTTCAGTACAGGCACTTCATGTTTCCATGCATTTCCTTCACTTCACTTTGTTTTTATCCTCAGATTTCATCTCACTTTCAACACCATTACCCAATGACTTAACCTTTTTTGATGACTCGATAGACTCAGTTTGTGTTTCTACCTCGTCTAGATTTGCCATCATTGCTTTATCAGCAATCTTCTTCAAATTCTCTGTTGGGATTGAACCCTATCAGAGGAACAGTTGATTAAAGCCAAAATTGGATCAGAGTAGTGGATCCAAAATAAGCAGATGTTTGTATTCAATTCTCTCCCCTTGAAAGTGTCCTAACAACTGATGACCTCCATCCACTGTTCGTCTACAACTGCTGATCACTCAACAACTGATGAAGACATAAAGGCTGTTGAAGACTAAAGCACTGATGCTCAATCTACTGATATGGGTTAAGCACTGCTGAAGATATAAAGTACTACTGGAGTCACAACAGTGGAAGGAGAAGTAGTAGTTTAGTTTACTTATTTGCATTGTAATGTAATTAGTGGTTAAGATAACAGTGCTTGTATAGAACAGTAGTTGTAGGTTGTTAGGAGGTTAGATGTCACTTTCATGGTGACGTCAGCCAAGATACTTCAGTGGTTTGCTCGTGTCTATAAATAGAACAGTACCCTGTACTGTTCTATCAGCTCTTTCATCACTTGTCATTCTGTACGAACAAACTATTGTGAGCTCAGGCTGAGGGGGAGTTTGTAATACATGCATGCATTTGTAATTGAAGATTGAAATAAATTTAATCATTCGGTTCAAAGTTAAACATGTATGTTGAAAGCAATTCTCCTGTTTGATTGTGTGTGAAAGTTTTGTTTCCATTTTAATTCCGCTGCAATTCTCATTCATCTTCATAATTATTAAATAAAAACACAATCATAAGAAACTCAGATCCTAACAATTGGTATCAGAGCGTGGACAGTCAAATTTGATCTAACAGTCATTTTGACATAAATAGTTCAGCTCATAATAGTTGATACTGTTAAATTGTTCGTTTCGTTGAAAAACAGAGTAAGGGTTAATTACGATCAATGTTGATTAACCAGTGCCTGTAAAACAACCAGGATGACGTCACAATCATAAGATATGAACAATAACATCGGTTCTCTCTTCAAACCACCCATGTTGAAAAGAAATGAATACAACATCTGGCAGACAAGGATGGGTCCCATCCTTGCTCAACAGAATACCGGATGTTGGAAGTCAGTTATCTTTGGACCACATGTTCCACTGGTTCCGAGTGTTGAGGATCCAAAGAAGTTCGAACCTAAGTAAATTGAGAATTATACTGAACAGGATTTAATCGAACTGGATGCCAAGGCATTTAGCATTGTTGCATCTGCACTCCCTAATGAGATCTCTGCTGGGCTGTTACATTGTAACAGTGCCAAGAAATTGTGGGATGCACTTAAGGAACAATTTGGGGGAACTGAAGAAGTAATTGAAAACAAAATGGAAATTTTGAGCCAAGAGTATGAAACCTTTTGTCACATTAAGGGTGAAACAATAACTCGGCAGTTTGAGTGATTTAGCTGTCTCATAAGTGAACTTAAGCTTGTTAAAACTGAATTTCCAAAATCAACTGTTAACAGCAGGTTTTTAAGATCACTTCCTGAAAAATGGGATACTATAGCTTTTGTGACCAGAAACTCTGTTGAGTTCAAAGATCTGGCCCTGACCCAACTTCATGGTAGACTCCTGACCTATGAAAGGGAGTTAAACCAGAAAAAGAAGTTGCAAGAGTCTGGAAAAGTTGCAGATGATTACTCATTTGGCAACACAGCTCTTTTGGGTCAAGAAGAGTCTGGCAGCAGTAAGGATCAGAGTTATGATCATTTTATTGACATAACTGCTGGTGGAAACTTCAACTCTGATCCTCACTCATTTAATTTTGCTTTCACAGCAAATGGAGAAAGTTAGAACTCTGACAATCTGTGCTTTGAACTCAATGATTTACAGCATTTTGATCCAACTGACTTAGAAGAGATGGACATTTTGCATCAACTGGCATTGCTAAGTGTAAGAACTAGCAAGTTTTACAAAAGGACTGGGAGAAAATTCACAGGGTTACATGGGAATCTAAAAGTGGGGTTGGATAAGTCAAAGATCAAGTGCTATAAGTGTAATAGGCTAGGTCATTTTGCTAGGGAATGCAGGAGTCAAACCACTGGACCAATTATCACACATCCCAGCTCAAACCCTAGACCACAAAATAACCAAAGCACTGTGCACTATGCCCAATATACCCCTGCTGCCCATGTTAACACTGCTCACTATGCACATCCTGCAACCCCTATTCCTGTGCATTATGTTCAAACCATTGTTCCCCAAATTCAGTATGTCCAAGCCCCTGCTCCTCAGGTTCAGGTGCAACAGGCTGCACCTCAACAAACTGCACCAACAGTGGTTCAACCAGACCAACAAAGCTTTTTCACACAAGGGCTGGTTGACTGGAGCAGTTTACCTGAAGAGTTAGGAGATGAAAATTTTGCACTCTATGCTTAAAGCACTGTTTCTGGTAATGATATATGTTTTGTAGCATTGGAGACCATACAGGAGGGGCTGGAAGCTGAAGAAGAACAGTCAAGTGATGAAACAGTGGACAAAATTACTGAAGTAGTGGTTACTGCTATTGCTAATGAAGTATTGTTGGGAGAAAGCTCAAAACCCTTGTTGGAACCACTGTCCGACCCCTGGTCCAAAGAAGAAGAAGAAAAGAAAGAAGGTGAAAAAGAAGAGAAAGCTGAAGAAGAAAGTGATCATACATGTGATTGTGCCATGATGGCTGCAACCAAGGTATCACCTCAGGTTCTTAAAAATCTGTGTTCAGACAAATGCATTATAGCATTCGCTAACATTAAAGAGGTGAATGAAAACCTTAGGGATAGGTTGTTAACTTCTGAAATTCAATTTGAAAAGTCATTAAAAGAACTGAAAAACAAACTGAGTGAAAAAGAAAGTGAACTTTACAGCATCAAACAAGAACATAGCATAACCAAGGACCAACTCCAGACCATGATAGAAAAATATCATGTCTGCAAAAAGGAGTTGGAATCCACCCAGATCACTTGTGAAAAATGGGTGGAATCCTGCAAAGGTTATGAGGTCATGCTTGAGAAACAGATCAAAAGCAATGTAAAATTTGGTGTAGGTTTTAGAAAACATGACCAAGTTGAAAACAATGCTGCAAATGAATCTGGTTTTGTTGAAATCATTCCCACAAACAAGGATGGCCAAGAGGTTAAAATAACTGACAAACTTGGTAACAAGATCACTCTGGAAAGATCTATGGGGTCCTCAACTTTTGAGGAAATTAAGAAATACCAATTTAAACCCACATGGTCTGATGAGTGTGCCATCCTTGAAAACTTCAAGCCCATGGACTTCACAACCACTGATGGTGTAAAAGCTCCCAAAGCAAAGGTCATTCCTCTTAAAGACATCCCAATAGTGGTTCAAAACTCTGTTGCGAAGGAGTCTGATAAGAAGAAGAGAAAAGAAAAGGTTAAAAACTTGTTTTGTGATTTCTGTGAGAAGAAAAATCATTTGACCCAAGATTGTTTTCATCTAAAAGCATATGATATTAACAAAACAAGTATCATTAAGCCTGCTAAGAGCTGCACCATCTGTGGTAAATCAAATCATATCACTCAGGAATGTGTGTACCTCAAATCCTTTGATGTAAAAAAGAATGAGTACACTTCAAAAACATCCATGAGTTCATCAAAACCACCAATCAAGAACCAACCACTGTTTGTGCCAGTTCAAACAGCTGTTACCAAACAGCTGAACCAAACCTCTGTTAAAAGAGATGTTCTGGTGACTGATGCACCCCCTGCTAACCAATACCGAAGAGGTAAAGGTCAACCACCATACCCAAGGGTCCCACATGTTTATGAAGCCTACAAAAGGACTTCTAAACCAAGAGTGAACAGGCATCCCTTTGGGTATCAACAGCTGATAGGGCAAGACCCCCAACAGTGGTTAGAGAAAAATAGTTCCAAAACGGTCCAAACCCCTGAGCTAACCACTGTCCATCCACCTGAACTTAACACAGACACTGTTGAGACCCCATCCAAAACCTTATTGGCTTTGGAGACCCGATTGAACTAACCTTTTACTTGATGTGCAGGGAGCTTCTGCATGCTTAGATAATCTTTGGTATGTAGATAGTGGAGGCTCCAGGCACATGACAGGATGTAGAGCCCTACTCAAAGATTTCAAAACTCATGGAGGGGGTGATATATCTTTTGGTAATAATAGTAAAGGGAAGGTGATGGGGTCTGGTACAGTTCAATCTGGTAATGTTAAGTTTGAAAATGTCAATCTGATAGACAATCTAAAATTCAACCTCCTAAGTGTCTCACAAATGAGTGATAAGGGCTATGGCTCATTCTTCACCAAGGAGTGTTGTAGGATTGTTGGACCAGAAATGGTTGAAAAGATTGAAGAAATAATAAAAAATGGAAAACCCCAACTTGTTGCTCAAAGGAGTGGCAGTGTCTATGTAGTTGATATGTCAAAAGAGAGCCCCAGGACTGATGCCTGTCTGATCTCAGTTGCCTCTAACAAAGAGATAGAACTTTGGCACAGAAGATTGGGGCACACAAATCTCAAGACAATCACTGCTTTGTCAAAACAGGGGTTAGTAAGTGGTTTACCTCAAAAACTGTTCACCTGTCCTGAGCATTGTGTTTCCTGCCTAAAAGGAAAACAACATAAAAGCTCCTTTAAGTCCATTTAATAGTCCAAAACAACCAAGTGTTTGCAAATGCTTCACATGGATCTGTTTGGCCCAGTTAAAGTCATGAGTCTCAAAAAGAAAAGATATTGCTTGGTAATTGTAGATGACTTTTCTAGGTTTACATGGACTTATTTCTTACATTCCAAAGATGAGACTGCATGCATTCTGCAAGACTTTGTTACATAGGTTGAAAAGCAGTTTGACTTGCCAGTAAAAGTCTTCAGGAGTGACAATGGCACAAAGTTCAGAAATAAGGAGTTGGATGAGTTCTGTGTGTCAAAAGGAATTGTAAGGCAGTACAGCATTCCAAGAACACCAGAGCAAATTGGGATTGTTGAAAGAAAGAACAGGACATTGATTGAGGCTGCCAGAACCATGCTTGTTGATTCAGGTTTGCCATTAACTTTCTGGGCAGAAGTAGTAAACACTGCTTGCTATGTCCAGAACCGAGTTTTAATCAACCCCAGGCATCAAAAGACTGCCTATGAACCACTGTGTAAAATAAAACCACTGATCTCATATTTCAAAGTTTTTGGCTGCCCATGCTTTATTTTAAACTTAAAAGATTCTATCTCAAAGTTTGCAGCCAAAATAGATTGTGGTTATCATTTGGGATACTCAGCCACTGCTAAGGCCTACAAAGTGTTCAACACAAGGACTAAGACAGTGGAAGAGACTTTGAATGTGAAGTTCAATGAACTTTCATCAATGAAAATCCCTGTAAACCCTACAGAATTGTTTGATCTTGATAAATTTACTTTTGAAAATGTTTCTATCAAGACTAACAGTGCAGGTCCATCAGAAAATTCTTCATCAGACTATGGATATGAAGTCATCATTCCACAACAAAAGTCTGCTTCAATTGGAAGAGCAGCAGATGTTCAAAACAGCTGTTAAAGCTCAACCACTGCTACCTCAACAGTTGTTGACCAAAGTAGCCCATTAACCCCTGCTTCCACATCATCAAACACTGTTGATAAAAGTCCTTAAACAGTGGATAAAAGTCAACATGTTTTCACACCAGTTCCTCCTATTCCTCCACCTCCATTTGAAGCCACTGTTGGATCATCAAAGTCACCATCAGTGGTTAGCTCAGATGATTCACATCTGCAGCCTTCACCATTAAATGCCATTGTTCCATACAAAGGAGATCTAATCTTCTTGAAGTCTCATCCACCTGACCAAATCATTGGCAACATCAGTGAAGGGGTGCTAACAAGAAGCCAATCCCAAAACATCAGTCTTTTTGCTGGTTTCCTATCTCTCCATCAGCCAGTCAAGTACCAAGAGGCACTAAAAGACAACAGCTGGGTAGAAGCCATGCAAGAGGAGTTCCAACAGTTTAGAAGACAACAAGTTTGGGAGCTTGTACCACTGCCAGAGGGTGTGAGTCCTATTGGCACAAAGTGGGTCTTCAAAAATAAAACTGATGAAAGGGGTATTGTTGTCAAGAATAAAGCAAGGCTCGTGGTTCAAGGGTTCAGACAGGAAGAGGGCATTGACTATGATGAAACATTTGCCCCTGTAGCAAGATTAGAAGCTATCAGATTATTCCTGGCCTTTGCTGTGAACCACAACATAAAGGTGTATCAAATGGACATAAAATGTGCTTTCCTCTATGGTAAAATTCAAGAAGAGGTATATGTTTGTCAACCTCCAGGCTTTGAGGATCTATTTAATCCAAATCATGTCTACAAGCTAAATAAAGCTTTGTATGGCCTGAAACAAGCACCAAGAGCCTGATATGAAACTCTTTCCACCTTTCTTTTTTCCATTGGGTTCACAAGAGGTAAAATTGATAAAACATTGTTTTTAAAATGGAGGGGAAGGATTTGATGATTGTCCAGATTTATGTGGATGACATCATTTTTGGAAGCACATGTACTAAAATGTGTGAAGAGTTTAGAGAACTCATGACAGCTAAGTTTGAGATGAGTGCAATAGGTGAACTCTAGTGCTTTCTTGGTCTCCAAGTAAGGCAACAACAAAATGGTACTTTCATCCATCAAGGCAAATATGCCAAAGAAATTTTAAAGAAATTTGAGATGGATGATTGTAAGCCATGCAGTACACGCATTGCAACCACAAAAATAGTCATGTCTGATGAAAAGGATGATTTGGTTGATCAAACTCTTTATAGAAGCATGATTGGGTCTTTATTGTACCTAACTGCATCTAGGCCAGACATCATGTTTGCAACATGTGTTTGTGCAATATCCCAATCAGCCCCTAGAAAGTCAAACCTTATTGCTGTAAAAAGGATATTCAGATACCTAAAAGGTGCTCCCACACTTGGTATCTGGTATCCTGCTGATGGAAATATCAAGCTTTCAGGTTTCTCAGATAGTGACTTTGCTTGATGTAACAAAACAAGGAAGTCCACTTCAGGAGGGTGCCAACTCCTAGGCAGTTGCTTAGTGTCTTGGCAAAGCAAAAAGCAAGCAGCTGTTTCAACATCCACTGCTGAGGCAGAGTATATAGCTGCTGCAAGCTGTACAACCCAACTGTTATGGCTTCAAAATCAATTGCTAGATTTTGGTATCACTGCCTTAAAGACACCTCTCATGTTGGACAGTCAGGCAGCAGAAAATATCATCAAAAGTCCAGTCTCCCATTCAACCACCAAGCACATTGATATCAGACATCACTTTATGAGGGATTGCTATGAAAAAGGTTTGATTTCTCTGCATCATGTTCCAACTAAAGATCAGCTGGCAGATGTGCTAACAAAAGCATTAGACACGTCCACCTTTGAAAGCTTGATCTCTAGAATTGGCATCCTGAACATGGAATAACAAGGAAAATCTGGTTTTTTCTATGAATAAAAGCATTAAAATGTTTTCAGAAAATCAAAATTCCATCCTTAAAAATAGTTAAAAATGAAAATTTCTCATTAATCCTTAAAAGTCTGTCATAACCACTGTTTTTGGTTCAAACATTTGTTCTGTTGTCTATTGTCCACTGCTGAAAGTTAACCATTGTTTTCTCATTTCCTTGTTAATCACTGTTGTTCAAAATCAGTGTTTTAACCCACTGATAGTTAAAAATCAGCCACTGTTTTCATTTGTCTTTTCAGCAACCACTGATACTTGTTTCATCAGTGGTTTCCTAAACAACTGTCTTCCATTACTCATCAGTGGTTGACATGTGGACAGTACATAGCGGTCAGATCTTTTGTAACCATTGCCACGTCAGCATTCACTTTTTCCCTTTATAAAACCCTGATCAAAACCCCAAACAGGATTTTCACTGTCGAATCGAATTCAAATTTCCTTTCTCAAAGCAGTTACCATCCATTTCTCTCAAATCCTTCATCATCTTCTTCCTCTCACTCTCACACTCAAATCACCATGGCTCTTCCATTCAAAGCTCCTCACAATTACTCCGGTCTACTTACAAAACCAAGTCATACCACCACCTTCGACTCCGTCATTGACGCTCTTTCGTCCTCAAAGTACAAGACTTTGTTGACTTTTGATGCTCCAGTTTACCTGGAAACCCAGCAAGAATTTTGGAAAAATGCTAAGCTTGATTCTAAGGATAAAAAGCCCATAGCCATTAATTCTTCGATAAAGGGTGTTCCAGTCACAATAACACCTCAAACCATTTCGGAGGTATTTGAACTCGATGATCTTCAAGGTAAAACTTATTTCCCTAAAACAGAGTATCAAACAGATTTTCTTGAAAGAGGGTATGAAGAGGAAATGAAAAAAGGACACCTTACAAAAAGGCAGTTTTCCTCCTACAACAAGGTTTTTATTCCATACCCTCCTAATGTGTGTTTCAAATAAGACCACTGCTTTCAATGAAATTCCATTGAAGATCCAATACCTGGGTTATGCTATACTAAATGAGGAAAACTTTAACTACTCCCAGGAGATCTTCAATGATTTGGTCAAAAATGTTAATAAAAAATCATTTTTACTGTTTCCATGGTTCTTAAGCTATTATTTTCAAAAGAAATTTTCAAAGGATAATGCTCATGTGCTTATCCAATGTGAACCTTGTCAAATAAACAACCTAACACCTGAAACATTCACAAGGTTGTCAAAAGTTTCCAAAACACAAGCAGAGGTTCCTGAGCAGACTTTAGCAGCAACCACTGCTCCTCAGGTACCTGCTGTTGAGCCCACTGTTCAAGGTGATCACAGCAGCAAAACAAGTGCTGTGAAACCCACACCTAAAACCACAAAAAGACCAAAATAGAAAAAAATCCCAAAATCCCCCCAAACCTACAAAAAAGGCAACTCTGGAAGATGAGATCCCAGAGCAACTGCCAGTGACAACACAAAAGTCATAAATAACCACTGCTGCTCCTTCATCACAGCAGTTAGAAGAAAGATCTCAACCTGAGCCTCAAACTCCTCCTGCTTCTACTAAAAAAGAACAGGTTGTAAGAACGGGGACACCAAATTATGATGATCTGGAATCACTTGATTCCATCATCCACAGCCCACTGCCCGGGGTAAATTCTCTTTCCACCCCTATCCTCACTGCCTAAATTCCAGCACAAATATTGCCCTTGTTGGATGCACTTGATATAGCTCAGACAGAAATCAGTTCCTCTCAACCACCTATCACTGAGAGTATGCCTCCACAAGTGACTGATTCTGAGCTCCCTATCATTGCTAGCCCACCAACAACTGAGGAGGTTACACCCCTTGAGTTACATGTAACTCTTGGTGGTAGTTCAAGTGAAGCAGCTACTACAAGTGTTGAACCCACTGGTTTACACTTGGACAGTAGTTTCACCAATAAGACTTCCTTGAAGGCAATTTCTTCTTTGGGAAACAGGGTGTTTCTAGTATTTACTGGTTCACTAAAACTGGTCACCCCTACTGAAGAAAGAAGTCCCCAGTACCAAGACAAAGGGGCATCAGTGGATGATTCTTGGGATACTTTCCCTAAGTCAACCACTGATACAACCACTGCTAGTGGGAAATCAGATGATCCCATTAAGTTGGGTGATGGTTTAATGTACAGAGAATTGACGGAGAGGGTTGATAACCTTGATACATCTGTTGCAGAAATCAAAGACATGCTGCAACAGTTGTTGAAAGCACAAAAGGCAACACCCACTCCTGCACCAACTCAAACAGCTGCTCCATCATCTGCTCCTACTCCCACTGAGCTCTGGAGTTTATTTCAACCTATGGTCATTCAACAAAGACAATATGCTGATCAGCAACATGAAATTCAAGTTCAAAAGATCAGAAATTTAATGGAAGCTAGGTTCAAGGATACCTAGGCAGATATAAAGGCAATCAAGGCCCATTTGCTGAACATCACTTGCACTGCTCCTCCCTCAATCATTTTTGTGGACAACCCACCACCTAATGATGCCAAAAAGGGGGAGAAAATGAAGCAGTTAAAGAAAAAGGGATATGAAGATGGTATATACATTGCACCAGATAATTCTAGTATGCTTGCAGACATCCCTAAGCCAGATGGTTCCAAAAAGGTTGATGTAACCTTAAATGCCTTTGCTGATGAAAAGACAAGGTTGAAAAAGGATATGGAGGCTAAGGGTATATCAAGGTTTGAGCAGGAGAAGAAAGTTTTTATGGAGATGGAAGATCAGGGTACTTCTGAGCCCAAGGATGATGAAAATTCTAAGCCAAAAAGAAGACAGCCCACTAGAAAAGTGAGGCAACCTAAATCCAAACCTTCCAGACTCATAAAACATGCTCCCCAAACTCCCAAAAACTCCTCACATCAAACCTCCAAACCAACAGATGTTAAAACACCTGTTGTATCAACAGTTGTTGGTACTTCAGTGGTTTCAACAGTTGTTACCCAAACAACTGCCACCAACACCACTACATCAACACACACTTCAACTACTGCTCCCACTTCAACCACTGCCCCACCAAAAATCTCATCACCACCAAAACAGCCACCTGCCAAAAAGCAGAAGACAGCTGATGACACATCATCAGTTGTAATGACAACAGTGGTTGAAACACCAGTTGTTTCAACAACTTTTAGTCAGCCACCTTCCACTTCAATCACCTCCACTCAAATCACCACTTCTCAACCCATCAAAACACCACCAACCTCTCCTAAACCCAAAAGGAGAGGGATAATCTTGGAAGATGATTCTCCACCACCTCCAACTTCTTCACAACCACTAACCCTTGCTACCATTCCAAACCCTGATCCACTCTCTCCAGTACAAGTTCAAAATCCAAACACTGCCATTGTTCCTGCAGCTGTCCAGTATCCATTAGATCTTCCAGCAGTTAGAGAGGAGATAAAATCCTTCTACTCTAAAGATGACCCTGCAAAAAGGAACCTGCCATCTGTTCAAGGATATCCTAGGCCTAACGACATTGAAGAATATTTGAAGATAAAGGCTCAACAAGCAGAGGATATCTCTAAAGGAAATACACAGGGAAAATCTGACAAAGAGATCCAAGGATACTACCAATATCTGCTAACTCAAGTCAACATTTGGAGAGGTTTTCAAAAGATCTTTGTTATAAACTTTCAGAAAGAACAAATGAAAGCCTAAGAAAAGATTACATTCAACACATAATGGCATTTAAGAAATACAAGGTAGAAAAAGCTCAATATAAAGAATGGACCCTTGAAGAGCTCAAAGAGGAATTAGAGAGAATTGAAAAGATGAACAAAGACAAAATAAAACACACTCCTCCTGTTCGGTCAAAATAGAAGAAAAATGTACCTGAAAGAACTTTAAAGCTGAAGAGGATGAAAGAAGAGCTGATAACAGCTGATTTTGGGTCAAGGAATCAGGTGACAAGGTGGCAGAGGATAAAGTGATGGCCTCTTACCAAAAGCTAGAAGAATTGAGAAAGAAAAATCCTAATGTTCCTCAAAAGCCTGTTTACCCTGAAGCTGTGGTTCAAGCTAAACCACAAAAACTGCAAGTCAGGAAATCCACTGCTCCACCTGCTGCTATCCTTTATCAAAGAAGGAAACAAAAGCAGATGGATGCAGAAACAGCAGAAGATGTACAACAGGGGATTTCATTATAAAAATGGTCCTGAAGCAGATGATAGCAGAAAATCCAGAATTGGCACAAGCTTCAAACACTGCTCAACCAGTCATCACCAGGCCACCATCTCCAAACTCATCATTAATAAAACCTCTCCCAAGAAACCCACTGAATTCAAAAATACTAAAGTGGAAATCTGATAAACAGACCCACGTATTGACTTTGCTCAAATCCAGTGGCGAAGTGAAGAACATATCAAGGGAACAAGCATTGGGCCTGGGTGTTAAAGATCTGCAAGATCTCCTTGAACTTCCACTGTGCAGGGATGAGGATGACACAGATTCAATGGACTTTAAATTACAATTCAAAGGACAAGCCAGGGAACTGTTGATGAGTCAATAAAGATCCGTAATAATGAAGGGTTTTGGCATCATCTGTTCCAGGGGGAGATTGTTGGGATTGAACCCTAACAGAGGAACAGTTGATTAAAGCCAAAACTGGACCAGAGCAGTGGATCCAGAATAAGCAGATGTTTGTATTCAATTCTCTCCCCTTGAAAGTGTCCTAATAACTGATGACCTCCATCCACTATTCGTCTACAACTGCTGATCACTCAACAACTGATGAAGACATAAAGGCTGTTGAAGACTAAAGCACTGATGCTCAATCTACTGATATGGGTCAAGCACTGCTGAAGATATAAAGTACTGATGGAGTCACAACAGTGGAATGAGAAGCAGTAGTTTAGTTTACTTATTTGCATTGTAATGTAATCAGTGGTTAAGATAACAGTGCTTGTATAGAACAGTAGTTGTAGGTTGTTAGGAGGTTAGATGTCACTTTCATGGTGACGTCATCCAAGATGCTTCAGTGGTTTGCTCGTGTCTATAAATAGAACAGTACCCTATACTGTTCTATCAGCTCTTTCATCACTTGTCATTCTGTACGAACAAACTATTTTAAGCTCAGGCTGAGGGGGAGTTTGTAATACATGCATGCATTTGTAATTGAAGATTGAAATAAATTTAATCATTCGGTTCAAAGTTAAACATGTATGTTGAAAGCAATTCTCCTGTTTGATTGTGTGTAAAAGTTTTGTTTCCATTTTAATTCCGCTGCAATTCTCATTCATCTTCATAATTATTAAACAAAAACACAATCATAAGAAACTCAGATCCTAACATTCTCTGCCGTCATTTCTTGATTCACGTCAATGATCTATTCAACGTGTTTATTCTCAGGTTCTTCATTCTTTGAATTAGAAGCAGTTAAGGATATACATGCTGAAGAAGATTTAGGTTTAGAAAGTGTTTTGGGTTCAATAATAGGATTCCCTTCTTCGTCATAATAACACTACCTCTTAGAATCCCATCTATTTGCATTCTGTGCATCACAAAAGATCCTGATTTATCTCCACTCATCAAGAGCTACAAGCCGTTCTTCTTGAGTTTGCTTTACTTCAGCCACTAACGCCACACCATCATTTGGAATGTATTTGTTCCAGTTAAAACCTTCATCATCCTGCGTTACCACCAACTCATGATTTTTCTCTTTTGTCGAACCATCATCGATCTGTTGTCGATTGAACTTCGGTGGTTGTTCTTTGTTTCGATGGTAGACCACCTTTCGATAATAATCATCATTAAACGGATTGACACTCTCATCTACCTCCTGGTTCGGAAATTCTCGTTTGAAGTGTCCCTTTTTGTTTACACTTAAAACATGTAACTTTGGACTTATCAAATCCAAGTTTGGTGGTAGGACCTCCAACACATTGTCGTCCTATTATCTCCATGAACCTCTGTACCCGTCTAATCACACTGGCCATATACCAACGAATGTCAATTAACTCCATCTATCCTGGATCAATTTGATCATAGTCTTCTTTAGTCATGTTGGGGTTTCCGATTTTTCCCACAACTAGACTTTCATAAGACTCCAAAATTGATGCCAAGAAGATCATTTGCTGCTTAGTTGCATCAGTACTCATGCTTTGTGAGTTGTTCAGGTTTACAGTTATGTTGAATTGAATTACATTTGCATTGGAGTTCTTCAGATTTTGATAATTGTTTGATGCATGAGATGATTGATTGGCTGAATTTGAATTTGAGTTCGAATAACCAAAACCACTACTCGATGAACCACTGTTTGATGAGCTACTCTTTGGTGATCCAACCGAATTTTCTGCACTGAATGTTGTGTCAATTTTGGAAGATTGGTTGTTTGCTAATAGACTCCCTCGATAGTATAGGTTCACATTCTGTTGAAGATTTGAGTTATTAATCTTATTCTGCTTTCGAATTTATAACTCGTGACCCTCAAGCTTTTGAATCAGCATCTGTAAATCCATTTTACCAAAATCTGAGCTATTCTTAAGAATCGTGATGTATGTAGGCCAATCATCTTCATTTGGTACTGCATCAATGAGCTTGTCAATTATCTCCTCTTGATCCTTTTTTATCTTAACTCTTTCTAACTCGATTAACAAATGACAATAACGCTCTATCATATGTCTGATGTTTTCACTTTCAAACAACTGAAAAGATCACACTCTTTTTTCAACAATGATTTCCTGCTTTTCATCATTTCTGCCCCACCCTCATATTTGTTTTTCAATGCTTCCCAAATTGATTTTGATGATCCTGTGTTTTGAAGCAAAGAAAGTATATCTGTTGGAACCTAAGATTTATGTATAGTGGGTTAATATAGTTAATTGGGTTGAACTTGTAATTATATTTAACTTATGTTTTGGGTTGAAATCAAATGTAATGGGTCTAGGTTTTGGTTGGGCGTGTGTTTATGCATAGTGGGTTAATATAGTTAATTGGGTTGAACTTGTAATTATTTTTAACTTATGTTTTGGGTCAAAATCAAGTGTAATGGGTATAGGTTTCAGTTGGGCTTGTGTAGGGGCTTTCGGCCCAAGTGGTTAGTATATAATCAAACTCCTAATGATGTTTTAGGGTTGATCAGTTTACACAAGTTCTAGAGATCCAGCCGAAACCCTTTTGTTTCTTGTATCAGTCTCCTTAATTGGTGAATGCAAGATAAGTTATTTGGTTTATTATCATTTGTGGTTTATTGTTCTTGAATCATCTCGTGTTTAGATTCCACACAAACACTAGATTATTGTTGATATCATTGAAAGACCTGTTTACGGGACTTACAATTGGTATCAGAGCCAAGAACCTTTTTCTTGGTTCGATTGTATCAACAGGATTCAAGGTCGGCTGTGTTTGTGGTACTGATCTGGTTTTTAAGGTTGATTTTAAGGTTTAGATTGTGTTTACTACTGTTTTTGGGAGGTTCTAAGTTACTTCGTTGCTGATTTGAAGGTTCCGACTTGCTGAGTTCGTAGTCTGTTCATCAAGTGTTCATCGATATTCATCAAATCTGTGCAATTTTGTTTTCGGGAATTTTCAGATCTGTTTGATGAAATCAAGGAGAGTTGGTTGCAAATCATTCAAAAGATTATGATAAATCCTTTGAATTTGGAAAGTCCGGATTATTCGGGATTGCGAGTCAAAACTTTCTAACAATTTGTTTTGCAGGTTTCGAGTTATAGTTTCAAGGTTTCGACTCGCAATCTGCTGTGGTTTCGAATTATTGATTCAAGGTTCCAACTTAAAAGCTACTAGAGGTTGTGACTTGGTCTATCATTAAGGACTCGAAATCAAGATTCTGACTCAGGGTTTCGACTCACAGTTTCGACTTATTTTGTTGTTGTTTTGTGGTTCTGACTCGTTGTTGTGACTTGTGTTGTGACTTGTGTTGCTGCTAGTGATTCATGGTTCTGACTCGTGATTCCGATTGGTGGTTGCAACTGAGGAGTTTACTCGAAATCAAGAGATTTTGAATGGTGCCTTCTTGTGACTCGCAATCAAAGGATTTTGACTCAAATTGTCTTTTGTTCTGACTCGAAATCTCTGATCTCGACTGGGATTTCGAATGAAGGTTGCTACTCATTCTGGTTTTGACTTGAAACAACATTGATACACGCTGATGTGACACTTTGACTTAAAATACTATAAAATGACTTCCACAAATCAAACTGTTGACCTGGCTGCCATGAACAAACATCAAGAACTGGACTCTATCATAGGAACAACGACTAGAGTTCCAAGACTGCTGAGTGCTGAAGACTGTCACACCCCTTTCTGCGGCGGAAGCACGAGGTGTGATCATGAAAGGTTCTCATTGCATACGAAAGGTAAACATGCTATATGCTTGTAAAAACATCAAATACCATAATTTGAAAACATAAGATTAGCGTTTACATCGCTAGATAGCATAAAACATTGTCTTAAAAGTTTACAACTTTATTCAACGATAAACATAAGCGACATCCAAGAGCATAAGCAAGACCGCGCGCACATCCATCCTAATTACCTGAAATACATGTGAGTTTTGGAAAAACGTCAACATAATGTTGGTGTGAATTCATGCAGTTTTCGTATTTCACGTTTGTATACTTTGTATGAAAACATAGTTTGTGTATAAATCAAGTTTTCATATATAAATCAAGTTTCATGTGTACCCCACGTACTCATGTATATTTCAAGTCTTCTTGAGTACCCCACGTACTCAAGTATAATTCAAGTTCTTCTTGAGTACCCCACGTACTCAAGTATAATTCCCGTTTTCTTGAGTACCCCACGTACTTCAAGTATAATTCAAGCTTTTCTTGAGTACCCCACGTACTCAAGTATAATTCTCATTTTTCTTGAGTACCCCACGTACTCAAGTATTAATCAAGTTTTAGTATGGTATGAATTTCATGTAAATAAAGTATTCATGTAAGTATCAGGATTGTTAATGGGTTGCAAAGCCATTAACATGTGACACGACATAGGAAGTCACCAAACCTTAGGCATTTAGTTGGCATGTTCTGAGACACAAAAGCACTACTCGATTCTCGCCCTCACCGAGAGTGTGGCTGCCCGGCACCCGTTAGATCTAACCTTTTGTTCTGCGGTCTAGGTATATTGTTGATTAATGGTGCTTATGGTACCCTATTCGTGACACGATTTCTCGTATCATTTCTCATAACGCATCATACTTGGTTCTCGTCCTCACCAAGTGCGTTTCTCGTATTCTTATATCTCGTCACACTTGGTTCTCGTCCTCACCAAGTGTGCTTCTTGTTATCATACCATTTATAAACATAGTAATATTTGTACATGTATTTCACCCCCGAAGTTATAAAAACTGAAAACAGTTAAAGGAAAGGGGGAGCATGAACTCACAACTTTGCGTTCCTTGCGTCGTAAACTTCACCGGATTTGCTTAATTAACGTCGTAACCTATACGCATTTTCTTAACGTTAGTCACTAGACTTGTGTCGCACAAGTACAGTCACTCTCTTTTGTGTATATATTCTTGTGTTA